>NW_011627254.1:163316-293055 GCF_000204515.1 Acromyrmex echinatior | reverse complement strand
TGAATATCCTCGTTACTGATCAAAAGCGTAATGAACTGCAGCGACGAATGTTCGAGTGATTTTTTTTAGTTCGGTAGTTTTCTTTCGGCCATTACTTTTTCTGCCGCATTTTGCATTGAAACCTCTTTTTCCTGAACTGGACTTATCCACAAGCAGCGGCGTACATCCTACGTGCATTCCAACGTGAATGGGATATGCGCGAAATGATGCTTATAAATAAAAGAATCGCATATCATATCACTCGTCGTTTTTCCTTAAATTCAATTCGCCGCGTCGCTCTGCGCTGCCACGTCGGAACGCGAGGAAGGAAAGCTGCCGTGTCTACCTCGCGGAATTCCTTTATCCTGCATTCTGCGGAATACCACGCGCATTCGGTAAATCGCGTGACACCTGTAGACAGCTTTCGTGTCCTTGCGGTAACACTTTTGTGTGTACAATCTCTTATTTGGGAGTAACATTTTTTGCAAAATCAGCGCACGGAGGTTTTACCAACCGTGCACTTTTAATTACATGCACTCATTTTGAGATAAACTCGTAAAACTTGTGGTTATTAATTAAAATTTTATATTTATAAAGTTACGTTAATAAGAATCGTTAATAAAAATTATGTTCTAGAAATTCCGTTTTAATAAGTACTTTACATTTAACGGATAAAAACATACTCCGTTCTTTTTGATCATCTTTTTTCCTTATTTATTTATCACGCGCGCGTGCAGTCGATATTTCTCGTTTTATCTCGGATTTAAATTCGTGTCGACTATCTAATAATTCGGAATATGTAGGAAAAACGTAATTAATCACGAGTAATCGCGCGACTCCCAGTGTTATTATCGGAAATCTCTTATCGCACACGAGGGGGAGCATTATTTTCAAGTGGCCAGTGGTGAGAGATTCGCCGGATAAGAGATGATTTTGAATGCGACACGGTTCGTTTTGTTTTTCCACGTTGCGCAAAAAATACTCGTCCCTCGAATGACACGCGAGACAAGTGCGTGCTCCGATTGTTGCACAGCTGTTTCTTTTCATCGTGCGGGAGTTATTTGCGTGGCGGTTAGCCATAGAGTTTCGTATCGTAATGTACGTGATTAATGTTGAAGTGTTGTGTTTTACATGAACGAGACAGAGGGGGGGAGAGAGAGAGAGAGAGAGAGAGAGAGAGAGAGAGAGACTACGGAGCATTGCAGGTAATTACCTGGTCGGTAAACATTGGCCACACTGTTTTCCTTCATCTGTTTCGTGCTCTCCTCTTGCATTGCTTCCTCACCACTTCTCTCCTCAGTCTCCCTTTATCCATCTATCCATCTCCTTTACTGTCCCTGTACAATGCGATACATACATATGAGCGTTCCTTGTGTACTTCGCAAGCTCGACGAATTTCACTGCCCGTATTCTGTTTACCTTGTTTGTTTGTTGCATTATGTTCCGATATACACGACTTGTGGTGTACACGCAAGGTCGATCGCGAAGAAGGAAGAGTAATAGTTCTCTTTGACAAGAGATGTACTTGCACAGGAAAAGAAATATTTCTTCAAATTTAATGTTTATTTCATTGGAATAGTCCAATCAATTCGATTCTTTGAATTAAGAAATGTAATTGATTGCATCCAAGCTAAATTTTTGGGATTGAACAAAATAGCTTTAAAATTAAATTGTTTCAATGAAATAAACGTAAATAGAAGTTCCGAATTCAAATAAATCTTTCTTTCTGTAAGAGTATAATTATATTTCTTCACTTGTGTCGCTTTTAGGAATAATTTATGTATAACATGTACGTAACTATATAGATAATTTTTCTCATTTTGAGATTTTATATTTCTTTTTTTAAGTATTTATTATATATTGCAAAAAATGTTAAATTAATTTTTAAGCTTATGTAAGAATTATACAAACAATCTTCCTCATTTTGATATTCTATTCTTGTTTCAAGTATTTGTATATTTCATGTAAATACTACATTAAATTTCTAAGTCAGCCATTAATTTGTAAGCTGTGAATAGATATACGTGTGATAAGACGTTATTATAAACCAAGTCCCTTTGTAGTGAACTGCAATAATAAACTATTCTATTTCTATCATAAATGTTAGTTTAATTTTTCTTTATATTATTTCTATCGATTAATCGGTTCACATAATTTAATTAATTGTTATTCGTGGGATTTTTTTCGCTCATCTTTAAGTACTACTTCAATTTTACTGACTACTAAACGATTTTTAATCTCCTATTCGTGTAGCTGTGACTATAAACGCGTTATAAAGTCGACGTGTTAACGACTATTGTAGTGTTCGAAGTGCCAAATGACTCCGATAAAACCGTGATGTTTTGCCAAGCTTTATGCATTGCGCGATCGTTGCATCGCTTCTTTTACGAGTTCGACGTGTGTCATACGTTGTGAAGATTGGGTGTCAACATACCGTTGACGATATCATTTCAAATAACCGACTTCAAAGTGATTCTCTTTTGGTGCACATTGAATCGTTGGTATTTCATAGAGCTCTCCGTTGCAAGTATCACCCGATGGGCGCATAATTGCACCTGAATGTCATTCGCCAGCTAACATGCAGCGTTCATTAAAATGCCATAACGTCATCGATCGTATACACGACAACATGGAGTGTAGACTAGTTGAGCCAGGACGGTCCCGTATTTTAACTGGTCCCTTGTCGACACGTAACAACCAGGCGCTTCGTAGGGCGGCTTTAAAGGGATTCGATGGGCTTGCTGCGAGCGGTTAATCCTCGTACAGTTCCATGGTTGCGCGAATGCGAAATTCAAATGCGTTCGTTAGTTATTACATATTAGCGATCGCTAGATTAATGTGCCCGAATGAAAAGCGGCGATCCATTCAATTAGCGCATCCGTCGGCTAGTATGATTAATAGCGTCGCGAATGTGTTTATAAGCGATTGCATCGGATATGCCGCAAGCATGCCGACGTCGTTGAACCCGAGAAATATTATATGCGGCGCATGAGCGAGGGTAATTCGATTGATCTACCCGGTTTTCTTTTTTTTTTTTTTTTTTACCGATCCCTGAAAGAGGCAATGAACCGTTCGTTGTACTTAGCTAATTCGTGTGGCATCGTTTAAACGAAAAATATCGAATATGATATGTCGAGGTAATGAAATAACATCAAATATTATATATGAGTATCGTACGACACAATTCTCTCGCAAACATTAATTTTATCCTGTTCAGTATGTTTAATCAGTAAATATTTTATAACTATAATAACGTTAAAATAGAGCGTAATATGTATGTCGGAGTAAACTTAATTATAATTTTATACTTTTAATATTGTGGAAGAGAAGAGACGGAATTAAGAATTATGAAAAATTCATGTTCGAATATTTCTTCCCATATTAGAAAAATGACATTATAATTGCCGATGACATTTCAGAGATCTGAATATGGAATAATTCTTACCCGCAACTTATTATATTATCATATGGATAATGAGACTGGTAGGGTACATCGTTTTCTTTCTCAAGACAAATTTGGCACGTATCTATCTCGTCGTACTATCTCACGAGCTCATACACGAATACACGCGTATGTAAATATTTCGGCTACGTAGCACGAAGCAGCAATTAGTAAAGCACATTTGTAAATCAGCTAAGTAAATCGCGATGCGGCTTGAATCGTAAACGCGAGCAGTGTATAATGTCAACTGACATTTATTGCACGAAGCGGTATGCGACAATGAAAGAAGTTGCTCATGAACGAGATTTTTAATTTAGTACTAGGAAGCATAGAAAAAAAAAGGAAATCAAAATATTACGGTAGAATATGGTTCTGGCTATAATATTATTCCATTCGCTGCGATGAAAGCAAAGGTATTTTAGGTTTAATTATATTAAACCTGCTTTAAATCGAAATGAGTGCTGACGTATATCTGGTGTGCTTCGTGGTAACAAGATCTCGACCCATTAATAATCCGTGGAATGTATTCTTGATTGAAATCGACATGGGAATGATTGGTGATTTTTTTATCTGACGTGCAAACATATTCCCGATATATACTGCAGTGATTCCTTTTATGATCCCTCACGTACATAATCGAATCGCCGTGCTATATTGGCGAACGTCAAAAATAATAAATACCGGAGAAGCGTAAAACTACTTGGATTCCTCCGCTTTTCCTGTTCCACTCGTATCGTGTAACGTCTCGTTTACCGCGCGGTTTTCTTACCCTTTTATTTCTCACCCGCTCTTTTATTTTTCTCTATCGATTTCACCGACCTCGTAAAATTCCCGGTGTATTACGGCGCCCATTTCGGTCTTCCTCAAAACACACTGTCCGTGAAATCGAGCAGGATATCCGATCGCGATTTTACTTTATGTAGCGGCAATTTGGTAACATCGAAAAACAAGTTACGTTGTCGTCCATCCATTTAATTAAATATTTTAATTAAACCTTCGAAAAGTTTGTCAATAGTAAAGAACTCGCACTAATTATATGGAAAATTGAGTTTCGGTGAAATGAATTGGTTTTCATATATGTTGTAACTTATAATAATATAGTGAACAATTATTATATACACATGGCTTAAACTTTAGAATTGATGTATCAAAGGTGTTCTATGAGTACAAGTTTTTTTTACACTTTTGATATATATAGTTTAAGATCTATCCATTATATATATATATATATATATAAAATGTTTTGTTTACCACATTATAAGCTATACATGTAAAAGCCAACTCATTTCACTGAGACCTAATTTTTCACGTAATGAATGAGGGGTTCTTTATTATTGACACCTGATATATAGTTTATACCGAGAAGACGGATATATATTTAATTGTCGAGCGCAACTAATTTCCAAGTTTACAATAAATAGAAATATTGCAAACTAAATAAAACGGATATCGGATAAAATAAGAGATACCTATCACTGTTCTACATTTCTACGTGACAATGCAGCGCATCAATAACAGGCTCGATTGAAACACAGCAGTACGTAACGCTAAAGAATAAAGATCAAATCGGACGTTTATTACACCTGCGGTTACACAGCGACGCTGCAAATATTTCGCGGCACATATCTGAGGGATTGCTTTGTCTCGTTGTCACACGGATTCGGTCACAGCGCACTGTAGATTGCTCCGAGCATCGATCTGCTTTGATGAAGAGTCATTCTATCAGAGTTTTACCGAGATTTTTTTTTTTCCGCAAGCGTATGTCTCGCGTTTTATTATCTCGTTGCCACAACTTTACCGGGGATGAAGCCTTCCGTTCGCGTGAGCGCTTTTATGACGCTAAGGAATAATTAAATCCCCTTTGCATTTTCGAGTGGCACGTGTCCGGGCATACAGGTACTTGTACCAGGCACGGTGCACCTACCGCATAACGATAGAGCTCGAATATATCATACAGCGCAACGGGAGTTTACACGAATTTACACGAAGATGCGATGTACACGAAGCACAAGTAGGCCCTTCCGCCATCGCAGCTCCTGGCTGTTTCCGCAATCGCGTCTAAATCACGACGCATTGTAAGGACGTAAGTTGAAAGTAACGACAGCTGCGTTAGCATTTTTATGTAACTGACTAAACATTTACGCTTTATTATTCCATTCGTACAATCCCGAAAGAATTGTCACCTTCCGCGATAGGATGGAAGAAGAAAAAGGTATCGTCGTTTGCACGTAAATGCAGCAGCGTGGCAGCACGTTACCTTCGTTTCTCTACGCTGCGTGACTTCACGACTTGTTCCGGTTGCAACGGTGCTCGTTACATCGTTCAAGCTCTATTCGAGCAAGTCGTTCCTGTCAACACGCGCGACATATCGCGCAACATCGGTCGCGTGTCGACCGATCAAATTTTTGAATAGCTCTTGATCGTCGTTTTCGTTTGTGGGTGCCGTCACGCCGCATCCCGAAATGGAATAATTGAATCTATATCGTTCTCATACACGCTATACACCCCAAGTGTCGAGAGCTGCTGTGCGAGCACTGTCAAATTCGCGTAAAATGAATTACATCGGCTGGACATTGTGTAGTATGTTTACCATAATGCACTTTCACAGTCTATCCCGCAGTATTATAATTACATGACAATGACATCGTGGTTCGGTGTCTAAACCTAATTTTCGCGTCGTACGAACACTCGTGTCTTTCTGTTTTATCACAAGCGTTGTGTGTGACAAGTTATAATGTAAAAACTTTTCGTAGCGTGATCGAATTTTCCAATAGAAATATTGGAACAAAGTAAAATTTTTTTTTTATATAATAATGTCATCGATATTGGATGATCGATGAGATTCAAATTGCTTCAAAAATCACAGTTGATATTAAAGTTACGAATGATTAATTTTTACTATTTAAACAGTAATTATGTGCTATTTAAGTAAATACCGTATATACTTTCAAAAAAGAAATAAAAGAAGAAAACTAATTGTGAATTTATATTGTAATAAGAATTTACATTGTAATAAGAATCATGAATTTCAGTTAGGTATCATAGCGTGGTATATATCTCGACTAATAATTACTTAGGGCTTTATAGATCGAGTTTTTTTACTTACATAATGATCATTTTTTGATATTTCTAATGATAATATGATACAAACAAATTATTTATTGAAAATCGATTGGTGGTAAAAGATGGCCTTATTGAATCTCCTCCTTTATTTTAGTTTTAACGTTATAAAGAGCATACCTAGATAATCTGCGTAGCTACTCAAGACACACCTTTCGTGCCGCAAAGCCGCTGCAATTTCCTACAGATTTTAAAATGCAGATAACAATGCGTGATTTGAAATTGCTATTCGTCTACTGGGAGCGCCATGGCGGATCTCCTCGAGCGTCGTCAACCACTGAGCAACCTTCAGCCGGACGTTGAGTTTCGTGTTACATTACTCGCCCCATCAGGGCAGCGGAAAATTTAGATGCTCCTTTGTATATCGACTGGGAATACGATCGTTATATCAAAGTGAGTTTGCGTTGCGAGAGCGAATGGCTACGTGAGCAGAATGAAATCGTTCCGCACCCATCCGTGCCGGTCGATGACCGCGCGGATTTCAGATTCAACGGTCCAAAGCCGATATTGATGAATTGTGGACTGTAACGTAGCGTTACGTGTTTCCGTTGTCATCAAAATGATAGACGATTGATGATCGATGGTCAATTGTTGATGAGCATTGTGATCGAAGCAAAGCATCCAAAGTGTGGTCGCTGATCGAGTATAAATCCTTAGAAGTTGATTATACTTTGGTCACTGACGCTTATGGCATGCTGGTCGTAATATTGGATCGTAAAAAATGTAACTTCAATGTGGTACAAGGCGATACCGTTTTACGTTCAGACAATTGGTAGTCGCGAGTAAAAACTTGATTCCAGGTGTTGCTGCGATGGATACTCGAGTGAGATCAGTGTTCGATTAATTGAAATTGTTTGAGCTGGAAGTATTGTTTTTTGTATCGTGCATCTACATAAAAGATAATATTAATCCATTGATTTTATTGGAATTATGTTAAATAATCTTTTTAAATTCAATTCATGTGCACTTTAATAAGTAATTAATTAATTGTTTTCACAATTTTGATTATTTTTCCATCACATGCATCATTATGTACATCAGATGATGTCGATAGAATTAAATAATTTCAACAGATAATGTTGAAAATTTAATATACATTACAATGATCCGAAGTGATTAATTATTTCGAATTTTCTTTTTTATCCAACTTTTTTTCAATTTAAGATAAATTGATTAACATGAGATTCACTTTTATATCATGATGGAATTGCAAGATCCTAAAACAATCACTGCAAGAACAATGTTATTGTTGAATATTTCGTCCCAGCGTTCAAACGATATCGTTGACATTTAATATCCGGCGATCCTATAATACTTTTGCGAGATAGTTTGAGCGGCAACGATAAAATCCTTTGCTATCTTTGATTTTTATAGGAAATAAAACAAATGAAAGAACCTTCTGTGATAAATATATATTTAAAACTCAAATGTACGTATGTATGTAAAGATATTTGCGACGTGATAGGATACATCCTTTTAAACTGGCTTAATAAATATGATCTTTGTTTCAGTATGAAAAAAAAAAAGATATTTCTTTTCATCAACCCCTATTGCGTCTTTCGAATGGGTAGAATCGTAGATCTCCCTCTCTCATGTCACTCATGTTCCCCTCGAGAGATAAATTTCACGCAGCTCACGCGTGACAGAATTTATTTCGAGGCAAACGGAGGGTGCCTCACGCTGATAGGCAACGATTTAAGTCTAGATAGATAGTACTGCGGCAACAAGTGCCGACAAAAATACGGGACAGTCGTATTTTTATGTCCTCTTCTTCCGGAATCGTCATTACCCCTCGTGGCGATTACAAAAGAGAGACATTTCCGAAGTTGCAGTGAAATGAAAAAAGAAAAGTAGTGGAATCAGCACATTTTATTCCGCGTGGTTGACGAACGTGGCATGAAATATTCAAAATACAAATGGCACTCTGAACCCGATCACGAATGCGCTCCGGTTAATAAGAAAGTTCCTAAACTCTAATGCATTTAAATTGGCTCCGTCCTGCGACTTAAGCATTCAATTACGTACATCCTGCGCATCGACGATCGCCGACGTTTTCCTTACTCGCACTTCACGTGGCGAATTGCAGCGTTGCAACGAATCGTTAGTAAGAATTTCATTCTGTCAGATAAATTTAGACCAAATCGAAATTGATCTTTTAAAGATACGGACATTTTTAAAGATACGGATATCAAGATGTTTTTCATTTACATTTGTGCAAAATTTAGATTCGATTTCTTCGATTCTGTTTATTCTAATCTTAATTTTTTAATTGGAAAGAGTTTTTAATTATAGCATCAACAAGATGATTTGTTGCTTAAGATGATTTGTACAATATTTTACTTCAGAAAATTCAATTATGAATAACATTTACTTATATTAAAATAAATTTTTCCTATAATAGTAAAAAAATAGTTATTTAACAGTAAGCAGCTAGCGACGTCTGTTTTATTATAAATTCTATTCAATTAAAAATCTTCGAAAAGCTAGCTCTATGGATTGTAAAACTTTTTCATAGAATTAAAATATGCACAGAGAAACACTTGAGTTCAAAAGAAAATTCAAAACAATTAGAAAGTTTTTACTTTTACTTTTTCTTACAGTTGTCACCTGAGGTTAACATTTACTTTATATAAAAGTTTTATAGTTCATGTTTTGAAAATAAACCTGTCTGGATTATTTGAACAAACAATACTGGCAACGAGTTTATGGGACTAAGATTGGAAATCTAGAAAATATTCTTGAATAAGATGTATATGTATGCTGAGTGAAGATTTGATATTCTAAACAGGACAGTAATTGTATCTAATAGTAGATGTTCGATCTTGCAAAAGCTATAATATGTTAAATAAGGACAGATATATGCGTTTGAGTGAGATAGAATGTAATGTAAGGAATATGAATTAAAAATATCGCTACTACTTTTAGTTTGAAAATTAAAAATTTGTTTTATCGATATCAATCAAGTTCGGTCTTTAGGATTCCCTTGACTTGACTTCGATCTCCGTTAAGACATTCAAGACGGATAAAAACGATAACTTGATATGCACGAATAATCGCGAAAATAGTTCTCCAACGAGAACAATTCCCTGGAACGGTGTCGTCGCTCATCCCAACTCGTTCCCAAAAGCTCTCCTCGGGTCTCTAAGAATCGCTCGGGATTTTAACGAGCGTCAATGTGTTCGTAACGATGGGATGAATGGATCGTATTTTCACAGAGGCACGAAGCGCAGGGTAAACGAATCGCCCGTAACATTTTGCATCCATGCCGGTGCCGATCGCGCCGCGAATGGGTTCCGTTGGATGGTTCAGTTCGTTTCGTGAGTCCGGTCACGCGTTCCGTTACGTGACGACTCCTCCTCTCGATGTGCCTCAGAGCTGCCGCCTCTTCTATTCTCTCACGGTTTTCAACCGGCGGGTAATGAAGACATGCGACCGAGAAAAGAACCAACCCTGATCCGCGACTGATTGCCACTCGATGCTCTGCGAATAAACTGAGTAGCTGGCCATCGGTACTCTTCCACACGTCAATTGTTAATTCATCCTGCACCTCGTTTTTATAGGAGATGTGCCAAGCTAGTGCAACTTGATTTTTCTTCATCTCGCGCTCCAGTTTTTTAGTATCTTAGATTATTATTCTTAACGTTAGAACCTGTAATAGTTTACATATTATTAGTGCAATATTTATAATTTACTTATTTTTATTTAATCATTCAGTGTAAGATACAATGGAGGAAATATTAGGAACAGGAATAAATATTAATATTAATAAATACTAGAGAAATAAAAAATAAATATAAGATGTATTGTATACAGGGTGCGTCATTGTCTTGAATGACGACCTCTATTCTCAGTCTGAAGTATTTGCATGCACGCTGTAATGTAGCGCTGTTCATGCCGACGAATGTTGCCTCAATAGCGGTCCTTAATGACGTCACATTGGGATGCCGACTTGTTTGTGACCCTTTCAACTACGCTCCATACGTAGTCCAAGGGATTTAAATCTAAACTGTTGAGAGGCCAGAATGAGAGCCGAGGCGAGCAACTCGGCTTGTCCTGGCAGCTTCAGAAAGCATCTGTCGTATCTTTAATGTGTACGATTTAATGTGTATCGAAGGTTCTCCTCGGCAATTCGACGCATTGTTGGCTCGCTTACACCAACAATCGATGCTAATTTTCGCAATGATTGTCCTGGGTCATCCGAAATCAGCGCTTGAGCCCTTTCAACCACTGCGAGGATCCTCTGCGTTCTTTCGAGTGACTCTTCCTTGCTGGAACCTTCGTTGGACTGTTCTAAAGCTGTATATTTTGCCACAACGTCATAAACGGTTGATCTCGAGTATCCAAAGAACCGAATTATTTCCGTTGCTGAGCGTCCAGCGTGAAGGTTTTCGATGATCGCGGCTTTTCGATTTATACTCTGCACTTCAACATTGCGGTCATTTTGAGAATATGACTGTTTACTAGAAGTATCAGGTTTTCTCGGACACCAACAATCTCTGGCGGAGGCACGATATAAAGAAAAATTTAAATTGAAATTTGTCCGGATTTTGAACTGTATGTCTTATTTGTATCTGTATACTGTGGTTACATTCAATCTCTATTTCTAATTTTTAATTTCTTCATTTAATTCTTCGATCTGTATAGGCTTCTAGTTTATTGATTGTATTCTCACATGTATGGTCTAAAATAAGATTCTAATTTAATATTTAACATTTATTTGTATTCCTAATATTTCTTCCGTTTATTTGGTGTTAAGTAATTGAATCAAAATAAGTAAATTATTGTATAAATTTTACTAATATTATGTAAATTATTATACAATATATATATGTTTAGAAAAATCTTAATTATATGAAAAAAATATGGCTTGCTGAACAATGTTGGTATCATCCTTTAGTTTCGTGAATGGCACGAACGGTATTTCACACCCTATGATATTAGAACTATGCATTTAGCTAACCCGCAAGAGTACGTGTGTGTGCGTATCAGATTATCATGGTGCAATAGATATATGAGCCGGCTCTTATCTACCAAACGAGCGTATACGAAAAGTGATAAGGACCTTTCGCTCAGACCATGCAGATGATATGCACGTGGTTAACGCAAACGATACGGCCAAGGTAAAGGTGCCACGATGCATCGCGGTCGCATCCACCCCCTCGGTTGTTTCTGATGATGACGGATCGCCTTTGATTACTAAGGGTGATTTACCTCATAGTCTTTCGCCCGCATCGCGCGAATACATAGCTAAAATATCGAGATAGGCGCATCTCACCGACAGACACTCAGATAATTGCCCTTGGGCAAGTATATACATATATACAGTCCACTTTAACTAGAATAACGCTTATCGCAGTCTGACGCCGAGGTATTTTCGTACTTTTTGATTGCCCTGCGCTGCATCTCATGATGCATCCTCGTTTCCAGCTCGGCAGCTGTCTTGAAGCGTATCTCGCATCGTCTCTCTCGTTTGCTTCTTACTTCCTAGCATTTATTGCCTTCACGTCTTTTCCTCTTTTTTCTTACACATAGCTTCGGCATACCGTTTTTGCACCACCTTCCACGACGCCAGCAATTGGGAAGTGTTTTAACACTTCAGTTCGATCGAGTTTTTTGAAGCCCGCTAAATGGCTTTGTTTCCGTGTGAAAAATCGTATGATCGCCCAACTCATTTCCCGCAACGCCTGTTCATGACGTTTCCTCGAACAGAGAGACGCCACGAAATCGTCACTTCAACGGGACCTACTTTTTTTTTCAAGTCTTGCGTGCCGCCAATCGTTGACATTTATTTAGCGCTGCCTATTTACTGTAGACATTATCGCGGTTAATTAAAATCCCGTCACTGTGTTTTGATACGAAGGTGGTCATTTAAATATAAGGTTTAGTAACGCACGCGAGATTCTCGTTGCAAATTGATTTTCGTATTGACGACAAGATGAGGGATGGAAGCTTTGACGTTTTGATGCGGTGTCGATTTTCAAGACGATTTTCGTCTCAGTCTCTGGTATATTTATAAAATCGGAATCGATCGAGTCAAGATAAGGGTGTTAATTCGTGAGTCGACGGCCGTCTAGGTGCGACCGATTGGGAACATTCCGCGAAAACAATGAGGGTGTATTTAAATGCGCCTCGTGCGCCGATAAGATGTCGTTGACTTTGATTGCACTATTATTCTCTCGGCATAAACGGCCACCCTCGGCGCGAGGGAAAATGGTAATGAGCGACCTTATAATCGTTCTTATCTGCAGCGTATGCACGCGCGCGAGTGTGCCCACACTAGATAGATAGAATGGCAGAAGACGCAGAGGAGGAAGAGAATTATATCAGGATCGCGGATGGATCGAGCATGAGAATTTTAAATGCGCCGCGTTACCAGATCCTGGCATGAATGATTCATCGATTGGGAATCGACGTTCTACGGAAGATCGGTGTTCTCGGAAGTTTCCTTTGCGTAACACGTGGCGACCGATGACGCGTGTATGTAATTGTATATTTAATGTAATACCCGCGAACAAAAGCTGCAATGCATGACATTATGCTGCAACATGGTAGTAAGTGGAACGTGGTATAATGTCTGACGCGTCATGACGTTTTAAAAGATTGTTAGAAATTTTAGAAAATTTTTTGCTAGGAAAAATTATTTTGGATTTTATTAGCTTACGATGGGAGAGAGAAGAGACTTACGATAGCGCACAAGCTGGGACATCGTTCTAAAAAGCACTCAGTTACGTGCCCGTCTTCGAGGAAACTACTTCCGTGGTTCGTCTTTTAAGATGATCTCACTGTCGCGACATGAAACCCCGAGAGGTCAACGGCATACTCGCCCAAGAACTATCTAGGTTCTTGATTGATCAAGAACGTCAGAGGAACAGTGCACGTCTACTTTCAGAGATGAAATATGTTTGCGTTATCTCTCAAGTAATCTGCTGAGAGCAGAATGACAAGACTTAATAATTACCACATTTATAATATAATAATTATTTATGATATAATAATTTGGAACTGAAAAATAGTAGGTTTGAAATTTTTTATAGTTATTTGAATTTGGAGCGCCATTTTAAATTAATTTTGTCAATTAACAGTCGAATTTTGAAAATGTATTAATTAATCTTCGTAGGACAAAAAAAGTCACTACAGCGACGCTGAAACAATATCATCAATGTAATTTATTATTTTATTATATTTCTTGCCTCAAAAAAATTACAATAAATCTTGCTCAAAAAAGCTGTAAGATTAAAAAAAATAATCTTCACCCTCCAAAAGTTAAAAAGTAGTCGATTCACATATTATCAGCTTTTACATATAAATGCCTTTTTGACAGAACACAACGCATAATAAATACTTTCTCACAATCCGTCACAAAAATCAGATTCCAAGAATGAATTCGATAGAAAGAAATGTAATTTTGAAATGTCATAAAAATGTATAACAAACGTATTAGCTGAAAAGGGAATTATCTTAGTTTATAATCAACATTTATATTCGTGATTCTGTTATGAAACGCGACATTGTCTGATTAGCGATGTCCTTATACTACTGTATAAAGCAAGAACGCGAGATACTGTGCTATCGATGTTCGATCTCATTCATTTTTATTTCTTCTGCATGAAATACGTTTACGGAGTACGTATGGATAGCATTCTGCCTTGAGTGAGCGACTCATCCATCGTCATAAGTAACTGTAAACGAGTTTTCAGAAATACATGGATGTACACCCGAGAGAAGTCGGCTCGATAGTTGGCACGTAATGGAATATCGAACAAGTTCGCAATAACAGCATGTAACGCTTTCGTCGATGCGTCGAGACAGTCTCCGGTGGGTTGCCCGGAAAACATTATCCTTACGTAACCGTTAACGAGCTCACGATATAATGACAAAATTGCAGATTAAATTTATTACAGGAGAATAACATGAAGTAGGCGGTGGGACGAGCCCCACGGCGACAAATCGCTCGCTTCGGATTATTACTTTTTTTTATCATCAAGGGTGGTAATGAAATTACCGTATAGAGTAATTTTACCACGGTGTTTTCAAGTAACTAACTTTCGTGCAAATCTTTATTAAATTTTTATTATTACGAGATAATCAAAATTTTAAAAATGAACAGCGAACAGAAATATTAAATGCATTGAAAAAATGTATTACAACTTAATACTTTTTTAAATAGTATTGAGTAAATATCTATAAAGTAACCACGGCAGTGTCGCTGCGTCGAGACACTACCAGTGTCTCTAGACTTATAATAAATAAATGTTTCCTTCATAAAAAAATGATGGTTAAAATAAAATAAAAATTTTTGTGCTAAATACAATTTTTTTAAATAAAGATTCTTGTACCAAACAAATATATCTTTATATTTAATAAATATTTACTTAAAACTATAAACAAATATTTATTAAAATTTAATATTTTTTTTGTATGGCAATAATAAATATAATGAATTTCATTAAAAACATTAATAATGATAATACTATGAAAATTACAAAATATCAATTTTGAATAAGAAGATTAAGTGTGTGTGTGTATAGGAATTACTTATTTCAAATGCATTGAAATAAGTAGAAATACTTAGTAATTTGAGAAGCACATGAAATGATATGCGAATGCAAAGCGATAAGAACAGAAAGTGTCGGCGAACCACAATTTCAGGGTAGTTGTAATGACCTTTGGTGTACAAATGCACTAAAGCGTCATGAAGAATTCAGAGGAAACTGGCAGATCCTGATGCAGCTGCTTAAATCCACGCGGTAACGGCGACCGCTCGGGATAGCGTTTTATTCGAATCTAGGTACATCGTGTGTTACTTAAATTTCAGGTTTTTGCTATGGAAATCCCTACTGCAGCGCAAACACCTTTCATCCTTTTATCCTTTTATAATTCATCGTGTTTTTAGTGCAGTAGAGTAATGCGCGAATGTTACATCTTCTTTTACGCGCGTCCAATCGTTATACTGTTTATCAGTAATTAATTAATCAGGCAGCTCTAAACCACAGAGAGCTTGTTACATTGGTTTGAATACGTTACCGACATTCGAGGTGTTTTAATGGAAAATGCTGATTACGAACTAGATCATATTACTTTAAATTACAACTGAATACGTGTAGGTCAATATGATTGCAGCGGTCAGGCCAATTACGTGTGTCTCTGGATAATTATGACCTATTGGTCGCTAGCTCGATTTAAATTGGTTTGCAATTAGTCATTGATTTTGGTTTGTAGTAATATCTCAAAATTTTTATCATAAAGTGATTCATATTATTAGCAGTATTTGTAAATGTTAACGGTATTTATATTTATAAATACAGATTAGTATTCAAAATAATTTCTAAATTTGCGGTTGTATGTTTTATTTCATGTGTGACGTACATCTTAAAAAAGTGCATAGCAGATATTGATAGTTCTTTTTTAATGAATCATACTTTTACTGTCTGCGTTTCGCTTATAAATGTTTTTTGCGTAAGTCATGCAATGAGTCGTACAAATTAAAATGATCTATATTTGAAACTGTATGATCGATTTAATAATCGGAATTATCGACCAATGTCATTTATCAAATTGCTTCTTCCAAGTGGTATATGTTTGCGTTTCAAAAAGAAACGATAAAAGGAAAGAAAGCTACTGTATGTGTATCAAATAAAAATATTTATTCGGTCGAAGAATCCGAGTCGCGTATTGAATTGAAGAAAAGCTACTGTATCTATTCAATAGCACAAGAAAGAAGTACTATAGAAGTAGATAGTATAGTATTAGTACATAAAAGTATAGTAAAGAGTCACCGATACAATAAATCTCTTAAAAATAAGATATCCGTTTCTTAGGAAACTAAACATTATAATTTATTTATATTAATAAAAACATAATTGGTTTAGATAACTAATAAAGTAAAATCCTACAATTATAATTGAACGTATTATTTATTAAACAATTGCTGTAAATATTAATTGCCGTCAGAAAAACGGATGGTGATGAGTACGAATGAGTCACAAATTATTCAATGTGATTCTATGAACGCGTTTCTCTTCATAAAGTTTATTACGACCGTAATCAAATTGCAGAAATGATCAATTAAACGTAGCCTTTCAGTTTATCGACGCGTTGCGTCGTTAAGGCTATTATGAAAGAAAACGGTACTACGTAATGACTCTTAATGACGACTTTAATTAGTGCTGCGGCAAATACTTAGGGGGCGAGCTCGCCACGTGTAACTTAAAACCTAAAACAATGGATGTTAAACGTCTCCACAGAGTTTTATGGTTGACTTCAACCTAATGTACCACACTTCGCCACGGCGTATGCCGCGCGTTAATGGAACCGCGGATTAAGAGGGTCGTAAATGTTGCCAGAGCAAGCTGCTGGTGCTGATAAATAGCTGGGAGAACGTTTCTTCTCCACGGAACAACCGCAGTTCAAACAGCATCGAGAAGTGCAAACACCTCGTATCGATAATTCGCACATCGTTCATGAAGAATTACGAACGGAATAAACAAATAACAAGATAAAATTAACTTGAAATCGATTAAAATATCTAATAATATTTATATTATGTGGATAATAACGACAAAGCGGTAAGCAACTTTATTAAATATCTATATAAAAATAGTAGTATCGATTTTTTTTTTATTTATAATACTGTATTAATATTCTTTTCATGTATAATAAAGCTTCAGTTTATAAATATATATGATAATAAAAAAAAATATTTACTATCTATATTATACAAAAAAGATAGGATTATGTAAATTAATTTTAGATCAATTTGAACTAAAATTATTATGTGGCATTTTAGCGAAAGTTTTTATTATACAAGGTTTAATATGCTTTGCAAAATATAAAATACGATACATTTAGCTAAATATCGTGAAGAGAATACGGGGATAGCGAGAATGTCGGGCACTAACAGCTATGTCCAGGAGTTTTCCCAGATAGGACGAGAGTGAGGTTCATCCGCAAATGCGATTAACCGCGTCGGAAAGGAGCTTTAATGAAAGTTACCCGCGTTCGTTCTCTCGTAGCGGCCCCGATACTTGCGTGAATTTAATCTACGCCGGAACGTCTGATGAGTTCCCACCGGAAGTAGCCCGACGAAATAGGGAAAAAGGATGAGATATCGAGTAGCGAATAATTCACAGGACGCTTGAAAAAGCGCCTTGATATTCGAAAGGGCAAAGTCGATGTAGCTACGGGAGAGTAAAATCCGGATAGAGGGTGAAGCGGATACATGTTCGGGATAAATGGACGGGTAAGGGTGAGGCACATTGCTGGAATGAAGATAAGTCGGATATGCGCTGTACTTTCGAAGGACTGATGTCACGCGAATAGCTACGTGTTACTTTACGGGCTTCTTCCTTAACGGAGAGTTTTCTTTGTGTAGAAAGGATCGTGACTTTTTCAAGAGTTAGCAGAGTTTCCTTCTGAAGGAAATGTTTTTTTCTGGTAAAAAAAAAAAAAAAAAGATAATGAGACAGGTTGATATAAAGAAAGATGGAAAGTTCATTTCAGTATCTTTGATTTTTTTATCGTCTGCGAAATAAAGTTAGATTAAAAAAAAGTATTGCAAGAGCATAAATTTTTACAGGAAAATATATCCAGTATTGACGAGTAATACCTGCAATGATTATTAGAGAAATATATATTTATAGAAGCGATCGCGTAAAGAAAATTGATTGAACGACAAATATGCATATTAAATAATTATTTATTATTATTCACGTACAAAACATTATACGTTGCAATAAATTGTTGCATTTTAATAACTACGGCCACGCTCGCGTGTTTAATAATTTATTCGAAAGGATTCTAAAAACGAATGCACGCTGATATTAATGAATATTTGAGTTTAATTTTTCTTTTAATTTCCCCGTCGCAACATCGTTCGCGCGCGATGGTACTGAAAGCTCACCAGAGATTTTATTGTTAATCCGTGGCCGTGCGCAAGCGTGTAATGCGATTGCATGTAATGGATTTAATTTTATACGCTATCAAACCAACCCTCCACCTCTCCATCTCCAGTGAATTTTTTGCTAAATTTTTCGTTCTCCGCACAGGACTGAGAACGCATTTACAGCGTCAAATTATATGTACACGTTACAGTTACTTCTCGCGGATACTATTGTGAAAAGTAAGATGCAAAGGAAGTGTGATCAGCTGCAATAGCTAGCAGCAAATAACGAAACAAGGGTCGTAAGTGCTAAGAAGGAAATGCGTCTAACGAAGAAATGCATCGTCGTTCTCTACGAGACAACGACTGCGATACAAGAGTTCAGAGTTAAGTGGATTAAAAAGAAGGCATCAAGCTTGATGACCATTTCTATCTAACGTTTTAAAAACAAACGTTTTTACTTAATTGAGTCGGAACGAATACTAACGACTCGATAAAATATTCTGTATAAACGACGAGGTTTATTAGTCTCAACTGATAAACATTATTCGCCCATTTTTCATTCTTTTTCTTCCATTAATAATAATGCTTGGAAGAAAAGTTCGTTCTTTTATTGCCGCGCGAACGCATAATGACACCTACCAAAAGAACACAACGGGAAGTTATTCCCTCGAGAGTTCATCCGGCAGGCATATCCCACAGATTTATCTTGATGCGTTAGAGAGCGCCGCATTTACCCTCCGCTCCAATGGAATTGTCGATTAGTACAATCCTTTTTCCTCGACAATCGCTGACAGCGCAGTAATTAAACCTCGTTCATACGGTGATATCGAAAGCTTGGCGTTAGGAAATCGATTAATACACAACTTTTATAATGGGTGTTTAATGTATTCTAGAAGTTATAGCTAATGGAAGCAATTTCTGGTCGCTATTTCTACGCTAACGCTGTTAATATTAATTTAATGTCGTTCTAGTTTTATAAAACTATATGACACTTTCTAACAATTCACTTGTTAATTGTTCCAACTATCTTGGTAATGTTTTTCTAATGAAGATTTCTTATAAATAAGATGTGTTTCACGGTTGCCAATTATATATCATAATTGTGGGCGCATACTTTTAACAAAAATCTGTCATAGTATTAAGTAATGGATATAAATTACTTTATAATTTCGCAATGTTGCCATCCGTTTGATCGTCTACCTAGAAAGTTTCTCGAAAACGACTCAACTCTTTCAAATCCTTTTTAATACTTAAAATTCCACTGAAATAAAGTATAAGTCGGTATAAACCAATTGACAATAAAGGGTCAAAGTTCAAGTCAAAAGATTGTCAATATATATAATATAAAGTAAATCAAAGGAATTAAAATTGCTAATTTTAAGAGATTGTGGTGTATTATATATTTCGATATTTTTAAAGAATTTTTTCCAATAGTTGCAGTTTTTCGTTGCTACTTAATTACATCCGTTGTAAAGGGTTTATGCATTGGGAAAAGGGCATTTTTATTAAGGTATCCTTTTGATCGCATATAAGATTGCAAAAGTTTCTACTTCTGTATGTATATTGCTCGTTAATTTAAAATTTAAAATGCTTCAAAAAGGAATCGCTCGAGTTTTTGTATCCGCTCTTTTTCGATACACTTGAACGACTTAAGTAGCAAAGTAGAAAAAGAAAAACGCCTGGGAGAATAATAGGATTGAGAACTATTCGGTTGTAATTAAACATTAATCGGAGCTTGCTCGGGATCGTATTTGAATTTTTGTTGTTTGGTCGTCGCAGCAGAGTATGTCTCGTGAGAAAATAAATAACGTAGAGAGTCGCGGCGGCGATTCCTCGCAGCCATGTAAAATTAAACGTCTTAACGAAGCGCAGTTTCCTCTCCTCTCTTCTTCCTCTCTTTTCCGCGCCCACCTCTTGTTTCTCAGCAGTATATTTTCACTTGGAATCTTACGAGGCTCGTGATAAATGCGAATCGTAAAACGGCAAGAGCAGATCTGGAGACGTAATTAAGAAACGAGGAACAGTTTCGGCGTAAGAAGAGCACGGCGTGGCACATAAATCTGCTTTTCAAATTAAATTTAGCTTTACAAATCCGCCGTGTCCGATGGTAAAAGTTATTCTGTGAAACGACGGACGTAAGATAAGCCCTTTTTCTATGCTAATCATGGTTGTGTGAGAGTGGTTTTCGTGTCGTCGGCGAGAATATGAAATATGTAATTTCAGTCAGATTTAGCATAATTTATTTCGTATAAATCCATATTATTAGATTTCGTTTTGACACACGCTATTTAAACATTTCCTCGAATATAAAGATTAAAAAAAAAATACCAAGCGTTCCCGTGAAAATTATTAGAATGCTTTGTAACCCCCCATCATAAAGTACTTCAACGTATAGATTAATTAAAATAAAAAATCTTGACACGAAAATATTACAATAGTTTTTCAGTTATAAACGATTAAAGTTGGCCAGTAGCATCGCATAAAATATTTACACCATCTGACTCATAGTTGTAGTTACGTGTGTCCCGATCTGTCATGTCATTTTATTCTCTTCCAAGTGGCCATAAATTTATATTATGAATGAATATGGATGAACTTTGAAAAATTAGGACAGGATTATAACAATTACATTATATAACAATCATAATATTTATTTAACCATTTCATATTAAATAATTTAATTAAAATATGCCACCTTTTTATTTTTACTTATGCTATAATACATGCATTTTGAAAATTATACACATTGAAAATTTCTGAATGTTATTTTTTGTTCCAGATATTATAACATTTATATTTTACATCTTAACATTTTATTTTTTTCTCATTAATATGTATATATATGTATTCAATATAAAAATCTGTAAAACGCGAAACACAAAAAGTAGTAGTTTTTGTTGCATAATACTTTGTTTATTTTTCCGAGTATTTTTCATAGTTATAATATTTTGAAAATTTAGCACGCGCGTGTATCATACATGAAAGAATGTCTCATGTAGTTTTTGCTTGTAATTTGATACTTAGGTTACAGGTTACAAAGAAATAGATGTGAAATACGTATACGTGTTTTGAAATACGATATGTTACCTTTTGAGAAAACACGTGCTGATTGCTTATGATATTTGATCAAAAATTGATATGATTATCAATATACATGGATATATATATATATAATATATTTGAAAAAATTAATTAAAATTAAAATTATAAGTAGAGAAAAAGTTGCAGTAAAACGATTTTAATTTCGTTAAAAAGCTAAGATTTTAATGTTATCAATGAGTATAAGATTATTTATCTTGATCAACTAATTTACGAAATATAGTATTATCGATTAAATACAGAAACAAAATTGATTTCGTTTCGATTATTATACATATGAGAAGCAGATTTTCACAAAATTTCAGAAAACGAGAAAGAAAGAAAGAAACTATACACAAGAAAACTACGCATTTTACAAAAAATAATGTAATACAGAAAATATGTCAATTAATAGATGTGAAATATTAAACAAAATTACTTAATAATTGCTAAAAATATTGAACAAATAAATTTTGTTTGTTTCTAGTTAAAAAATACAATGCACTTCGAAATGTCTATGTTTTTCCATCATATAAATTAACGATGAAAAAATATTTTCTCAACATCTCAGAGTAGCTTATATTATAAGTCATTGAAAACTACTTGAAAATTGAACACGCCGTCTCTAACTAAAAAAATGAAATTTTGGACAAAATGCATTTTGAAAGTCTGTTCCTCATATATTTCGAGCAAAAGATAATATTCTAGTAATTCTGTTATCTCAAAGTTGTGTTAGAAAAAACGCGCTGGTTGTGCTTTCTCCCAATTTTTAGTCGTTCTAAGCGACCTTAATGTTTCATCAACCTTGATTACACCAGCCAAATGTAGCGTCAAAGCACCGTCCGTAGTTTTGACAAACTGCCATATGTGAGTGCTTTTCGTCCGAAAAGTAATTCAGCCGCGGTGCCTAATTTCGTAGTTAAATGAATTTCGCTTGAGTGCTTTGTTCATGGAGTTGGCGAGATGAAACACCGTGATTCAGAACACACCGGCAATTGAGGAACATTGTTAATATCGATTTTAATGTTCAGCATATGCTGCAGTGTACTAAAAGTATCATCACTTGTGAGTCATACGATTGATTGATAATTGCTGAAAGAATTTCTGACTGCTCCAAATTGAATGTTTCATGAAATGTATACTGAACGACATAGCAGAGATTGAATCATTTAACATGTAAGTACTTACCAAAGTCTGTTCATTACTTCGACTGACAAATTAGATTTAACATTACGTTGAAGTGTGTCAACTAATTAAACATAGTTTGCATGCGCATAATGCTGTGTTTCTATAGTTTCGCTCAATTTTATCACATTAATAGGAAGTCACCTTGTTATTGTTACATTAATTTTCTCAGATTTTGGTGAAAAAAGATAAATGCCTTCTAATAAATTTCATATATTATTTTACTTTCTGCATTAATTCATGTGTTAATTTAATTATCAATTTTTGTCCAATTCAATAATTACACTCGGAATGTAATAATAATTAAATTATTAATGTAATATAATATTTTACGACGCGAAGCATAACCTGTTATTCTTTCTTCACACAATTTTTACAAATTTTAACAATTATTGAAACACCATGAACGCAAGAAGAGAAACATGTTCCCTATTCAATTAGCCTTAGTACAACGTTGATCTTCCTTACCATGTTTACGGATGCAGTTACTTTTGCTACAATAGCTAAGTTAAAATTCGAAATGAATATGTAAGATGATGAAAGCGCTAACTGTTTGCTAGCCGCGTCTTGTGCATTATTTACATTTATATCGATTTTCCTTGCGGCATTTGTCACGATTTTCGTGGATTGGGCGTCGCTACTAACTCCGAGACAAATATTTGTTTATCGTTATCCGCGGATGAGTTTCTCGAAATAACACGAAGTGAAACAACCATTGAGAGAGATCTCTGAAATGCTGCTCCGCCGGAAGCTGTTACGCATAGAATTCGAATGTCGGGGCCATGAGTTATCTGCCGTTTTAGATATTAATTGGAGCCGTACAATTTCAACAGTCCTCTTCATACTCCAGCTGATGCATTACGGTCTGTTCTACTACTTATGGCAATGCGATATACATGATTACTTCAGTAATACAACACACGCATGTTATGGCCTGCCAACGTCAGTTACGCATATAGATATAGGAATTTCGATATATGTCGATTGGGACTGGGTTGTGTATGCGATTGACCTATTGCGTTAACCAAGTACTAACTGATGGAATTACCGTACTGTTTGTATGAGCATCCATTCTGAATTCATGTACGTTCCACTGATATGTTCCATATATATATCCGCACCATTAATCGAACTTATATTAGCTCATCAAAAGCATTGCGGAAAATTGTACCGGCACATTTCAGGAAAAAATTAAAATTACAACAAATTCCTAGTTCAATTTTTTTTTAGGAATTTATTTTCCTTTGTTTTCCTCTTTTATCGTTAATTCTTTTCTTCATAATTTCCATATTTATAGTTTCTTTTAACTTTTATTGTAATTTGAGTTACGGTATTAATTAAGATTAACAGAATATTATAAAATATGATCTCCATTAAAATAAAAAATTTAAATCTTGTGTAAGCTCATTTTGCGGACGAACAGTTATATTTAGTCCATTGAGTGGATGGCGGTATCGATATCACATACACATACATATATACATGCACCTACATATACGTACGCACACACGCACGCACGCACGCACCACATTTGATTTAATACTCACTTTGATGCATTTTTGATACTTCGATGTTCGATCCACTGAACCACCAACTACGTTACGTTATGCTGTACTGAATGTTTCTATTGTCGCTGAAATTTATGCTCAGTCGTAAAAAATACGCATCGTGACTCGGAAATGAAATATATAAAAAAAGCGCGTTGTATCTTGTGAAACAGAACGTATGATCACATGTCACGTAACAGAATCTATCGACTTTCCAATTGGATGCATGCCTCGATGATGGAGCTACTACACTATAATGCATCACTACCGGTTGCACTGCGACATGACGCTGTAACTGTCATTAAATTTATTAATTCCCATGTAATGAACTGCATGTATATACTGCCGTATATATAATACCCGACAGCGTTAATAATTACATTTGCGATGAAATTATTGGCTGGTAACGGAAAGTTTCCTCCTAGCTGCGCTTTGTATTATATGAAGATAATAATTATGGAAATAATTACACAGAGCTGAGCTTTATATATTGATTATCGAACACATTTACGAATGTATACAAAATATAGCCGTGTGTTTAATAAAAGTATTAAATAGGAAAATACTTTAAAGATACTTACGTTTTTGCAGGTTATTGATTCTCAGATATGTCGAGGAAATTATTTTAAATTGTTTTCTTTGTGATTTTTATTTTAAATATTATTTTGTAATAATTAACAGTGGATACAGTGGAGTAATTTGAATAGCGGGGAACTTTAGATAATAGTAAGTGTTTGCAAGAATTTAAAAAAAAATTTTTTTTTAATTTGAGACGCCATGTTTTATATTCGAGGATTAGTAGCAGAGAAGATACTGAAATCTACATATTCATGTAGGTTTGAAAAGATATCTGTATTTGTGGAAGTCTCTCTCTCTCTCTGTGGAGAGTTTTATATTAAGCAAAGTAGGTAGAGAATTTTGGTTGTTACTGCCATCTATAAGAATATATCCTGCTTTCTTAAGTTTTTATAAAATCTACGTAGAAAGTAAATGTAAATAGAGGATTATGGATGAGTTCAAGTATTTTTAATACAAAGTTTGATTTTTGTTGTAATTTTAATGTTCATTTTCAATGTTATTCAAATTACCCTTTAAAATATCCAAATTGAGTTCTTAAAATTGTAGGGGGAAATTGGATAATGGCATTACGTCTCAAGATTTAAAGATTAATTTTTTATACTTTGAGTAAATATTATATACTTAAACATGTGAGTGTTCTGCTACATATCCGAAGTAACTATAAAATTATTATTTTTCGAGAAATTGTTTAAAATATTTGAAATTATTCAAATTACCCCGCTGTACTCTATAATTTCTGTTTTCAACAGTAAATTATTTTTTATTCAATTATCTCATCTTAAAATGTAACAATATTAAATTACTAAATAAAAAAGAACGTCAGATTATTACATTTTTGTTGCATAGACACAAATATGAAGTACAAATTCTTGGTGCTTGGAAAGCAAAAGAGATTGCGGTCGGGGCATGTGAAACTTAAGTAACCGGTTCGTATAACAAAGTAGCAAACAAGAAGGCGTGAAAGAGCCGTTTTTCTAAAGAAGGGTAATTAGCGTCCGCTAACTCAAATATTAATTAAAATTGCTTCTTCAAAATATGACACCAGAAACAATCAAGAATTAAGAACAAAATAGTGATTAACGAGTTATTGTGGTAATATCCTAAAGATTCACAATTGTTAAACGATCCGGTGTAAAAATTCATTCAACCAAAGAAGTACGATTAATGTAGGTCGTTCGTGCACGATCCGTCACTCTTCTTTGAATATTTTTTTCTCTTTTATTAAATGCGTACAATGGCAAATAAATTTTTTCGACACAATTCGCAACACTAATTCGGCGAAAATGTACAGATTTATGAAAAAGGTATATCTATACATAGAGAATGACAAATAACACTTAATCTACGTCATTTTAATCGTTTTCTCTGTTTGCTTAGCCGCATATACATATATATTGACAACTATAAAAACATATCTCGTGTATATGCATCATACGTAGTGTCCTTGAAGTACAACGAGTTTCGGCGTCGTTATACAAGCTAATTGAAAGACTGGCACCGAAATATTCTTAAGATCACGTTTCTAATATAGTATATACAGCAACCACATAGGACCGTTTTTTACACGTGCACGCTGGTATCAACTGCTAACGCGAATTATTCGCGATTGGACCAACGCGCTCCGATTATATGGTCCCATTGATAGAAGAAACATTCGGTTTTGGGCGTTAATAGTGATAAGGATATCGTCGCTTTTACATTTTCGTGAGTGGTCCTGAAGAAGCGAGGTACATTTCCGACACAAACAATACTGCCAAGCTCGCTGCAGAGGCACAATGCCAGTCCCCTTTATGGTGGAAAATGAAACAATCTCGGAATCGTCCTGGCGCAACGGTGTTCGAATCCCCGAGAGCTAATGCACTTTCGAACAATACGTTTTTACCAGTAACCGTACTGAGAATAAAATCTTCTTCGAAGTCGAGTCATTATAAGTTCGGCGAACAAACCTGCTTTCTTCTTGTAGATACGTCGCGCCATTGCAAGCTCGGGAAAGCTTCGTTATATTTGCGTATCTCTATTGCTCTTTCTCTCACGCAAGTTTCCAAGTTTAAGATTCTATGCGTTTCGCAGACCGTCAGCGCGTCTATCCTTACTTCCGAAGTTGAACGGATTTTATCGCCTGATGTACAAGATTATTCAGATGTATTTTGCGGCATTTTGACATATAATTCGATACATTTCTTTGAAACATTTTCTCTCATGTTAATTATATTATTTATTTTTCCTTAATTTTTAGAGTATAGTACAACGGATAGTTGGAAGTATATTTCCCAACTTTTTCTTCTTCATTTTTATATATTGCTCACAAGTTTAATGAAACCAATGATTTTATATTTTTCTGATATATTATTATTTATTTTACATGTTTTCTATGTCGTCATTATACCCGATTGTTCCTTTCTAATCATTTATAAAGAAATAAAGCTGAAAAAAGAGCATTTTTTTTTACAAAAATGTTTTTTTGGAAAGTAGTTAAGATAAGAGGCTGAAAATTTGAATATTCTTCTATTCTATTAAAATATAATATACATATATGTATATTTTCTAGAACTTTTGCATGCCAGATTTAAAAAAATTATATTGGTGTACTGTGTGAAGATAAATATTATACTATATAACAAGTTTTTTGCATTTTTATCATGAGAGATCGTTCTTTAGTAAATAGGACGTGCTAAATATGAATATGGCATCAAAAATTATCTGTCATGTAAGGTTTCTAAGAAAGAAAGGATTAAAACTCTCAGAAATATTTTTTTTAATCATTTTCATAAATTCATAACCAGATATTCCAGCAACTTTAGAAAAATCTAACATTGAAGTTTGAACTTTTAATCTTTCTGAAAAAGTTGAAAACTAAAAGTGCAATTCCGTAAAAGCCATATTGATTTATATTTATATTAATTTATCTCTAGATGACAGCCATATTGGATCTACCATTTTGAATTCTTGAAATCTGACTTTAGATTCGTAATTATTGACCAAGAGAAATGCAAGATTTCACAGGAATCCGTCGGGTAGAAAAAAATGTGCTTCTCAAAGAGTTAATACTGTTTTATTGTTTTAGGACCATAAAAATTGTAATAATTATTAATACTATAATTAAAAACTTATATAGAAATGGGGAATATATTAATTATATCTTATTAGAAAAAATAAAACAAATATAAAATTAATCCAATTTTCCAATATATTACATTCTTAATATTTATTATTTATGCAAGTGAGGATTAATCTGTATAATTTTTAATTTCATTTAAAATAACTCATATTGCATCGAAGTTTTCACATTCAATTTGAAAAAATTTTATAATTTAGGAGATAATCGTAATGTCTATTTTTTTCTCTCAGATATTTACAATTAACAAAATTCTTTTTTTAAAACCTCCAACTTGTTTCCTGTAATAACCGATAATTCAATAATGGGATTATATTGGAATATATACTCAAAACTAGTCGCAGTCAAAATATTGGTAATTGCAGCGAATAAAACGAATATTGCGGTCTACCAAGCACAATCGATAATTGAATGACTGTAATAATGAACACTGTGCTCAAGATTTTCTGGTGAAAACGATGACAATTTGCTAAAAAATGAGATCCCAATATATTAGTGCGTGTTTCTACCATTTGATTTAAAAAAAATTTTGTATTTTACCAATACGCATTTTACGTCGTATTGCATTTATTCAATTCTGCGAATCAATTAATTTTTCTCGTTTTTTGAAGTTCTTTATACATTATTCAAAAAAATTTTGTAAATTTAATTTCAGGCAATATTCAAAGCGATTCTTTCGGTTCTTACAATGTATTTTTATATTGCTGTTTCTTCTTTTGTAATACTCGTAGAAATTTAGGAATGTATAAATATCGAAATTCAGAGATCGATTTTAGATCATACATATTATATTGGTACGTGAGAGACATTTACAAAATATTCTTTTTTTTGCAGATAATTTTTATTTCGGAAAGTGAGGAAAGATTCTAGACGGCAGAAATGAGAACACGCGACTCTGCCGGAACAGAAAAAGAGTTCGTACTTGTTTCGGTAGTAGAGCAAGAACTCAGATACTTTTTTCACAAAATGACAATGGCCTTGAAAGTATTGTGTAAATAAATTCGAATTTATTTACACGATACTTTTATTTATTTGTTCGACTAATCATGTTGAAAGTTATTATTATGGACAAATTCTCTTGTTTGTCCATTATGGCAGTGGAATTAGTAATTAAGAAACATCGTTGCGTAATATAGGTAATATTTCCTAATAAAAAATATTTTTAATTTATATCAAATTTTTTGGCCATTACCAAGCTATATTGTTCTTTTTTTTTAACCACGCAGAACTAAATATATATTTCATAGTTGTGTTACTCGCAATTCATCATTTCCTCAGATATATCTAGTCTAATATTTATTTTAACTCATGTTTTCCAGGCGACTATGTGACAAATGGATTTTCCGTAACGCGGATGTATTCCAATCAGTCTGACGACGTAATGGCAGACACGCGATGTCGCGACGCAAATCTACGACGAGATTCCGTTACTTTCGCGAGGCAAACGTGTCGAATGCGCGTCGCAGCGAGTCTTCGGAGACAAAACCGCGAAACTGAATCTCCGCTCGATGGTTTCGTGGCAGTTAGGCGACCGTGCTTAAGTTCACGCGCATTCAACCTGGAGCCCAGAGTGCATAACGTCGGCTAGAATATTATCCGAAGAAGTAGGACGACCGGAAGTAGCGTCGCGGCCATTCTGTCGCCTCTACCGTGATGCATTGCCGCTGGGTGTTCTGAAACAAACGCTACGCTATAATGCCGTTTCGCTCGGTCGGCTCTTAGCAGGTGGTATTTAGAGCGACGTTTCCGCGGAGCTGAGCGCGAGATTTTGCTTTGGGCGAAAAGGCCTTACTTGACGTTTACAAGCTAAATATTTTTGTCGAGTTTAGTTTACACCTTTTTCTATAAACTAAAAAAAGTATTTGACACATCATACAGAAAGGACGGTTTTGCTCAAGTATCTAAAAATTTTGCTAAATCTATAGATCTGACAATAATTTTGTTGGACCATCGAAATGATTATGTAGGATACTTAAGCTGATTGTTAAAATGTCAAAAGTTTTTACAGTTTTGCTTATCATACTTGAGATTAGATCTATTATCTGATTAAATTTTTAGGTATTTCAGTAAAATCGTTTTTTCCGTACAGAGGATAGTCTCTCATTAAATAAAAAAAGTAACTAGTTGATTTTTTTAATGGTAATAATATAATTATTAAATTATCTTTTACTGAATTATATAATTTCCAGAGAATATTAGATAAATTTAATTTTGTGTTATTTTTGCGTAAAAGAATGTGTTTTTTTATATTACCTCGTAATAAACGGCAAAAGTAAAAGTTATCACAAATTGTTATTATCTAAAAAACTACAATGTTGAACAAAATAGATATATGCTGAAAAATCTTTTTTTCTAGTGAATTCGTTCTTTTATAAAATGTCTCGTTCGAATTTAAATAAGTAACGTGTGAATACTCGCACTTAAAGCTCGTTCTAAACGAAATTGGCATTTTTCTTTTACCATTGACTATGTGGACCCGTACGCTGTTAGGATGAGTGTTATTGGGTGAACACGTGTAAAGGCCGGAGTCTCTGCCGATCGCCTTCTGAATGAGTAAACGGCTCGAAGTTACGGGTCCCTTTTCCGTTACCAGGCTGATACCACCCCTCGGTGAGTCGAAGTTAATCGCCTGCGGAAAAAGGATATAAAAAGCATGTCGGGTTACTTGCCTCTGACGTGACCAAGTACGGATGGGGCCACTCTGCGGGAAAGGAAGAAGCAGGAAGTGTCGACGGAACGTGTTCCCTGCAATGACAGAAATCCTTTTTCCTAGGATTTTTTCTAGACGTTACACATTCATTTCCTGACCTCGCTGTCCGACTTAAAATACGTTTTTATCACGCGATCGTAATTATGAAAATATCAAAACCATGAATTATATATATATATATATAAGGAGATTTATACATTATTTATTTTAGGTTTTGTAAATTTGTATCCTCTGTCTAGATTTTAAACATTAAACAAACTTCAACTTTTATAACAACTGTTCAAGCAGTTTTCTCAAAAAGATTTTTATTGATTACAATAAACAGATCTTATTTAAACTCAATATAAGAACTGAGAACATGACTTTTCAGGAATAAATTGCTCTTTTATGTCTTTAATGTTCTTTAACAAACAGGTAATGCATTACAACAATGTTATTTTAAAATTTTATTTATAATTTTATTACAACCGTAGGTGCTACATTTTATAATAATTGATAATTAACGATCCAATTGGCTACGCAAATTATCATGTATGTATGTTTGTTTTATAAGTTTCATTAGGACAGAATTTATTGCGTCATTAAATTAATCATATTTGATCATATTTAATTAATACTGGCGGAAATTGCGGTCATGATTGTTTAATTTATGAATGTGCGTGCATTTGTTAGTGAAAGAAAAATTAATAACAATTTTGGTTAAAAGGAATCACACAGTATAAAGTTTTGAAATAAATATTAAATATTCAGCCAAATTCAAATAAATGGAAAATCTCAATTAATTCGGGTTGGACTGGAAAAATTCAATGGTAAAAAAAACTATTGTAAGTCCGGATTTTATTCAATGCTCTAAATTGGAAAAATTATAAAAATGTAAAATTATAAATATATTAAATTATAAAAATTTAATACTATAATATATTTATTTACTTTGTGCAAAAAATTTTCTGCTTTATTATTAAATCATCAATTATGATAGTTTAAAAAAAGATAAATTGAATAAAAAAACGAATCAACAATGACAAAACACTTTATAATAAAATCTTGTTAATTTAAATTAGTATGTTAAAAATATTATGTTTCTAAAACAGAAATTTTGGAAATAATATCAAAAATTTTATAAATTTTATATTAATTTTTGTTTTTGTGAGAAAAACATAATAGTAACAAAATTAAAACTTTTTACCAATATAGATGTGGAATTTGCCACCCTGCAATTAATGCCAGGATATTACATTCGTACATCAAGATTATATATTTGTTGAATTAATATTTAAGAATCAATTAATTGCTGCATACAATAGCGATATAAGCACGCATAATTAATTGATCCAAATCTTAATTGCCTCCTCACGGTAGAAGAGAGAAACAGATGCCATATTATCTGTCTGTGACGTGACAAGACGGGGCTTAAGGCACTTTGTGGGAAGTGGAAAGGGCAAAAGTGTCGACTGTAGGTGAATTCCTTGAATGGCATAAACCATTTCGGGACAAGTTTCCTAAAATTATAACTTAAAGCGTCTATGCAATCATCTTGGTTATTCCAGTCATTCGCGCGTTCACATAAATAAGCGTGATAGTGAGATTCTTAAATTTAAATGAAACTGACGTAACGTTACGAGAGCATTCATCTGTCTATTATTAATAATGTGGCCGTCTTTAGATGTACACTTCCCAAGAAACTTTCGCAATGTTCTTAAACAAATGAATTGTCTCGTGGTATTGAGAGAAACTTTGTTATATTTAATGGAAATATTTAAATTATCATACTACAATAAGAATAATTATAAGTGGAAATTAGACTGATAAGAATAAATTAAATAAGAGAACAAATCCTATTTTCGGTCGAAGCAGATTTTAATAATTTTATTTATTTACAAAAATATACTTTTTAATTACATAAACTGCCACTGATTTAGTTTATCGGATATATGTAAAACGCAATCTTAAATTGAAAATATTTTCACAAATTATTATTATTGATCGTCGATTGTTTAAACAATGCTAATAACTGTGCAAAGAACTTAATGCGAAAAATATTACCTCCATAGTTGTTGAGCCTACAATTCCTGCCTTTCCAAGTCAGGTGTTTTACAATTCATCGAGATATGTGGAGATATTTGTCGCAATAATCGATAACTAGAGGATATTATTTTTCAATTTTTAACGTTATCATGTCATTTTTTATATTCCAATTTCAGTTTATAATTGTCTTTCAAATCTGATAAATTAAATTGGCTCGCAATTTATAAAACTGAAAGATGTAGGTACTTGCAAATTTGCATATGAGTGTTATTAAGTATCAAGATCCTCTTTGACCAAAAATAAAATTCTTTCTCTTATTTAATAATGATTAGGATCGTATTATAAAAAGGTGTTTCTAATACACAAATCTTTTAATCATGATTGCTAAGTCACTCGAACGGAATCTTATTGAAGCAAGTTGTTGTTGGCGTCTTCGATAAATATTGCGTCTGAAGGAACGAAAACACGCTGCTAGCAATAATCGATATACCAGGCCAATAGAAGCGTGTATACAGCTGCAGGCTTTTTTTCAACAGCCGCAAGGAACATGAAAAATGTTTCTGTTTATACCGATATCTGCGGTCCTCTCACAAAACCAGCGTCGGTTATGAAATTCAAATGGGTTTTCAGTTGAAAGCACCTCTCATGACTTCATGGCAGCATGACAGGTGATTTTCAGCAAGTAGTAAAACCCTCATTCGCGGATCGTAAGTTCGGCTTACCTGATGGTTATGACTCCAAATTATCGTCGACGGTGGTTCAGGCGCGTGTCTCACGTAGCATGTTAAGTTTATCGTGCTGTCCTTGTTGATGAACAGTTCAGGACCGCCGGCTATTTCCGTCACAGGTTCTGTAATGAAGGAGAAAATCGCATGCACAATATTTTCAATTTGCGATTTTTTTTACTTTTAAAACAACTTTCATTTATGTCGCTTTCCCTATGTCGCTGTCCCTACGTTCCCTTTCATCTTTATTGCAAACAAGAATGTCTGTGATAGAGATTTACTGATGTTTTTTTCTCTCGTAATTATAACAGAAAGCAACACAATAAAGATTCCTTCATAATTCCCTCTATAATTTTCTCTTTTTAAATTTCTCTATCGTTATTGACGATATGAGATTGTCCCATATTCTTTACCGTATTTTTCCGAACGACTGTTGAAAGGAGAGCAAAAAGTCCGCAGCCGAAATGAAATGCAATAACCGTACACAAGAGGGGATCGCTTGGCATTATACTTACATTATTTTGTGGAAAACAGGTTCGTCCGGAGGAAGTACCGACGGAATCAATTCCGGATGACTGAGAGTTTCCGTTCGAGAGATTCGCTTTGTATGCGATTGAGGAGAAATCATCGAGCCACAAGATATACGGATTCTTTTGAAACGCCCCACACTACCTCGCAATGATGATCTCGCTGCGATATCTCGAGGCGCTAAGAACCCGCTTAATTTTTGTGAGGGTGGATACGACGTGTCCGGAATTTTTGTCTCGCATTTCGTGCTCGTAGGAATCAATGACCATGCAGTAAACGTACGCAAGTCAAAAGCATATTTCTTCTCTTTTCTCCCCTTCCTACCCTTCCATTAAATCTTGTTGCTGGAAATACCACCTCGGCGAATCTCCGCGTCCGCGGTACACAGGATCGTTACAGTCCGTCGACCGGGATTCTCCAAGTTTCTCGGATTCCCATTGGTGGATCTCAATTATCTGACAAACCAGTTTCGAGACTTCCACCGTCGTTTGCTGACCGACTTGCGAGCAAGGTGGTCTGCGGCAACACAGAGAGAGAGAGAGATCTTCATTTCCACGCAAGGAATACCAAAAGCAAGCGCGAGCATCGTAAGGAGACAACAGCTTATTACTGTTTCACGAGGCTTGAGACCCTTTCGTTGTTCGCACTGCGACGTTTTATTCCTATTACTGGAGCAATGAATATCCAACTTCTCGATGGTGTGAAATATGAGCGGATTTAATGGTTCCATCGTGAAAAGAATCTTTCTTTATCATTATTATGACACGTTATTCAGCCTAATAACGTTTTGCAGTACAGCCATTCGATGATGCTTACCTCGTCGCGCACAAATTCTAAGCTTATGACGTAGGGCATCGTTAAATGAAATTGTTATAAACGCTATTTATATACGTAACCTTATACGTTTGCCAGAAACTGTACGGAAGAAACGTTTTAAGGTACCTAAAAATTTAGCTAGAGGTATATATATAATTTTATTAGACCATTAAAATAATTATGTAAGACGCTCAAGCTAGTTGCTAAAATGTAAAACATTTTGTAGCGTTATTCATTATACTTGAACTTCTACATAGTTATTATTTTGATATGATCTACAGCAAAATTATTTTCAAATCTTTATCTAATTAAATTTTTAGATACCTCAACAAAATCGTTCTTTCCGTGTGCTTTCTCTCTATTTGTTCATGTTATTTTCTGAGAAAAATCTTTTGTATAATAATTTAAAATAAACATATTTTTCGCGCAGTTTTTAAGATGTATCCATTTTAATAGAGAAACTAACTTATTCATATAAAAAGAATCGCTTTGCATCCTTTGATTTAAATGATTAAACTAAATTCGTAGGTTTACTAACGATGATTACGGGGCGTAATTCTATTCAGTGTATTGTTTGTGCAGCGCTTGGTAGAATATTATTGAAAATTACGGGTTCCCAAAGAGCGTGTACTCTCCCCGATTTCGCCGCTTGAAAGTCAGGGAGAGCACGGGCATCGTTAAGATACGATGTTAACGAGAACACGAGGAGTTTGTCGTTAGCTGCAACTGAGGACGTTTTTGCAACGCTAACGATGTCACGCCGAAATTAAGATCTCACAATGTTCCGTACTTCCCATCAACATTCAATTATACGTCCTACAATCCACTGACTTTCGTCAGTGGACATCGTCCACTCTAGTCAGCCGTCTACGAGCGAAGGAACTTCATTTCCTTCTCAGACATCCCTGAATGACTTCTCTTCGCGAACATTCCACGAAGAGACACGCACGACGTCGTTCGTTTTACGATGTACTGCTGGTATCTCGAGAATTCAACGACGTTCTTGGTAGTTGCTAAGAGGAACGATCAATTACTTCGGCAATCGTCCAATTGAACTGGCGGACCCGTCGCGCCGGGAATTCGTCTGTCAATATTCATTTTTTGATAATTATTGTGAAAATATTTTATTAAAAATGAAAAACTAACTGACGAAACATTTTCATTTGTATTTATTTAGTTGCCAATTTGCAACCGCAAACAATCAAGATATATTAATTATAATTTAAGTACTGCAAATGTAATAAATATTTGATAATATTTAATTAATATATGATATCAAATTTTGTTATAATACGTTATAATAATATTCGCAGTACAATTGTCAAATGTTACTTTTCAATTTTGTTTCAATCAGATGCAAACAATGCAGTCGATTGTCGCGTCTCTCCGATTTACCGACGCAAATATATTCATAAAGCATTATGCAAAAGATATATTTTATACTTGACGCCAAGAGTGCTCTTAAGTTTAAGATGGAGACTATATAACAGAATCTCTGGCCACGAACGATTTTGTTAAAATTTTACAAGAAAGATGTACAGAATGTATGCTAAGTACGCTAAAATATTTTAAGGAGTGATTCTTTATACAAATTCAAGAAAATTTCGTATAACCGAAAAGATTTAAAAAAGTTTCAAAGATATAAGGTGTAAATAAATTTTATTTTTTCAAAAATTTCAAATTATTTTGATAAACCGAGTTATTTTAATGAAACTTTAAATAAAGTTTTCGAAATTTTTAGAAAAAAATGTAATTTGTTTTTCATCTTTAACATTCCTTATCTTTGAAAGTAATTGTAAGCCGTTTCGAATATATGATTATATAAAGTCTTGAATTTATGTGAGAAATCTTAAAATCTTTCAATGTACTTACAATTAGTATATTATACATTTTATATACATTTCTTTTTTATTACAGAATGTCCAGATAGGCGCCAAATCTATTTTCGGACATTTATTGTAATTATCATACCATTTAATAAAAATGATTTTTGAATGTTTATAACTTTTCAATAAAGCATTTTCGGACATGAGTTTATATGAACTTTCTTTACTTACTCGACTTCATTAACACGTTACATAAGTTTGATCCCATCTTTCCAAACACCCTGTACTACGTCACTTTAATTTATATTGTCTCACTTTATAATTTTAATTAAGATCATATTTTGATAGTATAAGTTAGAGTGAAATAGTACATGTATGTAAATATGTACAAGTATAGATACCTTTTTCTCTTGTTTGATTTTGACAAAATCATTCGTGGACAAACTCTGTTATACAATTCCTAATTTAAGATCTTCGAGGTACATTCGACACTCCTTTATTCTTCCTGACAGCGTGAATCGAAGTATTCCTAAATTTTAGAGGAAGGTGAAAATCGAACCAGCTGTTACCTTTAACCGAACCATCGATCCTTTACCTTTGATCGATCACCACCCTGCTGCACCCTTGGGTGGAGAGCCAGTAAAATAAATCGAGGGTGGACCTCGTACGTGGCCCGACCGCGACTTCGTCCGCAATTGAATCACCACTCCACCGTGTTGGCCGCAAAAAAGGTCTAACAAGCATGGAAGATAGTAAATCGAAGCTACCTCTACGAAATACGTTCGTAGAAGACGCTAACTTTTTCTCCCAAAAGAAAATTGCAGGTCGTTTGATACTACCATCGCCTTTGTATCGTTACCAGATGGCTTGTTACTTTTTGACATTTGTTAGAAAAAGATGTTTGTACTGTCTGTTCCGTGACTTGGAGATCAACATGTGACTCGCACATCCTGTGATTCATGTACAATATCGCCGCTGTAAAATTGACACCTCATTATCAAAATTTTAATATAATTAATAAAGCACTTTGAAAAGAGTTATAATTAAATGCAAAAAAAAAATAATTTGAAAATATGGGATGCCAACCTCACGTTTTTGTTTAATTTTGTCATTTATTTACTTCGATCAAATGTTAAGAATTACTTGAAAAAATTACAGATTATTCTAAATTGTATTTAAAAGTAATACAAAAAATTAGAGACAGTTTAACATCTGGATTAAAAGTTATTTCAATAAAAAATAATATTTAAAAAATTTGTATTATATTTTAATAGAAATATTTGAAAATGTATTATAAAATAATGATAAAAATCTCAATTTCTTTTATATAAGTACTTTATAAATTCAAGAATATTTATGTAAAGTCACATTGAAATGCGATATTAGTTAGTTCAGTAAATAAATAAAATATTTATTTGTTATAAAAACTAATTTGAATTTCAGTAAAAATTTTCATAATTTTATTACTTAAAGTTTATTACTTATACAAAAAATTTAGATCTTTGTCCATCGCTTTTAAAATTTTGGTTTAAAAACAATGAAAATAATAACAAATAAAATAAATGTGTTGTTCAATAAAACCACAATGTTATGAACACAACTTTCATATACATGTAGTTTAAAGCGTAAATATTAATATATGTACTTATGTCCTTGCAATCTCCTTAAACATGCGATTGTGTTACTTTAAATAAATAAAGTGCACATATCGTTTAGGACACGAACAATGCGATCATCTTCACACCTATTTCCTTCAATATTAATCTTCTCGACCAGTGTAAAACAGGTCCGCTCAATAAATCATGTCACTGCATCGGGGCGACTGTATTTCAGGAACACAGTCGAGGCTCATTTTTCGTAACGCCACTCGAGACCGGTGTTCATACGTTCGTAGTGATCAGGGACATTAACTTGACAAACATACGCAGCTGACGGTATCGGGTATAAGTTAGCGGTGGGACAAGTCCGGCACGATTGTGTGCAACCGCTGAATGTATTACTGCTGAGGGCGTGAAGAGAGAGAGAGAGAGAGAGAGAGAGAGAGAGAGAGAGTAGCAAGCGGGAGAAAGCCTGGTGGCAGACGATTCCAGTAACACGAACTCTATGGGTCCCATACGTTACTCGCTATATCGTCAGGAGTGAGAGTTACCATTGGGTCCGCCCGTCTGTCCGTTCGTGGCCAAACATGGGCATTCCTATGTCGATAATGATCTTCCATTCACGCCATTGCCGATAGAAATTAATTGCGTCCATCCATGGAGTCTGCACGAACTGCGAACATCGACCCACTGTGTTGGGTACGTCACCATCGCGCACGTCACGCTGTCTAGGATATAAGTACAGTGCATTTCGGACATTTCGGTGCGTGTGTGCACGACATGCGTGCATATCCAACGTCGTGTCACACTGATTGCGCATCACTCGCCAGTACGCCACCGACGGAATATCGCACGGAGATCACGAGCGATAGACGCGTCATTCACGGAAGGGTGAAACGACGATAAGAGAATAATATATCGTGGTTCGAACGCGGTGAAGTGAATAATCGCTTAGGAGATTATGCTACAGTAACATTTGTATTTATCATGTGGATTCTCTTATGTTCACATATAATATTACTTTTATATCGTATAAATCCTGCAACAGATGTAACTATCAAATGCACCAAAGTATATCCCCCTCTGATTTTGATGAACTTTGAATATATCGTTTTTAAAACAAAAGTAAAGGTATTTTTAATTAAATGTATATATTTGAGGAGTAAAATATCCCTTAGAAAAAATCGGTTATTTCATTTCGAAGCAAATATCGCCAAAACTGTGAGAGATAGAAAAAAATGCTTGAAATAAAAGTTGAATGATTTCACAACACTACTTTATAACAATAAATTAAAAAAATTTGTTTAAATATTTTTTATTAAAAAGATAAATTTTTTAAAAATTCTTTTAAATTATAATTATTGAGTACTCTTAAAACTTTCAACTTTTTTTACTGCAAACATTTTTTTCTATTTTATTATTAAAAGTGTGAATGGACACGAATAAAAAAGTGTCCCTTATATTTGCCTAAAAAATAAAATATTCAAAAAAATATTCAAAGCTAATTAACATCAGAGACGGACATTTAGTAAGTACCACTTTTTAAAAAAAATAATACAGCGAAAAACCCGTAACTTTGGAAGAACTTCGAAATATAATAGTATTTGAAAAAGTTAATTAGTCGTTTCCGAGAAATTTTCCAGACAGGCAATCAGACGAATGGACAAAAGTCAACAAACGAGTAGACGAGAAGTCAGACCAACACTGAAAATAGTTCGTACTACTTATTGATATTTTTAACCGAAGAGAATATATTTCTTTCCTTTCCTTCTCTTTTTTTTTCTTTTTAAATCAGAGCTATAAAAAGAATAGGTTATGTTAGTTATGTTATGTTAGCTCTATGCATGCATGATTCCATAGTTTCCATCTGATATTGCATCGCATGTTATCGAATCATTTGCGCGCGATACATCCATCTATATATTACACGGGAGATATGCATCTTTATATAATGTTCGTAATGGTCAATGTCTCGACCGTTATCCTAAACGCGTACAATATTTTATGGATTAATGTCTTATCAGCGATGAGATAGCTGGGCATTTCCGCCTTAGCCGTTGGATACTAACGCGATCAGAACGCATTCTCGAGCATGAACCAGGATGCCCACCTGCATTACGATACTCCTCGTGGCAAGCGATTCCGCCACGCCCATGAGGGAACTACGGCTAAACTACCGAACAAGAGCCATTTACACAAAAGGCGACGGTAATGGCGAGATTCTTAGCTAGAGTACCTATCCCAAGTTTCGGCCCCCGGAGAAAAGCTGCTCGAGTATCTATACCCTAATAATGCGTTGTTACTGGCACTTACTTAAGCGTACTTGCAACCATTAGGAATTCTAATTACTTTCGTAGCTGCCAATTCGACTCGAGAACGATCGTGTTATCTCGTGGCGAGAATGGAGCAACTGTAGTAGATCATTGTATTCTCTGAGAAAAAGCATATTGTTTGAAAATGAAGTTTGACAGATGATTTTCGTGCAACGAGCAATTTTAATCGTTTTAAAGTCGTAAAACAATTTATAATTTAACAATAATAAGTTAATCTTTAAATAGCTATATGAATAAATTAAATAGGTAAGGAAAGAACGGCTGAGATCTTGTTGCCAGTAATGTTTTTATATGTAAATTTATTATATGTATAAATTTTAAAATACGTTAATTTTAAATACGTTAAACTATGCGTCGTTTATTGTCAGACTTAAAACGCAATCATAAATTAAAGCTAAAATAATAATATCATAATGAAATAATAATTAAATTGACTGTCGATTCAATTATGATGCTACCAGCATTTTAAAACACTGTAATAGCTTATTGCGAAAAATATTACCTTTATAATTTCATTTCGTTTTATCGTTCGTCCTCAATTTCATTAGTTGACCGTTACCATCATTAATATTATTTATTAAGACAGGATTTAAATCACGATCTTATTCGTATTTAACTCAATACTTTCATAAAGAAAAACTTTTATTAGATACATATTCATCGACTGAAGAGACATACGGCTTCAGGAATCACATTTGTGCGGCGTAGCGTCCATAAACGGGTCTTTTTACGGACGTCTTTATCGACAATTTACTCGAACAAAACCAAACGAGCAATGGAATTGATCGGGCAATATGTTTCATATGCGATACCTCGTTCCCTTCAACCACGAAAACAATCCCGACGGAAACGTTCGATAAAAGCTCGCGGTTATTTTGAAACCGCGATCAGCTAACAAACCTGGGAAGCGTTATTCCTCACCGCGAACATACCGGTTTTATCGTCCGCGATAATCCTGCATTTTCCAGGCCGCGGACAGACTCCGGCAATCCGCGGACGGCTTACAATGGTGTCCAGTACGGCCGGCCGGGCATTACTTTCCTCAAATTCTCAATATGGCATCCTTTATTTCAGCTAAACCGACCGGAAGAAGCTTGGCCACCGGCCAGAATCGGAAATCATTCGGCGCCATATTGAGCTAACGAAACTTTATTCCGGCCGTGCGGACACCATCTCCGTCCGCAACTGTTAATCCTGTTCTATTTTCTAGGAAACGTCTACCCGTCTACGAGCGACGATGAGAGGATTATCGAAACTGGATTAAGCAATGCTTTCCTAGCAATCGCCCGATTATACGCGTAAAGATAACCGATACGAGTGGTTAAAATCTCTGATCGTTATTGGAGATAGTATCGAATTTATTTTATCGGTCTTCAAGAAACTATAATTACAATTGATTTAATTACTAGATGAATTAAACAATCTTCTGCAATTCTTAAACGTTTCAATAGACGTTTCTATCTTGAAAGATACTTGAACCTTTTTTAATATATAAATATTAATAATTTTATCAATATTATATATTATATACACATATAATCGAAATTAACTGGAGTCTCAGTAAATTTAATGGCATTAAATAAAATTCTTCTTTGATAAAAAAAATGACGCAGCAGTTTTCTCAGCGAAACGAGAAGGCTAGAGATATCAGAGTGAAAAATATCGTTGTCAGAGTATAGAGATTACGTTGTCGTTAGCGCAATAGATGTGTCATGAACACTATCACTGTGGTCACACATCGCTGCCAAATAGTTTTCGGGAGGTGATATATTTCCGTCCTCGGGATATTCGAAATAGTTCAACGCCGTTATTACGAGGGGATGAATTTCCCTCTGCACGGGATGCGATTTACGGCTTATAGATTCGACCGCGACTATTTTATCATAATATAAAGGCTCTTGAGAAATTGAAATCGAATGTATCGTTTCGTTGCATCTATACGGCGGTTATATTTAAAATTTTAATACAGAAAAAAATTGATATATTTTAAAAACGTTATTTTTAATCTTTTAAATAATACAAGTTCTTTTTTGTTTACGCAATATGACTGGCAATAATTTGCATAGATTTTAAGTTTGTCTTTCTTTAAGATTATACACGTCAACCTAACGATCGAATATGAATAAAAGAATTATCGAAAATCAGATTAAAAACTCCCAGAAGAGTTGTGCTCTGGATACCGCTACAAAATATCGTTATAAAACATATTTTCGATTTCTTTTCGATCGTTGTAAGCTTTTGTTGTTACAATATGCAGTGATATGATTTCTCGGGAGTTATAAGAGAAATCTGATATTCCGTAAATATTTCGAATATAAATATAAAAAATTGGCAACAAAGATAGCACATTATTTCTATAATTTTTATTCTTGAAATATAATGTTTATTGAATTAACTGTAATTTATATATATATATATATATATATATATAAAATACGATTTACCGTTGTAAAAACTAACTAATTATTTCTGTAATTTTAGAAATAAATTTTACTTTCTCGTAAGTATCAATCATTTATGTCTATTATCTAGTAACATTACAATTAACTATATAATATGAATATTTGCTTGTTTTCCCAATCCTATACATCGTAATATTCTTGCCGTATCTGCATTTGAATGCAGTTCGAGACGTAGAACAGGATTAAACAATGTTTCCTAGAAATTGGTCTCTATCTATATATGTATATGTACGTAACGATTGGGAAATCTCCCTATCTCACCCTGTCGTTAAAAGCTGCTATTATCGGTAACTCCAACTATAGCCTCTAAAGAGCCTGGAAGTGAGCATCGTGAGAACTTACGAGAACTAGCTCGGTGATTGAATCTAACTGTTTGAAGGCGAAATCTGAGTTAACAAAATTGATTCGGTGAAACAAGGCTGGGCCATTGTTACGTTGCGTACGAACGTTAGCAACGAAAAATGTGAGGCTGTCCCCTGTAACGGGGATTATCAATAAAGTGAGAATAAATGCCGGATGCATTCGGTGAAAGAAATTACTAGCTACGGCCGACGGAATCACTAGTAGTCAACTTTTAATTAGTTTCGAACTTGCGAATCGGAAAAAAAGAGTGATATTCAGGTGGTCGCGGTTGGCGACGCGGATGCCGATACCGCGATGCGCGGCGCAAGCAATTAAATCGTGGCTTTTGATTGTTCCCCGCACTCACCTTTATTTTGCAATCACATACGTCGTCGCCGTTGTCGATTCGACTTCGGCGAAAGCCGGATGTGTACCTCGCGTCGGACGATTTATTAGTAATATGCTGCACGAAACCGTCATCGTGGATGAATTAACGAGGCGTTGCAGAAAATGCGAAACCTTTAATTTCAATGACTATAGGTCAGACGTACTCTCGGTGAGCTCGTGCTGAGGGGGCGTGTAATTATAAAGTACAGGCCGACCGGATCATCGTGATAACAATACTCGGCTCTTACTAACATGGCATTGTAATTACGGCCCGTTGTTTAAGTGCACTGTGCTATTTTTGCGAGTGCAAAATACGACCGACATCCTGTTCGATGTGTGCGCGATACGACCCAACGCGGTAGGCGGTTCATAACGATTCTTTTAACCCCGTGGAACTACCAGTAAATATTTTATAACATTATACAGCATAGGAAGGAGCATATTTTTCATTGCGCATTAATTACCGCTTAAACATGCATTAACGCGACAAGCTGCTGCTCATTTGAAATTCTAGCTGGAACAAAATATTTATTGACGTTAATCACGCTCTAACGTGAATTTAATCGATAATGAAACGGAACTATGACGTTTTGCATTATAACGTCCTTTTCTGTAATGTATATGTATTTAACTATGCGCGTATTCTCTCGCAAAATTCGCGCCTGGCAACCTGTCAAGCCTGGCTCCTTATTAATATTTATGAGAAAGTATAACGAAATCATGCGGCTTATACAGCAAAACGCTAAAGCGCTTTCAATCGCGCGGCATGGAGTGTCCGCGTGCGGAACATAACGTTCAGGATTAAAATGTTAAAGCGTGACACTGGTGGAAGTAACGTAAATCGCAAAAATTCATTTAACATAGTTTTACTGTCGTGACAAAAATTACGTTACGCCCGTCAATCAAAGCGCTCGTCTCAAATCACGAAATTGAGATAAATCATACATGCACCTCGCGAAACCGTACGAAGACGATATTCCGAGCGAAATTTATATCTCTTACCGAGAATAAACTGTGAGAGTACCGACAAACAAACTAACACGAACAAACTGGCACGAAACTGACGACTGTCCCATTGTAAAGAAAAGAGCGACTATTTTTACAGAATCCTTCACGAAATACGAATTCCATCTTGATTTAATTAATGTACATAATAACGCGTTGGATAAAGCTAATTAATTCTTAAACGTCTTTTCGATATGACTGCCAGGTTTTCTTTTTCCAATGTTTTTTTAATACTCTTTTTATTGTTACTTTTTTAATAATCTTCCGCCGGCAACATGGAATTTTAATTTTTCCGTCAGTAAGGGGAGAAACAAAGCAAATTGTTTTTATTTTTCTAGATTATATAAACGTCTGGAAAAATTTTGATGTACTTATCAAAGCTATAATAACAAATTTTTATCATCATAGAAGTCGGATTGTATGTTACTTATTTTTTACAGGTTTAAATTTATCTATTGGAATTCACTGGAATCAAAATATCGATGGTGCCTTTAAAGTTCTCATATCTCCAGGGGGGGGGAAGGGGGGGGAATTAATAAAGATATACATTTGTAATTGATACCATTAATGTCTTTAATGTCTGATACATTGATTGGAAAAAAAATTGTTCATTTTTATGAAAGTTTTAAGCAATTGGATTGAGTTGGTGCGTCATTACTCAAGTGTGCCGTTTCCAGTGTGGCATTCAAGAGTTAACAAGCGACAACCGATCTGGAATTCAACAAGAAGTACTGTATCATCGTATTGCACTAGCCGCACTAGCGTCTCTGCATTACTCTGCGTTATCTCTATTAAATTTTGGAAACGTCTCTCGTCCGGAATTTCAAGGTATCTACGTCTCCGAAAACAAGCAGTTCCCCGATACACTTGCGATCGCCATCCGTTTTCTCTGTGCATTTACTGTTCGAGTACGGATCTCCGTAGGATTATCTTGATCCAGTTTTCTCTAGGAACCATCCACTCGTGTGGATTTACTTCCTAATCCTATCGTATGATTTGCACAAGGTGCAGGGTTTCACCCTGTGCCTGTGTGCACGAAGGATTTCTAACAGTAGTTTGACCCACGGACAGCTACGCGAACGTCGGAACATCCCAAAACTCTGACAAATTGAATACACTACGTCACAAGCAAGCCACTGGCCATATTTGCATTGCCGACCGGCGTGGACGGCATTAATTCGCTAGGTAGCGGAACAAAGTTTCTGAGACGCACATAAACTGAAGCGAGTGCTCGCTTATCAAATTGAATACTTGACAAGACCTTACGACCTCGTACGAGCGCTCGTTTAAGCCAGATAAATTATGCGCGTTTATTACTACACGTAATTCTAATTAATGGATCTTACACAGCTTCCCAACGCGGTGGTCGTTTGATCATCTTTTTAACAAATTTTCTACATCCGCGCGTACCATTCGCCAAAAATGCAAATCTGCTGCGGCACGACGCGAGGATAACTGCGTTTACTTCTGTAACGAGTTTTACACGGTAGCGCTTCACGATGATCTTGGTAATCGTGTTTCTTAATGGACGTGGCGGATAAATTTACGTTTAATGGATTCGTGGGTGCCTCTTTAATTTTCAAAGAACCTACGCGCACTCACGCCGCAATTTCTAGCACTTACCTCGTAATAAATGCACGAACGCACGACAACAGGATTCTCACCGTCCGAGAACCTAATGGTTGTACGACGGAAATTTAGTAGTAAAGAAATATACCCGGTTATTACTGCGCGTTATAGTTATTAATACCACTTGCTAGAATTATGACGATAATGAGTTTAATATGCTTAATTTTTTACCGCGTCAACGTAGCGAGTGTACTCAGCGAATATTCCAAATTCTGCGTAAAAAATATAGCTACCCTTGATTAATTTAAACCCCGCACATTTTTAAACCCTGCATATTATTTTTAATACATTCAATATTTTTTAAATTTATAATGCTATAGATATTATATTATATTTTTATCAATTAGAGCTTATATTACAATATTGAATTTATATCACACAAAAATGTGCAAATAATGATAATATCGTTCCCTTATTTAAATGTAATACAATTCACAAAATGTGATTTTCGAATTATTACCATGAATGAGTTAGTTGAAGATTATCTTATTAATCATCAAAAGTAAACAAATTTAACTTCACAATCCGTGCAAATAGCAATAATGTTATTCTTAAAGTTTTCAAGAAGATTCTTCTTTCTACATATAATATCTTCTATAAGAATAATACATTTTGAGTTGTGTCGTATTATAAATAAAACAGAGTTTTCTGTAGATAACATTTAGAGTTAAAATAGTTTTAGTGATTGAAGTTTTAGTGTTTGAAGAAGAAATTGTTTTATTTTAAATTCAGTCATTTGCTGTTCAAGATAAATATAAATGTTGGTAACTTCGAATTATGTCACTTTTGATGAATTATTCCGAACTTGTTATAATTTTATAGGACATCAAAAATCATCACAATTCAAAAAGAATGATTTTTTTAAGAGTTATGAAACACAAATGACAAAAATAATTTGATCGTCTTTCTAAAGGTGAAAAACGTCGTTTTCTAGACAATTTGGCCAACAAAGGTAACTTTCCAAACATTCACTAAATTGGTCTATATTTATGGATAATTATGCATGTCATGTGTTTGTATGTGTGTAATATTTGGTGTACATTGGCTACATCGTTTGGAGGCTCCCTAAGAGCATATTCTCTGCCATTATTTAATTAGTCAATAATTTTCTAGTTAAAAAGTAGTTTTTTCCTTTTTCTGAAAAACTTAATTTTTGGAGCGTTTATGTCTTCAATTTGCAGTATATTAAATGAGCTAAATTTCTTGAGGTACATCATTAGGAGCATGTTTTAGTGCATGGCTCTTCAGAACTGGCTAACACATTCAGATGTATGAACATATATAAAAAGTAAAGTGTTCGAAAGCTTTTATTTTTTTCTTATTTTTTAATTAAAAATGATTTTATAGCGATATGTTACTTTGATTAAAATGAGAGTAAACAAAATATACAAAATTTTAATAATTTTCACAATTTTTAAAACATTTTAAAAACGTTTTTACCTCGCGCCTCACTCGCTTTTTTTATTTATTTCTAAATTTTTTCGCTTCTTATTACTTTCTCTAGAATTTTCAATTTAGCACACTTGAAGACCCTTTGCGACCACTAGTGCGCTGCGACACACTGATTAAAAAATAATAATATAATAACCTGTTCTTTTTATTTTTGTGTGATATCATATCGCGCACTTTATTAAGTTCGGCCGATGAAACATTAATTTAAGCATCCGTGCGAAAACTAATTAGTGAACGCTAATTAGCTGCCTAATGTCCCGGCTAGCCGGGCTATTCGGTAATGGTTAAGAACTTCTGTACGGTAGAGGTAACGTAAATTCGTTATGCTGCATGTGCATAGTTTAACTTTCCACGCACGTTTGCGACAAACGAAAACTACGAACTGCCCACCCGTTTCGCGATGCTCCTTTTCCTTCACTTCCTTTCGAGAAATTTCTTTTTCTTTTACTACCGCTAACGTCAATGAGAAACGACTTGACCGAGTACGTGACGGCTGCGAAATTGATTCACGGGTGAAAAGGCTATATTGCTTTAGCAGTGCCGAGAGAGAAAGGACACAACGTCGAAACTTTGATAACACTCGAAATTGGGGACAATGTCCGATATATTGTTTGAGGAGAGTCGTTTTGTGAAATTTTCGAAATTTCGCTTTTGAAATTGTGAGAATTTTAGGAGTATCTCTCAACGTTATTTCGTTTCCGCACTAACCGCAATTGATTTCGTCTCGCATTTCTTCTCACGTATTCTTTGTCTATTCATTTGAGTTATTTTTATTTCTAGAGCAAACGGGAATTAAAAATCGCATGGCAGTTGAACCTTTCATTGCAAAAAACAGTATCTTTAATTAAATTCAGACTCCACTATGGGAGAAAATTAAACGCAAAACTTTACAATACAATGAGTGACTTTTGTAAAAATGCTGTGGCTGGAAAAAAACATACGTAGAATAAATTTAATTATAAAAGCTTACACACACACACACACACACACAGACACGCGAAGCTTTACATTAATATTTTACAAGTAATAGATCATAAGACGCAAATGATAATTCGCTTATTATTCGCTTGTTGAGTTAACTCAAATCGTACGATACGAATTTTCCAATCGATTACGAACGATTGAGAACACCAATATGAAAGAGGATGAAAACGATCGCGTTACTGGCCTAAATGTGTCGACCATAGACAAACGTCGCGGTGGTTTTCGATGCAAATGATTTATTGGTCTGTCGGCGGCACTCGCAGTAAGTTGACGACCATTCAATCGAGATAACGAGAACAAATTGCGAACAGAGCGATACTCATTTCTCCTCTTTGGCTCTTTCGTGAAATGAACATCGCGATCTGTTTGATTCAATACTTGACAACGACTTAATGAGAACTAGACGGATCCGGATGTAAACTCATTTATCGATCTGACGAATTATTTAAGCTGTTTTAATGAGAGAGAGCTGCTTCTAGCTAGTGGTACTTCGTTTTGAGGTGTCTGCAATGTTTGGTTATCAAACGTCGGCAGATCTGGAAGAAAAAAGGAAGAGAAAAAGAAAGGCAAAGAAGCAAATGAAAAGATAAAACTTTCACGTCCTTTATTGCCTTCCTAGATGAAATAAAGTGGAAGATAGAGAAGAATAAAGAGGACCAACGCGAACGAACTCGAGATAAAAGAAATATTACCACGAAAAAAGATAGCCACGACAACTTTTACTCGTGACGTCAGTAAATGATATAATGTTTGCATTTGTAATGAATCATTTTCTATTTCTATATCGATAAATGACGAAGCTTCTCCAGCGTACCAATCGTCACGTGAGCAATAACAGAAATGACGCCGATAGTGAAAGAGATCATCAAAGTAAGTGTTGCTTCTCGTATGATTAAAGCGATTTCAGTTGAAAACTGGAATCTGGAAATGGCATTATAAACTCCTATTACGGTCAAAGCTGGATCTTCATTCCTTTAAATAATTCAATCTTGAATTACTAATATATATTATACAGGGTGCGTCGGACAAATCGAACAATTTCTTTAAACAAAATGTTTCTAATGAAAAATTAAATATTACAAAAAATCCTTTTACATGCTACTTGGGGGATCCCTGTAGAGCACAATTATTCGATATATTCCCATTAGCTTGAATGACAGCCTCTATTCTCGATCTGAAGCGTTCGCAAGCACGTTGTAATGTAGCGCTGTCTATGCCGATGAATGCTGCCTCAATAGTGGTCCTTAATGACGTCACATTGGGATGCCGAGACTTGTTTGTGACCCTTTCAACTACGCTCCATACGTAGTAGTCCAAGGGATCTAAATCTGAGTTGTTGGGAGGCTAGAATGGAAGCCGAGGCAAGTAATTCGGCTTGTCCTAGCAGCCTCAGAGAGCATCTGTCGTATCTTTAATATGTACGATTTGTATCGAAGGTTCTCCTCGGCAATTCGACGCATTGTTGACTCGCTTATACCAACAATCGATGATAATTTTCGCAACGATTGTCCTGAGTCATCCGAAATCAGTGCTTGAGCCCTTTCAACGACTGCGGGAGTCAACGACTCGCGGTGCGTTCTTTCGAGTGACTCTTCCTCGCTGGAACCTTCATTGGACTGTTCTAAAGCTGTATATTTTGCCATAACGTCATAAACGGTTGATCTCGAGTATCCAAAGAACCGAATTATTTCCGTTGCTGAGCGTCCAGCGTGAAGATTTTCGATGATCGCGGCTTTTCGATTATACTCTGCACTTGGTTTCAACATTGCAGCCATTTTGAGAATGTGACTGTTTACTAGAAGTATCAGGCTTTCTCGGATGCCGACAACAATCTCTGGGGGAGGTACAATATAGCGAAAAATTTAAATTGAAATTTGTCCGAATTTTGGTGACACACCTTGTATTATATATATATATATATATTGTAGTCTTTTAGGACGCTCGTACGGAATACAAGAGATCCGGATTCAAATCCCGGCGGAGGTAATATTTTTCGCAATAAATTTATTAACAATTTCAACTTATTCATATTTTTATAATATGATGCTTGATGATAACATCAAATTAATAAATTGATTGCCAATTTAATTCGCGATTACTAAAAGTAGTTTTAATTTTATAGTATATTCGGAAAAAGAATTCGGCGTGCAGTTCTAAAAGATTACAATGGAATATATGCAAATACATATATAGCGTATAGTAATTCAAGATTAAATTATTTAAAGCAATGAAGATCCAGCTTTGACCATAATAGGCATTTTTCTAGTATTAATTGTGTTTCTCATATGCGGTCTAAAATGATTCGTACTATTGTTGATATTATACAGTGTTGTATCAATAAAAAAGCAGTATCGTTTTAATTTTTAAATATCGATTTTCAATACATTTTTAAAAACAATTTTGAAGGAAGTAATACCTTTTAAACAGAATAACAAACATTAAAAGGAACTGGTATTCCCAATCGAAAAAGCAGTATCGTTTAAATTTTAAATATCGATTTTCAATAGGTTTTTAAAAACAATTTTAAAGGAAATAATGTTTTAAATAGAATGACAAAATATTCTTTTTTTTTTTTATAGTAAAGTGAAGAAAAATGTTTGTAATAATAACAGATCTCTACAAATATCTCTATAAATTATTGTAACTAATTAAATTCGCGAAACTACAATTCTTGTTTTATGAGAAATAACACGATTTCGATCGTATAATAATAGATATAAGTACCGCATTGAAATTTCCTAAAATTTTCCGCGTTACGTTCGCAGATCTCAACGATCTTTACACGTCACTTCTTACGATAAATGTCGAACCATTTAAAAATCGAATCTTCGAGTCAAACGATGTAAGTTCTCGGAAGCATGAATCGCAGTAGCGGGAAGCAATGACGCGGTCCGGAAACGGAGAGAGAAAGAAAGACGAATAAGTGTTTAAAAGAAGTTTCGTGAAAATGGAGGGCGAGATCGGTCTCTTTTCAGGCAATCGATGTGGATCGCGGTAGAAAGCAAAACGATGAAAGGGTGCAATACTGAAGAAGAATCTTTCGCTCTTGAGAAGGCTCAATTTGTCGCCACAATTTCACGGGCATCGCGTGCCAAGAATGCCGCTGAAAGGTCGACTATTGTTTTTCAATCCGCTTCGCATTACTTTATTAAATGGACGAAGATGGAGAGGGAGCTTTATCGTCACGTCGATCAATTGCTTAGACGTAATTTATAGGGTTGCTTCAGATTATTCTGTCGCTATTATATATTACCTATTCTGCGCACCCAACACCTATGCATTTACGCAATGAGAACAAGTGTGGATAATTGGGCAATCATTCACCTCTGACTTATTCTGAAATTATCTTTAAGCACCTTTCTTTTAAAACTAATGGAAACGACGATGAAAATTGCAAAATTCATATCCTTTCAAAGAGGAAGTTCGGAAAATTTTCCTTTTACTGTAGGCAAAAATAAGAAATTTCACAAAATGATTTCAGTTTATCCGGGAATCATTTAAATCAATATTGCTATTAAAATAGAAGTAAAAATATTATATGTTTTTGTAGTTTTAATTTTGATGTTCTGATTGTGAGTGAAGCCAGCATTATCATTACATTAAATGATGAAATACCACCGAAGAGATCGGAAAAAATTAGAAACATTTTCTTTCAGAGAGAGATTGAGAGACGTATGGAATTTAATGAAACAAAAAAAAAGACAGATCTGAACTGGTAGAGAAAGAGAGAAGAAACTCGAAGACGAAGAGAATGGAACAGTGTGATGGATGGTACAAAAACAAGAAAAAGCAAGTTTGAGTTAGAGTAGATGTTGATTTTTCTTTCTTAGGCCTCCCTTTTCTTCAAGAAAAGGCTTCATTAACTTCACGATAATTGGCCACGTTTGTAATTCGTGTTTGCGGAATGCCTATCCGTCTCTAACAATATTAATCCTCGAAGACCAATTGCGATAAGCTTTCTCTAACTCAGGATTTGATGAATCGAAGAAAGAAACAAGAACACTCTGTTGAGCGAAAATTTCGGAAGATTTGTCGCTACCTATCGAGAAGACATAGATGTCACAGAGGAAATATTTGTTGTTTGATTTGTTTGTGTGAGACGCGAATCTTGATTTCGTTTCTTCGTTGGTTCGGATCAATGCTAGTACTTTCTGCTGATACTTCTTTACTACGTATACGTATTCTATACATTTGAAGTAAAGGATATAAAATAAAGCTGTTGTTAAATTGTTTAAAGAATATAAATTTTAGTTTTAAATTTTTTTAAATTTTCTAAAGATTTTATTCAAGAGATTAATTTGTATAATTAATTTGTTTCTTTTGCATACTTTAATAAATAAAGAAACGTTTCATGTCTGTCTTTGAACTTATTATTAATTTTTTTGCAAATTACAAAAACGTTTTTTATGTCACGTATGTGCAATTTCTCGATCTTATGAACTTGAAGACAATGTTCGTCTGTTACACGCGTCGCTAATAATATTTTCTCGAAGTAACTTCCTCGCATTGATTTATGATTCTTTCGATCGTTTGGCAATTCCCACGAGGCCCACTAGCTTGTAACTTTTGCAAAGGGTTTCTTACCTCTTCTCAATACTTAAAATGACCAGCAAAGTTTTAAGGGAAAAGTTATGAGAATATTCCACGTTTTTTTTCCTTGAATTTTTCCCAACTTACACGTACCTTTAAATTATTCAAACGTAGTTGAGTCTCGCAAACTCGTGGCGATCGTCGTGATGTATTCGATGAATCGTGATAAATCAGAATATTTTTACGTAGAACTGAACATGAATTTCCGATTGAATTGTGACATTTCGATTATTCGCGGTTAAATCTTTATCAATAATATAAGCATTTATTAAGTAATTTAATTTCTAGATCAATTTCATTCTTCTTCTATCTCTAAATCTGTTACAATCTATATAAAGATATTTCTAATCGTATAATTGTGCCGAATCATTTTAAAGATATTTTAGTTTCGTTTGACTAAAATATTATTATTTTAGTCGAGAATAAGAATATCGATTGTGTAAATCATTTAAAGTAAATTAAAGTGAATTTTCTTCGCAAGTGAAGGAGAAGAATCTCTGATAATTTAATATATAACGTCTTCCTTTTTTATTCTTGAAATTTTTTTACTGTTCAATTTTATTGTCTGATGATATAGTCAATATTTAGTTAATATTCATTATGAAAAAATGATTAAAAAAATATTTAATACGACTGGCAACTTTATGTAAACGAAACATAATTCAAAATGTACTCTAGCAATGAATGAATAGCTGTATTTACCAGGATAGAACGGTAGCTGAATTACGATGCAAATTCTCATGCATCTCTATTAAAGCTAGAATTATTGCTCGTTATGACTATACAGCAATTACGACTCACCAACTATAGTCAGACGAACAGGATGACCGATGGGTGGAGTCGTGGATATTTGGCACTCGTAGATACCAGAATCCTTTCGCTGCGGATATCGTATTTTGAGAATCCATTCTTCTGTATGGAATATGTGTTTCGCTTCGAAACGTTGATCGCTCGTGTAAGTGTAAGTGCCGACTGTCAGCAAGTGAATGTCACGATGTCTCACCCACGAAACCTAAGGCAAACAATCAAATATTGATTTATATTGTATATATAATTAATATTCAAAGAAACTATTTTCAAGATTAAAGGAAAAATGTAAAGGATAAATAGAACTTAAGCACAGTTAGGAAGCAAAATTGAGTAAATTTTTATTTTTAAATATTGTATAAGAAATGTACGTAAATTGTCTACACGAATCTCCATGGTTATTATTACTTAAAATATATAAAAACTTAAAAATAATATATTTATAAGGCGGTAAGATATAATTCGTAAACAATTAGAACGTACAAGTTTGTATTTAACTTCTGCATTGAAGAGTATTCAAATCTAGACTTCAAAGCCAAAACGTTTGCAGTTATTGATAAACTTTATTGATAAATATGTTCCAATTGTTTGTGAAATAAACTTATCTTTGTATAAATATTATTTTCACATTAATAACCGCGGAAGTTCCATAAGTAAATGTTACTTAACTTATTTGCTTTATTTTTGGAGCTGCAAAATTATTATCAAACAATAAAAAGGTAACCTTAACAAATGTTTAAAGTTATTTAGGCATCTTCGAAAACGTGAAAAAATGTTTTATTATTTTAATTTTATATATATAATAATTTAGATGTTTCCTCTTCGTTTAGATGATTAGCTTCTTTTCAAGCCATTTTCAATGAAAATATGATATAGATAATATCTATTTTTATACATATTTCTAGTTTTTCGATTTCCAAATATAAGTAAAAGCAACTTATTAATCAAATATATTTTATATTCATTCATAGCATCAAATAAAGAAGAGATTGAATTGTGGTAATTGTAAGTGTTTTCGTCATAAATCAGTAGTTAAGAAAAGATATGAAAAAATATGTCGGTTTCTGTAATCTAAATGCAGAAATCTTGAGTTACCGAGCGTTGCGCGTATTGCTAACTATCACCGCTCCTCACGCCCTGTTGCTCGTAAGATTGGACGATAAAACTTTATACTCTCCCTTTTCTTAGCCCCGAGAAATTTACGAGTGCAGTAGATTCGCCGCAGCTGGAATACTTCATGTCTTTGTTTAATGCTATATAACCCCGTGATGTATGACTACAATCTCGGTGCAACGACGATTCTCCTACTTTGCAATTATTTATAGGCGAATAGGCATAGCAAATTTGTTCACTTAACTTCTATTAGAAATTATGGAACAGAAACGAAAACGAAAAGGCATGATATATATGTATAATTTCAACATAATATATCGTTAAAACTTTTTTTTAAACTACTTTTATTAAAAGTATGTTAAAATAAAATATCTGACAATGTCGTGAATACAAAGTATTGATCGCTAGAATTATGTCGTTATATCAGTATGATAGTGGTGATCGAATTATGGACAGGATGTAAAATGACAATCAAGTTCGAATAGTGCTGGGAAGTTCTTCAAGCCGTTAATTACAGCAGAATCCAACCGATTCGGAGCCGTAATAATATTCATACAAAACTTATGTAATTTCCTCACGTGTTGGAAATTATATCGTACTGACGAATTTGGCGCTTTAATAATTTCAATAGTTTTTGTTACTTTAACAAATTACATTAGTCTACACACTGTACGAAAAGCTCGTCTATGATTCACGCGCGATTTCGCGAAATCGTTAAACTGAATCGTATTTGTGTGCTATAATATTTTATTTATCAATGGCTAAACTGGAAACAATATTATTAACTGATTCTCGTTTTAGTCAAACGTTTATTTATGTAAAAATAACAATGGAGAACGATAATTTTAATTAATTAACCTTATGTCTGTGAACTCAGATATTGTATATACCAATTCATTCAATGATTCATTTAATACTCGGTAATCTGTCTACCTTTGTTTTAATGCCTGCATTCAAAACAAAATCTTGTTTCATAGTATTGTTTTCATAAAGGTTAATTAATGTAAGCTGTAGTGCAAGCGAATCCCTTTCTAAACATAGAAGAGAAACAAAAAATCAATGGAAGCTTTGTTATTTTATGAAAATGATATTCTATATAATATTTTATATTGCGCTATAATATGTTGTTTTTGTGCATAATATACTGTACGTAAATCAACAACAAATATTGTTGATCGACTGCAGGGCAAAACTCACGACGTGTATTTGCGCTCGAGTATTATCAGAAATATAAACTGCTAGAGCTTCCTATTGTCGATCTAATGCGATTGCCGCTCGAGTATACCGGCGTTGTTAAAATATACGTTTCGCAAAAAGAGGACATCATCTATCCAGTATACTCGTGGGAAACTTTTTCCGCATAATAAAATTCACGATACGCGCGCGAGAGAGAAAAAAAAAACGCGGTCGTGCATAGCTTCGGCAGAAATATGCGAGTGGATAAAACTCAAGAACGCACTGTGACTGCCATATAACGGCGATTGCTGCTCTTCCTTTTTCAAATCTTTTTGCATACGCGAGACCGACTTTCAGAGTTAATATCACCTCGAGAAAGAGTGGCGCTTATTCTTATCCGCCAGAGGCGCAACTTTTTCACGCAACTTCATCGTTTTCGGCTTCTTCATATTCCTGCACTTCCACTAAAAGTCAGAGATTGTGCGTAATTTTGTCCGAGCAATTCGATTGACGTTCTCTCGCAACATCAATACATATACGAACGCATGTATCCATATGTATTTAGGTAGCGAGAGATATTAATATGCAATAATATAGCATTATCATTATCACCATAATGTGTTAATTACCATGATTGAAGCTTTCATTATACTTTCCTATCGCATGCACCTCTGCAGATAAATGTATAATGTCAACGAAATGTATTAGACAGTACATACGTAGCCGCGGCTGACATAAACGCGAAGACCGACCTTTGCATAGAAATGAGACTCTGGGATTAAAACTGTGACCTCCCGACCGAATCTGCATGAAGACATAGTCTGACAAAGATCGTCCTTTTCTACTTAACCGCTACGCTAATCCCCGAGTAGTGCCGTGAACCGTTAATGCTAGAAATCGAGGACGCCCGGAGGGGAAGATAAATTCTCCAAGGGCCGTGTCCGCCTTCGAGTTAATTTATCGACCTACTCGAAACACTGATTTAACCGTCGAGGTGAAAAAAATTGTCTTACGGACCGGTACGAGCGGAACCGATTTAACTTAATCAACAACGGAAGTCTGAGGATGAAATTGAAATCTCGATGATCGCGATACCGCAATAATTACATAACTGGAATGATAGACGTGGAATTTTTGTTCCTGGTTAATTTATGAGAGATCTCGCTATTTTCTCTCTTCCCGCTTTTTGATGTAAACATCGTTATTTGCGACATTCGTTATTTGCGCCCTTAAATTCTTTTATGAGGTGGAATCTCATTTTAAAATGAGTGAAAATTGAGCCAGTCCTGAAAAAGAATGACTCAATTTTCAATCTTTAAGAGTAAAATTTTACTCTTCAGAGTGAGATTCATTTTAAAAGTTTTAAAGAATACATTTTCATTATGCGACATGATACTCATTGAGTAATCCCGCAACAAGAGACGTAGTTTCACGCGACATTTCGAAAATGTCGACGCCGCTTGTCTTGGTTCATCGCTCCCGAGTTTCGTGCATGGGTTTTTTTTCCCCCCCTGCCAATATCCCGTGTCAAAATCTGAATTGCTACTTGTAAGGCTTAAGATTTGCTTGAAATACGTAATTCTGTGACAAGCGAATCGGAAATTCTAACGTGAAATGAAATTTATCGAATGAATTTCGCTACTATTGCGCGCGATAAAATTTCATTTCATTTCTTTATGTCGGTCATTTAGTCCCGTTTATAATATAAAAATTTACTAAAAATTTAAACACATGTAAAAAAAAAGATACTTTAAACTCACCGTCCTATTTCCGATGTTCTTCACTCTGCACGCCAGTTGAACAGTTTCTCCAGCCAAACTAGTGATGTTGGACGGCATTGTGGTGTCAAAGTATGGATCAATTTCCTCTGTTGTGCGTTCTTGAAAGGTATCCGCCAAAAAAACATGCGATTCGTACGCGATGCTCTCTGGAAAAACTATTCCATACTTTCAATCAATAAAGATATTCTCGCAAAAGAAAAATTAATCGTATTTTGTATAAACACAGAAATTATCACATGAGTATGATTCTAGTAGCTAAAACAATTAGTAACAATGTAAGAGTATATCGTATTTTTTATTGCATATTCAGATATTACGAATAAAATTATAAAAAATATTTCATCTAAATATTTCATTAAAATTCTTTTCATTGAAACCTTTTCATCCATATCATGAATCATCATTTTGTGGAATATATGACCCGCCGAGCAATGAAAGAAAAAACTACTTTAAATCGAGCACTGCTCTGCAGTCAGTTTCAGGAGTGCGTGCATCCGACCGTTTATCTCGGTAATTTTAAATAGAGAAATACGACGATGGAACCATCAGTACGTCAGATCTATACGAACGGCCGCCTCGTGCAAGCAGCGAAGCTTCGAAAGTACATCGTCGAATAGGTCGTACATATCCTGCCCCGCACTGCAGCAAATGCAATCTCGTCCGGAGGTATATCTCTCGTGTTCGCAGATCGTGAGAGCGCGATGTGCCGTGGAGACTCATACGTGCGTGGCGGAAAAGCGAAGTCATGTCTATTTGCATAGAAGACGTGCAAGTGGACTTAGTGGCTTGCTGCGTCGTGTGATTACCATTCAAATCACGATTTTCCCCGGTGGAAATAGTTCGATGGTATTGCGAACTACTATTTGCACCGATCGAAACCGCCTGGATTTTCACCTTTTAAAGTGGATTTCAGCTGATTTCGTCTCGATAGACGATAAGAATCGTCCTGGCATGTTCTTTCAACCTGCCGGCTTTAAAATTCACGTCCGAGATTTCATCCTCTTATATGCATGATATGTGAATTAATGAAACTGCCAATCCATTGCACTGACATTGCCTGATGTTAATTTTTATTAGTTTAATTTTCTCTTTTACTACAAGTATAATTTTTTATCACAAGTACAATTACATTGCATTAAAATGTAGCGAGCTAATTGAGGATGTGCTATTACATCAAGCAACTCGTATTTAACTGGACTTTTATTTTTTTACTGTTATGTTAAACGAACTTGTAATATAAATGAGATGTTAAATTAATTCTCGTCGGCAATAAAATTTTCACTCTTCGTCTGCAATTTCTTTTCGACTTTTAGTGTAGATTTTTTATATTGCTCTAAATAATAACTGTATAAAAATTTGAAAAATTCCTATATGTTTATAAAAGCTTTAATAACGAATTTTGATTATAATTATAGAAATTGGATCATAATATGCAGAAGTTTAAATCTTTTTTTCACGTTCTAGTATAATTATGTTAAATTCAAATAATTAATCTAAATAAAATAAATTCAAAATATGTTTCATATATTTGAGACTGATATCAGATTATTTGAAACGTTATATTTTACAATTTAATGATGCACATAATATTATAAAATAACATGATGAACGACAAAAAGTTTTATATTTGACATTACATTCAGTATGAATTCCAATAAGAAAGAAAAATAAAAACATGTAAAACAATTTGCTCTATTCTTGGCGAAGATAATGTATCTCACAATACACGCAAATACTAGTTTCGTCATTTTAAAGACAGTAATGTTGATATGAAGGACTATTAAAAGACTCCTTTGAATCGGATGAACCTGTTAATGTCAATTATCATCAATTAAATAATTTGTGAAAAAAAAATAGAAGAAAAATATTTACATTATGTGTAAATAAAAGAAAATTTAAGAAACAGACCAAAATTTCTGCATACACCTAATATTTTATTTATTTTTTACAGATTTAAATTTATCTAAAAAATTCGACAATAAAAAAATCGACTGTGCGTTTAAAGTCTCACATTACTGGCGGAGGGTTAAGGACTATGTATTGCTAAGGTATATTTTTACTCGATGAATTTAGTGGAAGGAACTATGCAAGGGTTAAGAAGGTTTGCTTCGAAACCATTTATCGTTGCGCGCGTCGCTATCCCATTACCGTGGTACGCTTTAAATATACCGTAGAAGCAGGCGTTTCTCGTTCGCGTGCTTGTTCGTGGCGGAACAATCTTTTTTCCTTGGCACAGCAACAGTTTAATCGCGCGATGTCTCGTACTTTAATGCAATATACGTTGCCCGAAGCTGTTAAACCGTTAATAAACGATACGGTCGGTTGAAAGCACGGTCTTTCTCCTGTCGGCGCGAACACCACGCCCGACTTTGATAAAGTGATAACGATTCCACGGTCTGTATCCTTTAGGTCGTAGACCGGAGGGAGAGATAGAATGAGATGAGTTTTGCGAGATGAAAGGCCCAACTGAACAAGGGAGGCCGAACGGGGCACCCTCGCTTAAGCTATTTACTGTAATAAGCTTGGTGAACCCTCAAGAGAGAAAGGGTCCTATGAAATTCGTAAATTAACTCCTTCCTTTCCTAAGTTGTCTGACAAGAGCCAGGGTTTAGCAACTAGTTAAATTATTAGTATTTCTCTTGCCGTTTTGGGATACTGCAGAAGTATTTCACTTGTATATCCTTTCAAAGTAAAGAAGCTTTTTGATTCTCTTGTCAGTTATCAATCACCTTTTAAGTAGCAAATTCTTGATACTTTATTATGATATTATGATATACTTTATAATTTTATACTTTAGAAAATAGATAATCGTGTATTATAAAATTTAAATTTAACGTTAAAAGAAAAGTTAAAGTTCCAGGAAGAGAAGCATCGAGATTATTATTTAGAAAACTGCATTCTCATAAATCGCTATCATTGATCCACATCTTGCGCATTTCCGTGAAACGTGACTCTTCGCGTTGCCAAGTCCTTCGCGCCATTGCGACATAAGAAAATTTTGATCATATAGTTCGTTGGAAAGAGCCGAAGAGTACTGTCGAATGGAAACGTCGGCACTCAAGTATCTCGTCTTGAAAAGTTTAGAACGTCGTTCGTCGTTATATATGTGTATATATATATATATATATATCTATATTTTCAGCAGAAATATCACCGGTAGGTATATGCCGTCGCATGTCGTCTGGTGCGGCAAAAATCGCGGAAGAGATTTTCTAGCCGGAAAAGTCGCGCGTAATCGGCGGAATAATATTCGTGCCGTTGTTCAAACAACCGGAACTGTTCCTGACTGAGATGGGGACGAATGAAGGAGAAAAATGGTCGAGTGAGAAAATAAAGTGAAGTCGGGAAAGCCGACACATACAGTATTTCTCATGTATGTATCTTCAAGGAGAGAAAGAAAAGGAGGAAGAAGGAAATCGTTGGAAGACATATGTCGCGGGAATTCCTGCGCGAGTCGGTATGTGGTTGAAAATTTCGCGGAAATGGATGTATCGGTGCCGGGCTGCCGCGACGTTGACGATCGGGGGTGGGTCGACGGATGCGCGCAGTACTCGTTTCTCTCGGATTTTCGATGCATGCGGAATGCACCGGAGGCGAAACATTATTTACATCTTATGCGAATGTTGGCAACTCCGCGGATTCGAACTCCTCGATGCGCTTTGGCTGTAACGTTTCGTGAGAAACTCCTGCCCTCGGAAAGAGAAGTCACGACTCACTGCCGAATTTGGAGAACGTTCTCTACCTGCATGAGATGGCTCTCGTCGTGAAACATATTGCCGCGGCTTCGTTATTCGAGCGAGGCAAGTTATATCTGGCTGAAACTAAATTTACTGATACGTTAAAGCTGTGAAATTTAAATTACATGTATAAATACATGTATAAATTGTATATGTATAACATGCTTTATGTATAACATAAACCATATGTTGCAATCACTGCATTCCAGTCGCAATAATCAAGCCGAGATGAAAGGACGTCACATTTAATACTATAATTTAATGGAATAATTTTCATATTGCAAAGCAGAATTTTACTGTAGTAAACTACTTCCGCTTTCTATGCATTATCTAAAATTTAAAGTAATATTTTGCAAAAAGGAAAATAGCTCCCTTTGCAATATTCTCATAATAGCTAACAGCGCTGGTCTGAAATAATATTCGCCCCGTCTTTAAAGCATGCTCGGCACGTTCGACTAGAAAATGTAGTAAGGCAAAAAATTGAGAGATATAACAAAGAGAAGTAAAAGAAATATACAATATAATATATTTTAAGACCGTATGTGATAACATAAACTATAGAAATCAAAGTCTTAAACGGTCTACCTGGATCTTAATGCTTGTATGATTCTTATGTGAATTTATATACTACGTATGTATCCCCAGAAACGCGCGCTGAAATGATTTTTTTCGATCTTGAAACGCTAACTCTACTAAACCACCGCAGTAATATCACGAGTTTAATTGACTAGCAATTTAACAAATTTTTTATGCTTATTCGCATCTTCGAAACGATCTTAATAATGTTGAATGACATATTAAAATTACCTTGGCCGGGAATCGAATTCGGATCTTTTGCATTTCGTGCGAGTGTCCTAAGCCTTTAGATTACCGAGGCGTTAGTAATATTATAAAAAAGTAATATAAGCGTAAATAAGATGAAATATTTACTAATTACATATTTTTACTTACAGCTGAATCTTGGATCTGTTTTTAATCCTTAATACCTCATTTGTATCAGGCATTTACTTACTTCAAATTACTTCAAAATCTTTTTTTTTATCCAATATATTGTATTATAAACAGTTGATGCTTTGATAATCAACGTTAATTATAACAATTTAATTAAACATGAAATTATTTATAAATATAAAATAACATGAAAATTTAATGATTAAATTTTTTAAATTTTAATTTCATTTTTAGAAAGTTTTTAATGTAATTTCATCCATTTAAATTCTTGGTGAATAATTTTTGATATTAAATATGACAGAAAAGATTTCGCAAAAAGTCATACGTGCTTTGTCTTGAAAAAGAGACTACCCTCGGAGGAAGTCGTAAGACGACTGGAAAGATCTCGTGGGAATAATATCCACCCCTCGTTGTTCAAACAACTGGAATGAGAGGTTGGGCGAGGATAGGGATGGTTGAAAAAAGAAGCAAGAAGCGAAAGGCAAAATGGAGAAGTCAGAGATGTGCAGCTTCGGGTACAATAGAACGTCATCTACGAAAATGTTAGCAAAACGTACATCGAATGTTCTGCGACGAAGTACGACATACTGGGAAAAACGTCCTTTCAAGGAGTGTTTAAAAAAGATTATAAAGCTTACAGCAACTATATGAAATATAATGGATATAATATCTTATATCATAAATATTCATTAATTTTAACAACAATATAAATGAAATTAATAAAATTAATTTCATTTATATTGTTGTTTCAACTAATATATGTCATATCTCATTAGTAGATATTTTATTTTATTTCAATTATATCATTATATATTAACTTTTTAAAATATTTTAAAGCAATGTATCAAACTGTTTCGAATTAAAAAAATTTGTTAAAGAGCAATAAGGCAAAGAGATTCAATTATTGTAAAAAGGTAAATTGGGGGAAAATGGCACAAAGGGGAAGATGCCACTTTATTTATATTTTTGTTGTGAAACATATTGGCCATTCTAACTGAGTAGAAGTATGTAGTAGAAATATGTACACAATGGCGCAATTATCAAAAAGTTCTTGCCAATTGAGTTGGAAAATATTTAACAAAGTATAAAAATGTAGGTCATGAAATATGCTCTTTGTAATACTTGATAATAGCTAAATTTTGTGCTTCGATGTTTATCGTAAAACCAAACAAATGATATATGATTTTGATGAGTGTTTCCTGGCAGTCATATCGCTGATATAGATTATAATTGTAATATTCATATACGTATAAAAGTTGCAAATAAATATTCCTCTTACACTTGGGGATAAGATGACAGTAAATACAAAACACAATTTTTTCTGCTTGAAATTTTTTCTCTTTAAAATTAATAAATTAAAATTTCGGATGCTTCATATAATTTGAAATACAATATTAAGTTAATGAAATGCTGCTTAAACGAATAAAAGTATGTCCAACTTATTTCCTAAATTATTTTCTCATATTTTCTCAATTTATGTTTTATCATATCTTTATGCGTTTTTACAGCTTAAATTCTTGGTTATGCACTATAAATAAGTAAAATATGCAAGTTTATATTGCATTACACTATTTAATTGCTTCTTCCATAGAAGTGGCATCTTATATATATAGGGAGAAGATGTCACTTTTACAGGGTATGACGTATCAATTTTTTCCAATAATATGGAATATCAAAAGTTTAATTCGTTAATTTGTATAAACAAAAAAAGGTTTCTAGAATATAAATAATATTTCTTCATAGATTAACTCAATAACAATAACATTAAGAGGTTATACAAGAATAAAGACATAAGTATAGCATTTTCTTCCGATTTACCTTATGAGATTTAAAATATACACTTTAATCGTTTTAGAGTACAGGATTACTTTAGTATTGTTTCAGACGACACTTTCAGTATTTTTTTAGGATTACTTTAGTATTGTTCGCGAAACTTAAATGGATTGCATACAGTCGGCTAGCGAGGATCTGTAAACTACTTGGTAGGCTATATCATGAAAGATTATCGAGAAAGAAGAAACTGTCGTTGGAAGAAGTCGTTGAACGACTTGGCGGGTCGCTCGGGAATAACGTTCCTTCTTTTACAATGCCGGCAGGGAAAAGTGCGACTAGACAGAAAAGTCGGTGAAAGGTCTCAAGGTAAGGATACGGGAATGTCCGGGATGTATGTACGTACATACGTCGAAAACCTCGAAAAGTACAGTAGAAATTCTGTGAAAACAGACGTCGACGATCGAGGTTGATGGATGCATCCTCTTTCTCTTTCACCCCGACAGTGCATTTTAGGACTCGCCACGAGCTCGAGAGTCTAGGTGCATGAGAAGAATGCATCGCAAGTGAATGCCACTTGCGAGTCTCGCGCGATTCTACCTCAGTGACATGGTGAATATCGGCTCTTCTCCTCCGTAAAATACGCTCGAGTTACTCCCACGATGGCGCGGTGCCGCATACGTGGCAAACATAATAGAATTTTTGATTTCTGAAACGAGAGGAGGGATTTTGTCAGAACGCTTTGTCAGAGATTTTGAAATTTTTCAAGTCAACGCTCGCGAGATATGTAGATCGAGTTTACAAGGAACTGTATGACGTGAAATAGCAAAAGTGCAAACGTTGTATAAGTGTGTTCGCATTTCAAGCGTGTAATTATCTTATTCTATACCCGGAATTGTAACATGGAAAATGTTTTGCTGAGGTATCTAAAAATTTACCTAGATGTAGATCTGAAAAGATTCTTGTTGGACCATTAAAATAATTAGAATTCAAGCTGGTTGCTAAAATGTTAAAATTTTTTGCAGCAGTGTTCATCATATTCGAGATTCTTACGTAATTACTTTGATGGTCCAACGAAATTATTTTCAGATCTGTATTTAGCGAAATTTTGAGATACTTTAGTATAATAATTCTTCTCCCGTGAATAGTTCCTGATGCATTCTTTTATTCATTTAATTCGTAAGTTTTGTTTACAGAGTAACGTTAATGTAATACAAATATATACGAGTGATGAATGAGGAGCGACATTATTACGAAGGGACTGTCAATTAATGTGTGCGCGAAATTGCACTATGATATTCCGCTATGGAATTTCATTAGACTTTCAGCAAGGTAAAGCTATGCGTAATATTGGCACGGAAGACATATTGGAGAAATCATTTAGATATCTTCTTATTCTAAAGCGCTAAAATCATTTAGATCATTTTAAACCATATCTTGCATTTTAAAGCATTTTTAGAAATGGAAATTGCTTTTGATTGATTCGACGATATTACAAATATCCTTTGCTTGTGAAAAAACGTAAAAATATATGAAACTCTATTTTCTCAAAGTTGTTTTTTTATCGACATACTGTGGATACCTTGTTCCAATAAGAAAGAAAAAAATTTTTAAGAAAAAGTAGCGGAGCTATTTCAACCATTCTTCTCACGGTTTCTCAAAATACAGTTTCAATAAAGTTCCTCCAGAGCAACAACATCGATACGTTTCTTTCCAATGTCGAACGCCAGTGGCGATCTAATTTTGTCTTCGTGCTATCATCGCTTTCGAATTCAAGCCTTGCGGATATTATTATAATCCCCATACCGGGGTATTGTCCGATGTTCGGTCGCAGGACATTGGAACACGTTTAGTTGTTTTTATTAGTTTGTTCTTTCCATGTGTGCGAGTGTCTACAAATAACCACCCTGCAATATTGAGATCGACCATGTATCGGTGCGGTAATGCACCATCATCGTCATCGCCCTTCTCGTTATCGTCTTCGTCATTGTCATCTTTGTCGCCGTCATACTGCTGTTACTGCCGTTTTCGTTGTCGTTCTTGCTCGCAACAGCGTTCGAAGCAACCGACATCGTCTACAGCTCTTCGCTATTTTCTGCAGTCCGCTGCTGTCGTACCGACAGTAAAATGCAAATAGTCTGGTGTAAATGTGCCGGAATAGCAACGTGCGTCGGCTGTTTACGAAACCGCGCACTTACGTTCGGTTCTCTCTGGCTGAAAATACCGACGGCAAGCTGATAGCTCGAGTTTTACATCGCGTGAACTTTTCTACGTAGCTCGGCGAATTTTATTTCCAGCTGTTAAGGACACACCCGGAATCGCGAGAGATATGAGTGGTGCTTGGCGAAATTTCAAGCAACAGTTCCTGTAGCTTCTCGAATGCAGTTGATGGAGGAATGTCGCAAAGCAGATCACGATTTTCAGTCATCAAACTGTATAGATTCATATCGCATAGCGTATTTCTCTTATAATTCTCCCTTTGTACAAAACTTCAATGTTAAAACTTTGTACGACTATATATATCTATATATATCTATAATATGTAGATACAATTTACGTGCACTTCGTTGCGCGCAAAATAACGGCAACGTTATCCATAGCAATTGCGACGTTATTTCCTTCTTTCTCCTTCATTTACAACGAACAAGATATTACCGTCGAAATATTATCCTTTGCACATTTTTGAGAGGAAAAAGGAGGAAATAACACGCGAAGAACAGATAAAAAGCAATGGCCTGATGGAGCATGTAGATGTGCCGATAAATGCGTTGCGTTTCTACTCTGCTTCTTTGTTTTTCATTCTAGTTGAACATAGTGGTCGGCCGTTTAGATTTAACCTAGTTTTACGAGGAAAAGGGCAGTGCCCAGAGCCACTAAGGAATACTATGGCGAGGTAGAATATAGTTAGATGAAAGACATTGACTATGGAAGACAAGGGGGTGATTGTAAAATAATTTCATTTCTCTCGCGTAATTTCGAACATTTTTAAAGCAAGGTGCGTATATAAGATGCCCCGGATAAATGCTATTCTTTGATCAATTCAAGATGACTTTTCCCAATTCATAAAATTTATGAATAATTAGTATCATTTCTCACAATTTTTATTAATAACATCATTATATACAAACATCATATCTTTTTTAAGGACGTTCTCTGACTGCAGTTGTACATATTTTTATGAAAATTTATTTCACTTTATATAATATAAGATATTCCATAAGTGTTAATGTGTTTATACAAGTTTTTTTATACAATATAAAATGTCTCCCTCCTTCACTATGCCGTGAACAAATAGCGACTTTACTTACTTTGCTACTTACTTTGCTCAATGATTTCTTAAAAAAGAATACTGAAAGCTATGTTTAGACAAATTTCATATTATTCCTTGTGATATCAAATTTTATGTCTCATTGTTTCAAAAAATTGTTAAGAAAAACTTTTTTTACAGTGAATAAAAAGATTACTTTCTAAGCTTTATAAGCTTTAGATAAGGATTCTGTAAATATATATGTATACATATTGTACATATATTATATACATGTATATATGTATGTATATATATATATATATATATGTATATATATATTTTAAGTGCTTCAACTTTGAAGTGGAATATCTCGATTTTTAATCCCGCTCCGGGTATTGAATTTTAAAGCATATATGTTCAGAATACTAAAACAAGTATATTTTGTAAGTTTCAGAAAAATCTAAAGAAAATGGATTTTTTCGGATAACGTTCTTAAATAAAACATTATGATATATTGGCAAGTTTGAAATTAAATTCATTTAGAAAAAATTTAATTGAAATTAAAGAAAAATTGATTTATATGTTATTAATATACCGTATTAAATTTGTGAAGATAATAAGGAAATATTATTTTCTTATATTTGCACAATAAAGGTTTATTTATTATAATCCTCCGCCGATAACTGGGATCTCTTATCCACATTTTGATTGTGAATTTTAATAGATAAATTTAAATCTGTAAAAAATGAGGGAGTAAAATACAATCCGACTTCTATGATGGTCAAAGCGAACTCGTTATTAAAGCTTTGACATCGGAATTCTGTTCAGATTTTTATATAATCCGGAGCAATAAAAAATTTTCTCTATTTCTTGAAGATCTCTATTGTTGACGAAAGAGTTAAAATTCATGTTATCGGCGGAGAATTAAACGTAATATAATTAATCTGAGGTATACATATTTTCGAGTAGAATGAGAAATTTCTTATGAGAACAGAAAGTACAGATTTGACACATTTTCAGAGACGCAGAACTAGAACTTTATAACTTTATCATGGTAGCAACACATACATACAGACACACATACATGTAGATACAAGAAATCGTTCAACGTAGAAATCGCAAAAGTTTTATCCCACGCATTGTTTTGAATTTATGACAAACCTAAAAAGAGCAACTTAATATCTTGCAAGGCGTAATGCCACTGTCTCGAAAGAGTTAACTCGCGATTTTGAAAGTTTCGCTCACGTCGCGGTCGAGCGTAATGCGGAACGAGTACAGACAAAAAGAAGGCGTCGATATCGATGGAAAAGCGATGAAGTACGCGAAGACATAAGAAAGAGAATATACGGTGTCGGGCGTGTGGAAAATCGTCGGGTGTTCTTGCACGCTGATCGATATTTGCTTCACGTTTCGTCTCTTTGGTACATGGTCTTTATCGGTGCCATTATCCATTGCATATATACGTATACATTTACCTCTCGGAATATATTTTTCTACACTGATTACTTCTATTGTGACGGATTTATAATTTACGTATAAATCAATAAAAAATAATTAAGATATAATAATTTCAAAATAACCTTCCCTCTCCATATAACATAAATGCAAATAAATGCAAAATAACAAGCAGATACTTATTTCTCTACTCGATTTTCATTGTTGCCATAAATTTTCACCAGCGATGACAAATTTATTCATACATGTGTTACAATTAAACTCTAACGGAATATGGATATTTTTCGAGTTGTTTCAAATTTTGTTTTTCGCATGTTAATCGCGTGATCTGCACGAAGAGCTTTAAAATGTTTGAAAAATTAATTTAAAAGAAATATCAACAACAACACACGTTAATGTTGTTTTTGTTGATTATATCGTTGTTAATACATCGCGTTTTTACATTTATGTAGCCGTACATTGGCGTTACGTTATTTTTGGCGGGACAAAAAAGGCACATGATGGATGAAGTGCGCGAGCGTCCTTACTCTGCAAAATTCATTTTATTCCCACGTCTCGACTCGGCACGTGGGCGAGCCGCAATGTGTAAAACATTATTCTACATTACACTTCACGAGGTGGAGAGCGCTTGGTGAATTATTCTGGCGGCTTCTTCTTGTCGGGTCGGAGGCGGCGTGACTCGACGGTAGCGAAAGGACGCTCCAACACGCGTGGAATTGCAGTACGGCGGTATCGCCGTACGAGTGCATTATCCGCTTGAATTATCGCGTGTTTAATGACCAGAGTTTCGTGGGGGGGAGGAGGAGGAGAGAGGGGGGATAAAACAAGATTTCCAACATTCTCTCGCAGAACAAACAGCCTGTCGTGTTTCCGAACTAACAATCTGTCGCGCGTTACCCTTTATAATGTATTGTTGTTAATGCAGCGAGATGAATTCTAAACTTGGCAAATGATTCGTTAAAGAATAGGACAAATGAAACATTTGCCTATACATTTGCATAACGAAACGTTATTATATCTCGCTTTCGATAATATCACGGTGAAGCACATGAAATTTGTTGCTTAAGCTTACGTAAAACTTTGCGTAAAACTTTTAGCTCGTGACACTAAACAATATTATATCAATCTTTTTCTATTTTTCAAGTCTACCGTCGCGTGTTATTCAATGTAAAGCTCCGTGATGCGACGTCACGTTGAAAATTCTTTTGAGCCAGATAAACACGTTAAAAGCAGGCAAGACTCTACGAAAATATGAACGATATTTTTAAAACGGCAAAACGTCAATGTAGCCAAAAAGCGAAGGTTCAAGCAAGGTAGGAAGAGGTATATCCTTCGAGAGAGGAAGAAGGAAGGCTTGTTGGTCGAAGATTATTGACCCAGAGCGTGTTTCAGACTTCGTTCAGCGTGTTTGAAACGAGGAAGGTATGGCATTTTGTGCGCCATAAAGCGCTGCGAGTAATCTAGAAAAGGGCTGTGCCTGATTGAATCAAACCGTGGAGGTGATGTTGCCGGCTGAGAGCCTCTGAAGACAGAGGGTTTGATATTAATATGAAATTGCTCCCGGTCCCTCCTGCGTCTTGGGAATACCTTATGCGCAAAATTACCTAAAGTTAGGGTAGTAATCAAGTATTTTCTCAACCGCTGATGTTCCAGCCGGGTTAGAAGAAAATTTATTATAAGATATGACGACATAATCAAATTCACTTTTATCAAATTTGAATGAACATCTTTTTGATCCGCCACATCGGATCTGTTACTTTAAATTTATAAATAATAATTTCAGGTTCGTAATCAATCATCAAGAAAATCTTCAATATACCTGAGTTTAAAGAAAAGAATCACTAATATAAAAATTTCGTCCGCTATATTTATTTGTCATTTTAAAATCTAAAATTCAATTTTAGATTCGTAATCAGCAACTTGAAAGAGACGTTTAAATATAAATGTTAATAAATTTAATCTTTATAATTAAATAATACGATACTCTTACGATACTCAATAAAATTCACTCTTTCATTATGATTATTATCGTTGTTTGAACGTTTGCATTTATAAACGCGTAAAAGAACCGCGATAAAGTTTCGGAGTTTTCCGAGATATCAAATGAATCTATTCCTAAGAAATAAAACGAGCACCCCCCTCATTAAGAACTTTATCTACTTTTTTTATTCGTGAATAAAGAAACGCCTGGGCGATCTTTATAATACTTCTTTGATACTTACGGATCGATTGACCGACCAGCATTCCCTCTTTCTATTGAATTTTTAAGGATCTTTTGCATCACGGTGATGTCTCTTATCTTTTACGATCATATTCAGATCTCATTTACTTGCGTACCTTTTAAACCTTTTTCTTTTAAAATATCTCTGCTTTTTAACGAGACATGAATAATTAAAATTTAGACGCAGTTATCATAAACTTTTAGAGACCAATCGCTTAAAAATTGCTGTAAACTTAATCTTGGCATCTCATTTTCAAAATTCTATTCTAATATACCTAATTAACAAAATTCTGATGTTTCTTTTTAAAAGAGTTCTTATAGTTTAATACAAATTTAGCAGTTAATACAAAAAAGGTAAAAGTAAGGTAAAAGAAACGGTTAAATTTATTACTATATAGTACTTTAAAAATGTGACGATGTTATTGTGAGAAGGAAAAAAGTAAGGATTCTATTTACTGAAAAAAATAATGACAACGACGTTCCAAATTATTTCTCAATTTTGATTATGGTGGATTATAATAAACATTCGGGACATTTCCGAGTTATATTTAAAAAACATCTCGAGATGTTTGCTGCAAAATTTAGTCGTTCTACTCTTCGTCGAAAAACAATTTTCTATATCGCCAGTTTCATCGTTACGATGGTTAATTCGAAAGAAAGATCGAAGATGAAAGTAAAGTGAGGCCGCGCCAATCATTTCGCAGGGATATACGTTTCTATATTCTCGTAAAAGGAGAATGTGAGATGGAAAAGTAGCATCTTCGTGATCACGCCACGGTAACGTTGCCACAAAATTCTCGGAGGATCATGGCTGTGACAAACGCGGTTTCCATAATACTTCTTTCATCACGGAAAAAAATTTAATCTTGCTCGCTGATATTATCGCGAGCGGTTTTTATCTAAAAACAAAGAACTATTCATCCTTAATGGAAATATATGGGAAATCTCACATTGTTATATACCTTAAAAACTAGGATGTATGAAAAGATCCGTATGTGAATATTATTTTTAAATATATTTGTATGTGAAAAAAGATAAGGGACATTTTAATGTAACGTCATTCTCTCTTTAAGGCGGAAAACTCGTTTTTCATAAAAGTTTTAGTAAAGCGTTTCCTAGGAGTTGCATATTCATAGAAAAGATTGGATCGCAGTTCTGAGATTTTGTCTGCGCTTGGCACAGCTCCAACATTAATCTTACAAAAGCTGAGGAAACATGATGGAAAATTAATGTCTTTTTCGAAATATGTATTAATATGAGGATATATAGCGGTCTTTATTAAAACTTAAAATTTTTTTACAAAATGAAACACGTCAAAAGAAATTTATTTTCCACTTTTATGATTTTTATTCACTCCGATGTCATCAAAATATATCTTAATAAGGATGATGTTTATTGCGATATCTGCTATTAGAAAGTCTACAAATTGCGTATGATATTACAAACAAGTGTCATGTCAAGCATCATAGATAATTGCGGATCACTTGTATGTTGTGCGTCACATATTGTAATTTCCCAGTTATCGAGTTAATGATTGTAATTAACATCGATACTACAAAAGTGAGAAAATTCCATTTCGATCAGAATAAAATAGTGACACGAAAATATAAAAAAAAAATCTCTCGAGAGGGAACTTTTTCGTTGTATTTTGTGTCCTAAGAGCGATATGCGGTATAGCATTTTTGTCGTTCGAACTGATGACCAGCGTCGATCCATACGTGGCATGATAGCCGTTATAACGAGCTCGGACCGGAGCTCGGTTCTCGTGCACTTGTCCAATGAATTCGTTTAATGGAGGCATTAGAGCATACCTTTCAGAACACGTTTTCCGGAGAAACACCGTGCCAGTTTTATATCGCGCCGCAACAATGCACCTGTACGAAGAGGAACTCATCTATGCTAACGACATTTTATGTACATGGAAATGAATTGTTTTAACTGTAAAGAATTCCGTCGAATTCCGAAATCGATGTTGCTTTTAATCACGATCTTCTTTTTGTACATTTGCACAAGGTAAGGTATTTTTTTTTATTCTTTCTTTCTTTCTGTCGTTTAATGTTCTGAGAGATAATCTTATCAAAAATGTTCCGCGTTCACGTGAATAGATCATTGAGACGTTGCCTGTAATAACGAGGTGAATTAAACGTAATGATTATTTTAGTATCGTGTAATGTACAATATATATACATATAATTTATACAACACAATAGTATACTCTTGTTATATTCATTTTAAACTTTAGTATATATGAAATATAGTCATTCTTCAGTAAAATATAATTTTCAAAGGTAGAACATAAAATTATTAAATAATGTTCAAAACTATGATATTTTTCATGTTAGATTTCTGTACACGTACATGGAGAGAATTTTTTCTTAGAGTTTACTCTAAAAATATGGGACAAAATATTGTATTTCAAAGAATTTTATATAAATTTCTTTCATTCATTAATAAAACTACAATAAAATATAAAATAAATTTGATTAATTTTACTGAAGTGCATAGTAAAAATCTTTAAAATATTGTATTGTACCACAAGTATATTTTCAGGGTGAATTTCAAAAAATAATTCTCTTCATGTATGCATCGATAATTTGGGGTGCTGTCGAAAATAAAATTGCTAATAAATGCAAATTTTTCTAATTATTATTTATATTTTTCCTTTAAAATCATTTTTCACTTTATATTCGATAAAATTATTGACATAAATGCAGATTTTTATTTTTTTTAATGTTGAAATATATATATATATATATGTATATTAGAATTACTAATGGTATTTCATTATAATTGCCGTCGGTGCTAATTCCTTGTAAATTCCTATTCTTGTTTTCGATGAATATTTATTTTGGTATTATTTATATCGTTACAATTATTTGTATTATATATATATGTATTGTTAAAAATAAAATATTCATTTTAACTTAAAGACGTACAGTGGACTTTTTGAGACATGCAAAAATGTTATAAGTTTAAATTAAGTTAAAATTAACATTTTTTTTAACAATGTATATTTTCAATATTCTGTACTTACTGTACATCTAACACAAGAAGTGAAAAAATTGAAATAAGCGGAGCCAGAATAGTCAAAATTAATATTTCTCTTAAAGAGAATCGTTCTATTTATGAACTGAACACGCTTATTTAGCTTTGCTGTAAAATTCCAAAATAAATCTATCTACTTCTAATAACAGGCTATTTCTCGCGATAGTAACGTTCGATGAAAATTACTCTCTCTAACGAAATTCTCCGTTTTTTTTCGAGATATCCGCCATGTACTTTGAAATACCCAACTCATCATTGTCAGCGCGCGGTGCATGTTAGCCGGTGAACTCATCGATAGAACGAAGCATATTCATCTTGCTCATCGATCTATTTTCATTTCGAACACCGCCCTTTCGAATCAACGGAATAGCTTACTCTGCGCCAAAAAAAGAAGCAATCCATTTTCATTTTCTCCGCAACTTCCAACTCACGTGGCACAACGACGATGCAACCGGAAGAGATAAAACAAAGAGTAATAATTGCCACGTTGCTTTTCTGCACGCGTGTACGAACGAAATATGTATCTTGTCTGTCGTGTTGATTAATAAAGTTTTCAAAAACTGCGTTTCGTACTGGCTACTATTTTCGCCCCAATTAAAGCTACGTATTTGTGTATATTGAAATTTTAATCTTCTATTAATTCACAAAAAAAAATATTTCTTTTTCTAAATTTCATTTGTAAATAATTTAAAGAAATGGATATAATTGTATGTGCTTATTCCATTTCTTGCTTCCATATTCAATATTCGTACAAACAAATAATATATGAATAATATTACTCACTTTATGGTTGCTCCGCTGCCTTCTAATCCTCCTCCTCTTAAATTAGATTTTTTTATCACAGATATAATTACACAACACAACACTCACAAATCTTAATAATGATAAGGAAATAATTATAAGAACATCGGATAAGTGCAGCGGCTCGCAATACAACTTATCTGATAGAGCGTCGATGTGTGAATGACAACAGTGTTCGACAAATTTAAACTTTTATAAACCATGAATGGGACCAAATGATTCTTATCGATTTTTGATCGCTGAAAACGAATCCGTAAATAAAATTACTCTATCAAGTTTTAAAGAAAATTGATACTAAAGATATCAAAAATGACATTTTTGGATGCTTTGAGTTAAAATATTTAAAATATTTCGTGACGTGATAGAGCAATTTCATTTACGGATTCATTTTCAGTGACAAAAAATCCATAAGAGTCACTTACTTTATGGCGGCTTTATGCAAAAAAAACAACAATAACATTGAAAAGAAGGGAACTGAAATCTATAGATAAATGTAATCCTTTGAAAATTGCTTATATATAATTTAAATAATCATCTGCATATAATAATTTGTGAGATCGCTCATTATGAATCTCAAATAAAAATTATCAAAATTTACTTAAACAATTATTGTTTAAACAATTAACAAAAATTTGAATTTTAAATTAAAATAATAGCACTATAATAGGATTCTATAGAAAAAAAATGTATATAAGTATAACGTTTACTGTATTATTTTTCCATCTTCCATTTGTTATAAAAAAAGATAAAACAGCAAGTAATTATTCAAATTTCATGAATGGTTCTCAAAATATTATATTTATATCTACGGATTTAAGTTCCCTCCTTTTTATTGTAATTGTAACTTCTTACATAAAGCAGTCAATAAAGTAAGTCTTATAGATTTTTTGTAGTTGAAAACAAATTTATAATTGAAATTGTCCTATCACGTCATATTTTTTAGATATGTTATCATAAATTTCCATTTTTGGCACCTTCAATTTCATTTAATTTTCTTAAAAATCTGACGTGATAGAACAATTTCATTTACGGATTTGTTTTCAGTGATAAAAAAATCTATAAGAATCACTTAGTTGTAGTCTAAAATCTGTGTCGGACAGTGTAATACAGCGACAAAACCACGCCGTAATAATTAAATAATAAACATTAAGATCGTGCGAAACAACCGAATTTTTATTTCCTCGAAATGTAACAAGTGCTTTGAAATAAATGTACTAAATTTTTATTCTACAAATCTTACTTTACTCAAACAATTTATATACATATTTCATTACATGAATTATTCACTTTAACCAATTCTATATACAAGGTAGACCATTTTAATCAGTATACTTGAATTTCTCGAAAAGGAGAAATTTTTCAAAAAATCTTTCAGGCAAAAGTTTTATAGTTTCAAGGGGAAAGAAGAGAGTGACTCTGCTTAATCTTAAGAAAACGTCCTTAAAGTTAGATCAAAGTTGCATAAAGTTTTTTAAATGAAATCCTCCATTTTTTATATTTTTTATTCTTGTAGCTTATTTCAAGAGCTTTCCAAAACGTTGTAATAAAGTATTTTTTTGTTAAGTACACTTTGAAGTTTGAAAATTACGATACTGCCGGTATTCAAGGTCCGCTTACATAAAAATGAATTTTTAGTGCAAAAATGAAAATAAGAGGAATAACCTTCATGATCTTGATATTGACTCATGATATCAAAGTCATGAGCAACATTCAAATGATTTTAGCCGTCAGTCGGACCTTAGAAAATACAAATGTCGGTAGTACCGTAATTTTTAAATCTCATAACTGCAATTAACGAAAAAAAAAATTTTATTATAGTGTTTTAGAAAACTTGTGAAATAAACTACAAAAATATGCAGTAAAAAACTATGCAATCTTGATCTGAAGGAATGTCCTTAAGGACATTTTCTGAAGACTAAAAGAAGAAGACCTCTCAAGGTCTTCTTCTTTTCTCTTTAAAACCATAAAATTTTTATCTAAAAGATTTTTTGAAAAAACTTCTTTTCGAGATATTCAAATATATTGATTAAAATGGTCTACCCTATGTATTATTTAACGTTTTTCAACGTTAGATAAATTAATTACAATCAAAAATTCGAAACGATTATATAAAAAACAGTACAATAGAAGCATCGTCAAAGAGATAATTATTGTGATTGTGATAAAATTATAATTGTTATAATTTCCGGTTTTCTTCAAAATAATGATCTACAATTATTCAATTGGAAAGTTTCACACATAATTTATTCATTGTGCATAAGTATATCTATCTACGTTTATTTTGATAATAAGTAATCATAGATTATTATTTAAATTATGCAAATTATTTGGATAAACGTGATAATTATTCATAGAATTCACGTTTTATAAGATAATAATGCTACGATACACGAAATAGCTCTCTCCTTAATAGTAACACAGAGACCGTGTACAAATAACAGTGTGTTGTATACCGCAATAACAGACCTCAAGACCACTGCTAATCGAATTGCTATTTCCTCGAAATATTTAACACACTGCCAAGTGGAAAATTTCTATTTTAAGTCTTAAGTTATTAATATAAATAGTCTGTACATCACAGCGTTTTCCACGTTATTTAATAATCTAAAAACATAAAAGAGCTTCATAAACGGGCAATAATAATTATCATGAATTATAGTAGTAAACGATTACGTTTTCCTCGTCATCTTTCACATGTCTTTTTATCAAAATATATTATAGTAATATATATAAAATGAATAAAATCATAAAAATTATAATATATTTAAAGTCTTTAAATTGTTAATTATTTAAATATCACGCACTCCATTTTCTTCTATGATAATAATACAAAATCAGATTTTTAACGAATAAGGTAATTTGACCATAACTTTAGCCGTTACAAATTATACATATACGTTGTGCTTGACACTTGTTTTCAAAATAGAGATAGGGGGTAGTCAGCTTCCGCGGTTACGTAATCCGGTTCATAAGTAAAGTTGCCGTCGTCAAAGAAATAGGACACTAAAAAGCAGAGAAGTAAATGGTTCGAGGTAAAACTGGAAACGTTGCGCTTAAAACTCTCAAAGGAGCGTCGATTTAATTAGACGGAATAGCATGCAGGGACAGAGAACGGCATGGATGGTGAGAGAAAAGGGTCGGAGGATGTAGAGGAAAGGAGGAGGAGTTCCTTCGCGATTTCCTCATCAGAAAGGTAAATGAATGGAGTGGTTCTTCGTTGGATGCAACAATGTGCATCTGCATTTCTCTTTTAGCGTCTCTAATAGATATTGTCAGCATTTCTGCAATATAACAGAGCATAAAGTACTAATTAAGAATGCTGGTATTCATGCTGCATGCTGCATAGTTATTTGATTAGCAAAAATGAATAACAGAAGGGCTAAGAGACAATATATTTAAATTCTTAAAAATACATACGTTTCGACCTATTTGTCAGGTCATCCTCAATGTATACATGTAGATAAATTAACGCAAATTTAATAAAAATCATAAAACGGTTAAATATAATTTCTGCAAATTATAGTTACGCAAAGTGGTGGATCTATTTCTTCTTTCTATTTTCAGTCGCAATAATGCAATGCATATCTTTTTTATGACTCAAAGAGTGATGTGAGTGAAAATTAAGAAATCTCCCTGAACAAGTGACTTTCTTGTATCTATCAAAAATAATCTTGGTTGTCAATTATAATTCATCATTAGTGTCCAAAATTCTTTAGAATTCCATATAAAATCTATCTCGGAAAATTTTTTACCTATAGTATATAAATGTAATTGCAAACTATCATATTCAATCCTACATTAAAAAACCTCATAACTAGAAGTAAAAATAAACTAGATCATTTAGCTAATCAAAATGTTGTCTACAAAATATCTTGTGAGAACTGTAAAGCTAGTTATGTAGGACAAACCAAATGAAAATTAAAAACAAGACTAAATGAACATTTCGGACATTAATAAAAAGACTGATTCTATATCAGTGATTACTAATCATTGTATTAATTATAACCATAATTTTAGTTGGAAAGATGTAGATCTTAAACAAGAAACTATTCTATAATAAAAGATTGATCTCCGAAATGGTTTATATTAAAAAACAAAAATTAGGCTTGGACAAGCAAAACGACACTGAATCATTACCTACTTCATATCTACAGATTTTGCAGCCTCCTTCTCCTTCCTAGTCTTTTTTCTTCCCTTTTCACTTCCATTGTTCCTTTTCTATCTCTATTTCCCTTCCACTTTCTTATTCTTATCTCTCTTTCAAAATATTATAAAACATCAGAATGTCGCTCACAAGCTACAATATAACACAAATAATTTCTAACGGAACTGTTTTCAATTTTCTTAACTCTAATCGCATTTACCTCTGTTGAATTAATTTGATTCATTGTTTTAATCATTGGATTATCCTGGCTAAATCTTCACATTGAGGTATACACTAATTTTATTTATCACGCATATTTTAATATAGTTGTCAATTAAATAAGGATTATATATACTAAAGAATTTTGAATATAACGATCATTTATTCATTGTCAGATTAATTTTTTTAATCTATGGTATTAAAATTTGATAACAGAATGTGTGCTTGTACAATTTTATTGAATGACTCTATATGTTCAACTAACTTTATTATCATTACGGACAAATTGCGACCGATTTAATAGAAGAATGTAATTATGAAGATAACAAGACTGAAAGCATTGCATTATTGCGGCTGAAAATAGATATAAAGAAATAGGTCCACTTTGCGTAATTATAATTTTCAGAAATTGTATTTAACCGTTTTATGATTTTTATTAAATTTGCGTTAATTTATCTACATGTATAATATACTAAGGATGACGAATAGATCGAAACGTATGTGTTTTTAAAAATTTAAAACAATACAAAAAAATAAATATAGTAGACTAATGAGAATCAGCAACGATAAACGACGCAATTATTTAATGAACAATCAGATATTGGATTAACGTCTTATTTATTTTGAATGTTTCGACTCTCTTTGAAGTCCTCCTCAGCAAGAATGATATAAGTATAATTAGCTCACATGTCCACTGCTTAAGTCACTCGCAAATTAACAAAGATGCAACGTCGTTAATCTAACATTTTTTAAAAACAAATCTTATTAGAGTGATATATGCGTAAACAATTTAAATAATTACCATTACCGAACATGAAGCCATTGCACTGAAGCTTTGAACATATTAAAACTTAAAAAATAGAATTGTTAAAATCAAATTGTTAAAATCAAAGATCACACATTTTTAGGATATACGTCCGTATACGGCGACTCAGATATGAACTATTCTCGAAGTAAAAGTTCACACAGTAAACATTAAATCAAATTTGCAAATATAAGAACAAAACACATGTATATTGTTGTTAAATCAAACTGATTAGAACCGCAATAAATTACTGTATAAGAATTAAAAATTGTTAAAATTATAAGTATTAAACTTGTAAAATAAAGAATTACATAAAAAGAAAAAAAAGAAAAATTCAATTTCGTTCAAATTGTTACATTTTCGTCAACTAATAAAATTTTTGTCAAAATAAATTAATAAACTATAAAACGTATAAAAAGAAGAGCATAAGAAATCACAGCACAAGTTATAGTTTGTGATATTTAATTATTATTACATTAATTAAAACATTAAACGTTTTGGCCACAATCTGGCCATCTTCAGTAAATTCATAATATTCTTAAAAGGCAGAGTTACATCTAGTTGACATTAAATTCAACCGTCGTATGTTGTAATTATATAAACGTATTCATTTCTATGTGAAGATGCTTCGTACAATAATGTTACAACGCCAATAATTTTGCAAATTAAATAAAATAAACAATTGGGACATGAAAATATTTAAGTCATAATAGTTTCTCTGCATTACAAAAATAATATTACACACGCGTGTGCGCGGAAAGAATGATTTTTGCTGAAGTATTTAAAAATTTAGCTAGAGATCTAAAAATATTTTTATTGAACCATATATCAAATAATTATGTAGGATGCTTAAGCAGGTTGCTAAAATATTCAAAATTTTTGCAGCATTACTCATCATGCTTGAATTTGTTACATAATTATTTTGATGATCAAACAAAATATTGTTTTCAAATCTATATCTAGTTCCATTTTTATAAATTTTAGTAAAATAATTCATTCCGTTCTCTTATAAGTTACTCTGATTTTTGTAGAGCAATGATAATGATTTTTATTATTCAATTGATTTCATTTTCCAATTTTTATTTAAAAAATTTTAGCAAATATAAGGATGGTCTACTTAAATCGACCTGAAATATTTTGTTTATTATATGATGATATTTATATGATGATATAAAAAAATGTTTTAAAAATAAAATGTTTTGAAAATAGACGTATTTTGGTCATGTACATTTTTTCTACGCCATAAAGGTCATCTCTACTTTTTTAAATGAAATTGTATAACTTTTTTTACACAATATGTTTCCTCTAATTATTTTGTATATAAGAGTATTAAGATACAATTATCAAAAAGTTAATAGTTTACAAGTTTTTTAATGTTTTAGGTCAATATGTATCAGAATAAAATATAAAATATCTCGTAAACTATTAGTTTTTTTATCACTATTTTAATATTTTTATATGCAGAATAATTAGAGGAATCATATTGTGTAAAAAAAATTATACAATTTTATTTAAAAAAGTAGAGATGATCAGCATACTTTTTTGATATCTTTATCTAGAAAAAAAAACATTAAAATACGTCCCCCTCGAAACTATTTCACTTCCATTTGAAACATTTTTTCATATCATTAAAAACAAGCGAAATATTTTAGATGGTCGATTTAAGCGGATCACCATATATAGTATCATAATAAATAATTTGACAAGCCAAACAATTTCGAACCAAATTTTTGTTTTAAAAAAAAATTCACAATTAAACGAAATTGATTGTCATCTTAAATGACGTTAAAACAATATTGCGAGTCGATAAAACAAAATGTGATAACGCATTCGACAAAGTTATTAATTATAATCTCAACATTCTCGTATTACAATTTTCAATTTTAATTATATGTACATAATTGGCAGATTGTGCTATTAAAATATTACAATAATCACGGGATATTATGTGTGGAAACATTCATTGTGGACAAACAGAAATGAATAACAATATCGTATATTTTGTTAAAAATACATTTGTTGGAATATATTATAAGCTGCGATTAAAAATTTCACCTAGGTGTATCAAAATATCATTTTATCCGTGTTCTACACTCAGTGAAGAAGAATAAAATAATGGATGCACTTAGGTGCACCGAAGAGAAATATCGAGTGGACGTAATTATACATATTACGCATTTACATTTATTTTATAATACATATGTACATATGTATGTATGTACATATGTTTATTATTATATAGGACGGAGACGCTTTTTTGATTTACATATACAATTCACAATATTCTGCTCTATTCACGCGATTACTTTGTTATTAGTAATGAGACTCGAGTAAATTAGTTGCGATTTTGCAAATATGATTTATTTTTAAAAAGTAAAAACTCAATCTTGAAGGGGGGAAAAGGGGGGGGTGCGTGGCGCTTACATGTAGCGTCAGTTTACAGTGTTACCACTCGCACGCCGATAGACGAGATACGACGCGAGCCGCTTTGTGTATCGTTACTTTTGCGTGATATTACTTCTGAAACGTCATCGCGACAAGTGAAGATTAAACGCGGAGGTATTATTATCACATAAATATTTTTGAGCAATAATTATCTTATTAGCTATGCTTCTCGGTTTATTTTTCATATCACGTTTCAAGTTTTTTGCTATAATTTATCTAATGTTGTCGTATTAAAGCTTGGTTTTTTATTTTTTGGTTAACTTGTAGTTAGGCTTAATGATGTTTTATTCAATAGGCTTTATTTATGATGTCATGAGTGAAACTCATTGTTGAAACTTCAGATTAAGTTTAATCGTAAATTAACCAGATAATCATCGGAATCTGAAAAATTAACGAAAGGGACCTAACTATCCCTCTCCGATTTTAATGAGCTTTTAGTATGTTATTTTCCAACGCGCGCGCGTGTGTGTGTGTACATGTATAATATGAATGTAGAATATAGAATCATGAATATAGAATTTATAAATCAGAAATACAGAATTTATCGTATTTATTTCGAAGAGAGTTTCGAGAAGCATGCGTTAGATATTTCAAAAAAGAATTCGGTTGATCTTGATGTTTATTACTGTGGCGCAGTAGCGTCAGATCACAGTGTTTACTATTCGACACTCAGTAGACGAGATGGGGCGCTGAGTGGCTCGCCGTTCAATGCGATTGACTCGTGATCTGTGGATCTGGATTCGATCCCACCTGCGCCCCACAAATACGATTTTTCGCGTTCGCCGTTGAAGATTTAGCGTTTAAACTAGGTCGCCTCGAGTGTTGACAAACTCAGAAGTAAGAATGCAAACTACTATCAAATGCAAAAACATAAGCGAGCCTCTGGTCCCCAAAGAGGGACTCTCTAAAGTTAAATTGGTATACGTATGGTACTGTGACCCCTTAAAAATGGGGTCGGAAAACCAAACCCGGAGAATATACTATATATTGTAAGAAGCTAAGAAATTAGACGAGATACAATGCGAGCCCTTCCTTATATTGTTATGTTTGCGCGCTAGTACTTCTCGAAACGCCATCGCGACAAGTAAAGATCAAATGCGACCTGATACGAACTCTTTGAACTTTTTGAACACGACCCTTTAAACATTTTTTAAACTTTTTTATTTACGAGAAATGATATTCATTACTAACGACATGATACATGTCAATTTGTGATTAACAAAATGATTGGGTAACGCGCATTTACATTGAAATTATATAGACATATAGGATAGACCCAGCATCCTTTTCTATAGTATATGTTGAGTTTGACAGAACGGTGCGAGAGGCAAATTCAGGTATATATATATATATATAGCTAATGCTGAGTCTATCTTATATGCCTATAGTTACAGGCGGCCTATTTCAGATTAGGTCACCAAAAACCGGAGTCTGACCAATAGGTAATTTCTTAAGTATTTATAGCAAAGAATAAATAATTTAGATCGAATTTGGGATATAAGCCGTGACTTAAATTCACAATGTAAATATAGCCAATATTAACCCTCACGCAGTTTATGTTATCGCATGATCAGCAAATGACAATTATTTGTATTTTACAGTGACAATTATTTGTCCGCTAAAGTATTTCGTTCGATTTATTCAAAGTATGAATCGTTTAATTAACAATCATAGAGAAAGAAATCAAGAATAATAAATTATATTTTCGCTAGCAACAGTAGATATTCTCTAGCCATATTTATCTTTTTAGCAACACTTCTTGATCTATTTCTCACATCACATTTCAAATTTTTGGTTTTAATGTACTAACATTTTTTCGTTAAGAACACAAGATAATACGAATTCGTTATTTGAATTAAATAATTCAAATAACAGAATGCTATGATAGGATAAGGCCAAAATATGTCAAAATCTCATCACTTTTCACTTAAAGGCTGATAACTCTGAAATTATGAAGAATATTCTTAAGTTTTTTACAGCACAATAAATTACACTCTTTTCCCTTTCTTATGTAATTTTTTTCATAACTTTTTTTGCGTTTTATTATAACGTTTAAAATGAGGATTTTTTTTTTCAATATGATGCGATTTTAACAACAAGGAAATTTGTTGCTTAAATCGCACCATACCAATATTTCTTATTTAAAACATTATAATAATACAAAAAATTTAAAAGTTACACAAGAAAAAGAAAAAATTGTATTTTATTATGTTGTTAAAAATTTAGGAATATATTCTTCATAATTTCTAAAACAGATAATAATCAAGAAATAATTTAAGAAGTTTCTATGTGAAACAAAATAAACTAGGTTTACACTAGGTTTTTACAATATACATTTTTACATAATAATAAGTGGAATAAGAAATGGAAAAATATTAAGTGTAATATGCGATTTAAAAGATTAGATTGTGGTGTGATTTAGAAAATTACATCATGATGCGCGATTTAGGAAACTAGACATTTTAAAAATTTTTATTGGTAAATCTTTAGATCAGGGGACCTCTCCCCAATGAACTTGACCTTGACATATGTTGTCAAGGTTATGACCCTAAGTGATTACCAAGTTTTAGCCGTCGTTCATTAAAAAATTATTAATAAAAAACGTTCGAAAAAATAACGTTTTATTTCTCTATATATAATATTAAAACTATCCATAATTCGAAAAGTACTTGATGAAAAAATATTTTATTATAATGTTTTGGAAACATTGAGATAAGCTATAAGAAAATGTAATGAAAAATAGGGGATTCCATTTAAGAAATTAAAAGTGACCTTCAAACAATTATTCAAAGTCAAATTAATGGCACTGCCCCCCACGAAACCATACAACTTTTGTTTGAAATATTGTACTCTTTTAAAGTACTTATTTGAAATACTTCCATATTTTTAAAAATTTTATTAAATTTAAATTATTATTTTTTTAAAGTATAAATGAAATCAAAATGAATATCATTTTCATGCAAATTAAATTGGATAGAAATTAATTTAAATAAAAATAATAGATTATTTTCGTGAAGATACAATGCGAGGGAATAGCGAGAGCGATAGAAATAACACGTCAGAAATCGGATACATCGAAATATATGATTTCTAATAGGTTCAGCTCAAAAAAATGTTCTGCCGATATAAACGGGGAATTTCTCTTACAATTACACACGTTTCCTCTAAGCAAAAAATCTTACATAAATCGCGCACGTATATTTATAATAACACATATTCATCTATAAAAATGAAAACACGTGAGTTATGATCGAAAATAAATTTTTCTTATAGAAAATTCTATTATAATAACTCGAATAGCCTTTTGAAATGAGAGGATATATAAGATAGTGACATGTTTATTTATTAGAAATCAGTTTATCATTTATGTGTGTGTGTATAACTACATATGCATATCAGTATAACATACATTCTTCTAGCATTAAGAGGATTGTAATCTTAAATATAGCACTTTATAAGAATTTCCTTTACTTTGTAGAGTGTCTTCTTGAGGTTGTATATAAATGGAAAATCCTCTGACATTAACATCGTTAAACGGTAGAATATTTTATTTTGGATATTAAAATCATTATTTCTATGGCTATTGCTATTTCCTCGCATTATGTTTGGTGTTTAAAACTTCGGGGCCTCTTAGCGCAGTGCATGCTGTGAACTCTCCCTTTGTACGGCCCTTTGTACGCCCTGGAAATAGGAATTCGGTTAATGTGCGATTTGATGTTTATTATTGCAACGTATTATTCTTTGCAAAGTCGTAGTGTCATTATCACTATCGGTAGCACATTAACGCTCAATCAACAAATTGTGTCGCGAATCATTTCATACGTTCGATGTCTTGTTTAGTCTATTTTGATGCGGTCTATTAGTAAAAGTAATTTATTAAATTTTGCGTACTTCGCGAGATTTTACATCATATACAGTTAATGTCGGTACCGTTTAAAATGTCGCTCGATTGTAATTAATTCATATTCTCGTGAGTGTTGTATATATTGTGTGATTGCAACTGAAGAACCTGACAATGAGCGGAAAAAGAGGTCTGGGAGGTATCGGCGGAGAATACACAATTTTATTTATATATTATTATATAATATTATTTATGTATTATTTTTTGTAATATAAATATATTAATTTCTGTTTAGATTATTTTTTTGAATAATTTATTAAAATAAAAATTGGAGAAAAATTTATTTTTAAAATTTTAATATTTAAAAAGCCACTTACACAAAAACATTTTCTAATAATTATACATAATTATCTTTTTGAAAAAGTATTTATTTATATAAAAAAGAGAATAAAAGGTTAAGTTGAAGCAATAATCATTTTTTTAGATTATTAATTTTTTTTTATTTTTGGGTTATAATGACATGAATATTTTTGTCTGTTATAGAATTCAACGCAGTTTACAACTCCGCTGCTACGCATCGTATTGGTAAGTCAAATCATCTTTTATTTTATTTTTTATTGAAGTATTGAATCTGTAAAAATTTTATCAGATTTATGTATGTATAACAGGTATGTACATATATGTTATAGATTGTACATATCGTAAAACTTTTTTTTTCATTTCTCTTTTCTTTGAACTGTTAACTCAAGAGTTTAATTTATCATAATAATATTCTTTACATTCTTGATATTCTTTACATTCTTTATTATTCTTAACGTGTCAAATCCTTATAATGTTCTCAAACTCATTTTTTAATAATTCCAGTGTAAATAATAATAATAATTGATAAAAATTAGTTAAACACTTGTAAAACACTTTTTATATTAATAAGAATATTGTAACATATATATGAATATGAATTATTACATTTATATGAATATAAAATAAAAAGCTATAGGAGTCACGCAAGTTACAGATATGCATGATATCAAAAACTATATAGATCAATAAAACCATATAAAAATTGGAACGTTTCAACTCATCTTTGAGTCATCTTCAGCCTAATTCCTCTTAATATTAACACCGTTAATATAGATTGTTATATCACATTTTAATATCTACCTACTCTGCATGTGATCGTCATGGAGCAAACGTGACAAATCGAGCCATATTCCAACATTAGTGAATGTTGTCCAACATCAGAGAGTTTCAAAGCTGAGTAGTTAAAAACTCCAGCTGAAATTAAAAGCTGATTGAAGAAAATGTATGTAATAAGTACGGAAAATTCAGTCTCATCACGAAGTGAGTGTCCAGAACAATCACATACAATTGACAACCATTGTGGAAGAATTAACAGATATTTTCGCAAACTCGTCAAATATTAAAATTAAAATTAGAAAGATCGAAACATTATGAATAGTTTACAGAATTTCTTCTCAGTTTAACGAGTAATCATGTAATAAAGTAAACTATAGATATCACCGCGGTCACACACATATCAACACAATCTGTATTTATTCAACGTCTCTATGTAAGCGTGATTCAAGGCATCTGTGTCCGTTTGCAAATTCAAACCATTTGTCTGTCTATCAATATGTATCATTTCCGAAATTATTTTCTTGTTATAAAATCTCTTGCTATCCAAAACCTTAACATTTTTAAAATCATGGCTGCTATGCAATCTATGTCCTGTAATAACGGAATGAGATAATTTTTGACTATTTACGATGCTCTGATAATCTCGTTTTCAATTTCCTACTCGTCTGACCTATATAAGATGCATCACAGTCATTGCATTTGATCTTACATACAACGTTCTTTTTAATGTATTAGGCAACGGATCTTTGTGTGCTTTAATTTTTTTAAATCGTTCAAACTAAAGAAAGATATTCTATGAATCATCCCATTGATTACGTTCTTAAATTTATTAGAGATACCATTCACAAACGGAATGGAAAATCATTTTAATTTTATTTTCATTGAATATTTTGGTGGGATCCTTCTAAATTCACATTAAATGTATATTAAAGTTTTAATCCTCAAATTCATAGTATTAAAAATAAAATCAATAGGATAGTCATTTTCCAATAAGATTTTCAAAATAAATTCTAAATTCTTTTGGTGAAATTCTTGATGCGAAAGATAAAATACCTTGTTCACAAGATTAAAAATAATGCTTTTTTTGTCTATAATTTATCACTATCATTACGTTGTTATTAATTTAATATATATGTATGTATAATAGATATGTACATATTTATGTACATATGTATAGATTAAAATCAATATTGCTTAATTTTAAAACATTTACACTGATAGAATTGTCAAAAAATGCATTTGAGAATAATAATTATGAGAATTTGACACATTAAGAATAATAAAAAATTGTAAAGAGTATCAAATTTATTATAATGAATTAAATTCTTGAGTTAACAATTTAAAGAAAAAAGAAATGAGAGAAACTACTTACTTTGTAAAATGAAATTATAAGAATTGAGATATTATTATAATACAAAACGTTTAAATCTAATTTAATTTTTTCATAGTGTTTTCACTGTTAATGCAATATAAAGATTGGAACAAAATGTTTTTTTTATGTGTACTTAAAATAAAATTTATTATTATGAAAAAAATACGTTGTTATTATGTATAATATAAGAAACGTTGTTAATACTTGAATGTGTCATCTATGTTCTTTTCTTTTCTTTTTAAAAATATTTTTTCAAATATAAAAATATTAAAACAAAATTAAAATAAGTAAAAAGGAAAAAGGGCTACGAGCCTAAAACATAAATTGACAAACTGTATGAGTAGTTAAAAAAATTTTTTTGAAATAAAACTATGTCATAAATTAAAAACGTAAAATATAATTTGACAATCAGAAGGTGAACAAAACAAACGTTTCGATCCTAGTTGGATCATTTTCAATGTGACAAATAAGTTAGTGTGACAAAATAAATTAACAACGGTAATTAACAATAGAGTTATAACGTAGATAAAAAACATAAGAGATCAAGTAAAATTCGCATTCGGACGCAAAACAAAATTACATTTAATATATAATATTATAAATATAAATAGAAAAAGAGGAGACAAATAAAAGAGGAAGAAATATTTAAATATTATGTTATTTCTTCTTTTTTTGCTTTTTCAAATATTTTTTTAGAATAAAATTTAGAAAATACATTTAATATGTTATAAATACAAATAGAAAGAGAAGTGAAGAACAAAAAAAATAGGAATAAATATTTAAATGTATCATTTTATTTTTCTTTCTTTTTTTTTCAAATAATCTTTTAGCATGCAATTTTAAAATACATGCAATTTCAAAATATATTTAATAAATGTTGCAAGTATAAATTGAAAAAAAGAAAAAAAGCACAAAAAAATAGGAAAAAATATAAATATAAATATTTTACTGATTACATTGGATATTATAATTAATTTATGTATACAATATAGCTTTACTATAAATTATTGTATTTATTCCTATTATTTCTCTCACTTTGTCTTAATGTTTCATAATCTATTTCATTTATTCACAAAAAGTTAAGCAAATGTAGAATATGATATTTCATGCGCAAAAATTCAAAAAGTTAAAATTTATAAGTAAATTATATATTTGACTTGTAAATTATATTCTTTAACTTTGATTTACTGTTACAAATTCGAATCTGTAACAGTAAATCAAATATATATAATTTTATTAAATCTAAATTTTACTAAATTTAATTTGTCTGAATGTTTACGAATGTTTGCGCATTAAATACTGCGCCGTTATCTCATTTCTCTAATTCTCTGTGAATTTTTTAAATTTCGACAGTCCTTACAATAATTGTATTCCTATCTATTTATATTATTATTTATTAACTTGAAATTCTGTTTATGCTATTGTTGATTTTATATCTATATGAAAAATTAATATTGAAATAATATTAAAAAAATGTTTGAAATAATTTTGGATTTATTTTGAAAAACCGTGCGTATCCTTATTGCGATTTTCCATCAAAATGTTCATGTTTTTTTAACTGCGATAGAGGGCTTATTTTACCGATATGCGACAGTTTGATTATCTGCTATATTTGCCATTCACCAAATTGTAAATATCGAGTCGATTCATGAAATTTCGTGAGACGTAGCCGTATCGAGTTGTTGCAGAACGTTCGTAATAATAGCTGGTTTATGTAATACAGTGTGACATGAATAAATTATCATTTCGACGAGCTATTAGAAAGTCGCAAAAAGTTTTTATCATTGCGAACCATAAAGTAGTACATAGTGTGGATAGTTAGTACCGAAGAAAATTGCTGACAATAGTAAACGTGTCGTCGTGATAAGGTGCCGGCAATTTTAACTTATAAGCCTCTTAAAAGCTTTGCTATTTAATTAAATGGGCAAGCGTGCGCAGATATATAAGAAGATTCTTTCCATATTATTTTATATACATTCAACGTATTGCAGGACGAATTTTGAGAAGTTTCGTTGAAATATAATCTGGCTTTCACACGACTTTCCGCTTCCTCCAATTTGGAAACTCTTATTTTCGAGAATGGTTCGTAAAGGGATCGCGTAGTTAACGCTAAATGCGGTTTTATATCGTTTCCAGTTCCCACTTCTTAGCAGAATTTCTCAGAAATTGGGCGATTTCTGAATAATCTATATATACGATCCGTCGATTTTCATCGAACGACGCGACCGACGGTGTAGAGTCGTTTCCCCGGAAAATATTGCACCGGGCGTTCGTATTCCCAATGTAAACTCTTTGGGATGCAAATTTTTCTTTCCTGTGTCTACTCGTATCAGCCCCACAGCGTAATAAAGAAACGCATATCGAGATGAACTACCTTCGCTCCGTTCTATCGATCGATTCGATTTACTTTCCACATCGCCTGTTTCTCTGCCATCAAAAAATTCCTACAGATAGAGCATATGGCAAAATGAAGCAATGCTTGTTCATATTAGTAAATGCATCGACAAATTTACTTTATGCAAAATGATGAATGTCAGAAATAACTTTCCCGACGTTTGCTAATATTTCACTAAATTGTTTCTTTCCTCTCTCTCTCTCTCTCTCTCTCTCTCTCTCTCTCTCTCTCTCTCTCGCACATCTGTTCAGTTCTTTTTGCTCTCATATTCACGTTACATCGCTCTACGGTCATATATTATTTTATGAATAATGTGAATAAGGATCGATCGCGTAAATCTCCGCTGTCAATCGTGAATTCGTGCAAAGCATGAAAATAATTTTTATTTATTAATATTTCATAAGAATAAAAATTTTAATATATAAAATATTTAATGTAATCAAATATTTTTTTTAACTTATTCTTTTTAACTTATTCTTTTTAACTTATTATATTTAAAAAGATAAAATAAAGCACAAGTGATGCATATTTTGAATTACGATCCGCTTAGGATGACACATCGCCCGCGTATAAATTGTATGTAAGAATCTTGTATCTAAGAATCGCGTTTCAGAGAAATGAGATGCAGAGATTTCTTATAATCTATAAGCTGAAAGATTTTACGATGTTCTGAAGCAATCGGAAATATTGATATCGAAAATAGGGGAAATACGATTGAGTCGAGAGAAAATCGACTTTCATACCTTCTTTCTAGAAACGTGGTCTCATTACTCTGAGGAACAAAATTTGATTTTTTTTTTGTCTTTGATTTTTTTCATGTGGAATTTCTCGAAGATTTTTGGCCGCTGAATTTGAATCCGTGCTCAGAAAAATTCTATCACATTTTTTAGTAAAATGGAGTAATATATAAAAAATGATGATTTTAGTTATATTTAGAATTATTGCAGTTAAGGAAATGTTATTTTGCCAATTTTGTCTACACTATCTTAAAGTGCTATCTTATACCTTCAAAATAAGTTTTTTTGGTTTCTATACGATTTTTTATGACCAAGTTACGAAGATTTGAAGTTAGACATAGGGGAGATCGGGGCTAATAGACTCATTTTTCAGTTTCGAATTGTTACAGATAAAATTAAGAGACTTATCGAAAAAATGAATTCTACACCAGTTACTACATACATTTGACTACCTAATAATATTTTAATAATAAAGGGAAACTGATAACTAATATGAAAAAAAAATGAATTTTTCTAATGTATTCCATCTGATTCAACTAGCCCCGAGGTTCGACTAACAATAAGATTATTAAAATAAAGATTAATGTATTTTAAGCTACATCTTTGGCTACATATTAAAACTTTTATAAAAATATTATTACAATTTTTTATTATAAATTATTTTTATAATTTATAAAAATATATTTTAAACACAAACATTCGCTTCGCAGGGCAAAATAATGTTTCTTTTTGCAAAATTTGTTCATTTCATGCAAAAATACATCGAATGAGCCTGGTTTTCGAAAGATTGGACACGAGCAAACTGAACTTATAACATTTACCATTGAGGAAAAATTTGAGTAAGTATTATAAGAGTTATCACTAAATGAATCATACAGTTTCATGCTGTAGTTAATCTATTATCCCCATCTGTTTATTTTTTAAAAACATTAACAATATACGATAATAAAGACATATAATAAAAAAAAATCTGTTGGATTATTGTATGTCTTTATTAAGTAAAAACTACATTTACTGTATAAGTAGAAATCAAATATCTCAGACAATCATATACGATTGTAAAACAAAAACTTTAAGAATAAAAATATTTACGATACGATATACGATTTTTTAAAATTGTGGCATAGCTTCTATCATAGATGTGTTCGCAAAACAAGATGTTACAGCAGACTTAGTGGCAGTCGCTGCTGCGTGTTCAGACACGTTTACGCGTATTTTGTTTTTAATGTAGCCTCGATTATTCTACTTACCCCTATAGTCAATTGACCCCGGTCTCCCCTACGCTATTTCCTGCTGTCGCGCTGCGTTCACTTGGCGCGAGACTACCGTATCTCTTGATCATGTACAGCTAGCAAGTGACAAAATAAAATTTCCTTAACCACAATATCATTATAAAAATGGGCAAACTCGTCAATTTTCATCTATTCATATCATATTATTCCAATTTTCTCCAAATGTGATAAGCAAATTCTGAGGACAGCGTTTTTAGCGTTACAAAATACTTCAGAAATGATACTTTGCAAGCCAAAGACAAAATCAGTGTTCCACATTATAGAGACTATGGCACAGTATTTCATATACCGCATAAACGATAAATTCTTTCTTTTTCTCAATATTTTTCATTCGTTCCTTTGAAGTTGATCAATTACTCGAAATATGAAACATTTTTGCTAAAGGTTTGCTAAAGGTAAATGTATTTTTTTTTACAAATGTTAATATCATAAGTTTCTATTTATCCACTTGTATGAAATATTTATATCAATTAATTGCAAAATTATTCATTAAATCTCTGTACATTAGTTTATAATACCACGCTCCAATTGCAACAAATTTTCTTAGACTTAGTCGGTTACAATTATATTAGTAGCAATTTTTTCGAAAGTAGTATAAGAATGCTTTATCGTTTTATGGCACAGCGTTCTTTCACTTGTTGAGCGCGAAAAGCTCCGTAGGATTGTAGACGTGAATTATTCACTTTTCTCTTAGCGAACATACACACATACACACATATTCTTCTTGGCTGGTGATCCTACCGCCTTTATATGCCTTCGATGAAGGATGTTACGATCCGAGACCGTCATCGGTTTGCACGGTTGATCCTGTTATAAATTTTGGATTCGTTGGCGGAACGCAACCATATTTCCCAGTCACCCCGCCACGAGAGAAGAGAGGAGAAAAAGCTCGTTTGATATTGGCGATATAGCAGCGTCGTAAATTGCGCTTTGATATATCATGACGCGATCGGTGGATATTGCGCGTTATTCTCAGTCTGATCTATGTGTGCGCTCGTTCTGGCTGGTAGGACTTTTTGAAAAACGCCTGACAAGGTGGAAACAAAAATATTTGCTTGGCGGATCGGCTAGTGATATCGCGTAACGGATATCGATCTGCGTTAACCGTGGCTACTGCGAATTGATGAATTTTCACTCTGACGGAAAATCTATTAGCCGTACCATAAATCAAAGAACGTTTACTCGCCCACGGGGTCTAGGAATTCCCTTTACCTTCGGTTAACCGCTGTATGCGGACGTATTACGTTGTAGTTATCCCTAGCTGCCGAGAGTTACTCACTGCAAACGTAAACTGTGTAAACGTGCCAAGTGCCTTCATCACGCTTTACAGTTTGCAAAATGATTAATGTAGCGCAACCTGGTTGGTTTTCTGCGTGTCAAAGAAATTTAGTGAATTCGGGCGTAAATGTGAGAAGTTCTGCGAGTCCAACTTCGTTTCAAGAATGAACAATGTAAGACGCAAATTATTATTCATTCACGAGATCCATTCAAACGTTTAAATTCGACCGTTGCATATTTGCTTTTATTTGAATTTGTCGATTTAGTTATTTGCAGCTGATGGCAACTTTGATTCCCGTGAGATGATTAATTTTCACGTCGCCATCGAAGTGATGTCTACAATTTGGTCATTTGCGGAAGGCACGTGGTGGAACTAAATTAGTACATTTAATTAACGAGCGACGCCAATTAATTAGGCACCTTAAAGCATAATCCGTCTTCCCAAGCAGTAAAGCAATCCACTTTGCCGCAAATATCTTATTAACGCGAAAATTGATGACCCTTAATCCGTGAGCTCTTCAATTTTAAACAATTAACAGAAGTTCAGCTTTAATAATAATAAATCAAAAACTGTGAAGTGCTTATAAGAGCCAAAGTCAAATGTACGTTAATTTTTTTTTTATTCAATATAACTTCAATTTTATAATTTATTGTCGAAAGCAATATGAATCATCATTTGATTCAAATCTCGTAAAGTGTTGTCTATTCAGGAAATTTATTCATACGCATGTCGCGCTTGTGCTTGAATTAAAAATCAAACAGCAAATTTTTAATGGGCAACATTGCGATTTGCTTATGAAAGTGAGTCGATTCACGATCGTACACTAGTTAAATTACGACGTCGAATTTAGAGTGATGTTCTTAATTAATTATTTCGAGAGAAAATTCGTCTTTTAAGACTTTGTAATGAGATACTTTGCGAAAGCACTCGAAAAACTTAATAGTATGGGAAAAAGAGCTCTTTGTCCGTCTGACTCGATTAGCATACAATACGGTGAATTTCTTTCGAGTTTATTCGCCATTAATCGCCAAGTTGGATTCTATTGTTTATATCAATTGTAAAATTGTAATATCCTCTGTTCGGTGTAGCATCGAATACCGAGTTATCGAAATGCATATCCAATATTCGCGGACTTCGTGAGCGCCTTGCGAATAAAAGTTTGCGTTTCTGAATACCAATATCAGCAAGAGAAAGTTTTTTTTCCTCCTTCTCTTTCCGTCGCTCTTTTCTTACCGGAACACCTACTTGTAAGAATCTTATCGAAGGCGTTACTTTGGAATGAACCGATCGGATCAAGATTTAGGAAGAAGTAAAAAAAAGCACATTGAGCGATCGTGGCGCTAACCAACGAAGCTCGGGGATTTGGTCCTTTTACGATAAGCGCTACGATGCTCGATAATCCGTTAAAGTAACGACTTTTTCTAGGATCAATGATGGCGATGGCTCTAAGAGTGATCATTTTTTCGCGAGCTGCCGACAATAGAATTATTAAAAATAATCATTCCAGAAGGAATTATGTATATATATATATATATGTACATATATACATTTATATACACTTATAATCTATAAATTTATTTAGAGAACTTTATTAAGCTTATTGATTATTAAAAATATTACATCGAAAGAGAGCAATTTTGCAAGAATCTAAAAATTTAGCTAGATCTGAAAAATAATTTTGCTGGACTATCGAAATAATTAGGTAGGACAAATTGGGTTAGACTATCAAAATATTCTTCAGTATTGCTCATTAAGTTTAAGATTCCTGCAAAATTATTTTGATGGTCCTGCGTGGAAATTCTTTCTAGGCTGTAATCGGGGCCAAGTTAACTTTCCATTATTTGAGGCCCAAGTTAGAATATCCATCTAGAATATCCATTTTTATACTCTTGGCTCAATTTTGAATTGTCGTGCTTTTTTATCTAAGCCTCACATTGGTCTTCAAATTTGGCTCAGATTTGAGGGCCAATGTGAGGTCTAGATAAAAAAGCGTGACAATTCAAAATTGAGCCAAGAGTATAAAAATTTTAACTTAGGCATATTTTATATAATTGTAAGTAGGTGATATATTCGTGAGGAAATTTACCAGACACTTTATATTTAATATTGTAAGAAATAAGCGAAAAAAATATCAGAGAGTTCCAGGATTCAAACCGAGGCCTGGTCTTCTGTATATTGGTAGACTTCCATCCTGCCACTGATTGTAAGTTACACAGCCTTGACACTGATAACTTCTCTAATTGTTCCTATTTCCTCTAAATTTCTTACAATATTGGTCCTATATGGGCATTACTGAGGCATCCAAAGTAAAGGTTTGTCAACTCACGCCCATTTAGGGTATGGTTAGGATAGTTTAACTTAACTTCCTTGGTCACGAGCAGGGCCTAGTTTGGATTTCACTTTTTGTCCATATAGGACTAATATGAAAGTATGGAATTCCCGGATAAATTTTTACACGGGGTCCCACAAAATTATTTTCAGATCTGTATCTATTAAAATTTTGTATCTATTTAAATTTTTAGATGTTTCAACAAAATTGCTCTTTTAGTGTAGTCACATCAAAATTGTTCAAATGTCAATACTGTGCACTCGAAACTAATTTGCTAGCTGGAAACTCTAAATTATCTTTACGATATATAGTTAATCCAATATTAACTTAGAAACTACTAGACAATATAAAGTTATAGCCACTTGTTATAAGAGACACGATTCAATTGGCAGTTAATGTTGATTTATCTTCGGTAGATACTCGAGCACAGGTGTTTCAAGAAGTTTCTTCCTTGATGGATACTTATTTAGAGATTGTAATTATTGTTTTTTATTGCTCTATTACCTCTTTTATAAAATGTCGCAAGAGATGAAACTTTGATGTATTGATTCGACTGAAATTCAAATGAGAACCAATTCATTTATCTCTATTTTCTTTCTACTATTAACATTCCTATAAAACACTGCGTACTTATCAACTCTTCAGTTTCGCCATAATTATGTTATTCACAATATATTATATTCGCAAATGCAATTTGAAATTCGTTAGATGCGTTCAAATGTAACCGTGTATCTTCAGGAGGAAGCTAAAGCCTGTGTATTTGTATATTGCATCGTATAACATTCCTAAACTCGTATCAAAGAGAAATCGGAACGTTGCAAACTTGTTCAAGCAAGCATTTTATACATAGATGGAAATGTCACGTCGTTGGCTAAACTTAATCCTGTGACGCAAATATTGAAGCCGAATACAAAATTACGAGCCACGACGAGGTTGTCGATCTTAAGCAGCATCGTTTGAATAAAACATCAATCCCGAGTAAACGTGAAAGGCTGAGTGGTATCGAATTTTACAATTTACGTCTGGCATACTTAATCTCAGTCTTATGTATAAATTAAGGCTAATCGCATTAAGCGGTGGCCGATTCAGCTGCTTACAAGACTGCATCTCTGATCGTAATTAACGTTTGTAACTTTGACGATACGATGACAGAATAAATATAAATCTTTAAGCCAAGTCAGAAGTCTTAATCTTGAAAGAAACTTTATCGTTTTGAATGCGCCGAGATTTGTAGAATCGGGAATAGCAGATACGATATATCAAAATTTATAAAAACGATGCAAAAGTCAGCGCAATAGTCAGAAAATTGCCATTTAATATAAAAGATATTAAAACATATTTCTTACTTCAAAAATGACATTGTTTAAAAAATTCAGTTTTCCAGAAAAAAGAAAAAAAAGTGTTTTGTTGCGTTTTTCAACTTAACAGAAAATTATTGATCAGTCAAATAATATCGGCAAAAAGATTAGAAACATGATTAAGTGATTTTTGTTTTTTCTTGTTTCACAACCTTTAAAAAATCATCCTGTTTGAGTTTTTTTAATACCCTATAAAATTATAATAACTCTGGAATAATTTATATTTATTAAAAGTGGTATATATAATATCACCGACAGTTTATTTATATTTTGATCAACTTAATGATTAACTCAGAATAAAACAAACTTTTTCTTCAAACTTTCGTCATCAAAACTTTCTCAACTCTAAATGTTCTTTGTGGAAGACTTTTTATTTACAAAAACGACATAACTCAAAATGTGTCACTCTTGTAGAAGATATTTATGATCTCTTCGAAAATGTTAAGAATGATACTAATGCTATTTGGCGGATGAACTGTAAAGTTAAATTAGTTTACTTTTGATAACTGATAGAATAATTTTTACCTAATTATTCATGATAATAACTCAAAAATCACATCTTTAGTTAGTGTAATTTTTAAGTGAGAAAACGGTACAGTATTATCACCATACTGAAAACATAATAGTTCGTTATATTGATATTATTCTACTATTCTGATATTCTTCTACTATTATATATTAAATGGAAATTTTCTGACTATTACACTTTCAGAAGCATCGGAACGCCGTTCCTATTTCCGACACATAATACTTATATAGTATATAAATACGCACGAGCTCACGCACACGTGCACGTTCATGTGCATGTCAATTTGCTCCTTTTTCTCATTTCGAGACGCGTGCCATCGAACGATGTGGAACATCTACGTTTTTCAATTTCCTAATGGATACGTTCAGTAGCTGTATGTTATTCAGCCGCGATCATTCAGTTGGGCTGATTGAAAATTGCGGGCGCAAAGCGTATCAAGGAATCGATATGTATGTTGACTGAGCCACTCTGTAACATACGTATACATTTTTGTAGACATTACTTACATCGCAGTGGCAATTGCATGACGGTATGATAGAACGCGTATAATTACATCTAAATAATTTGTTGGATTAGATGTTGATATGACATTATGTTTGTGCATTAAGTGATTAATTTTTTTTAATACGGAAAATTATGCAAAATGGAAGAAAAATATTAGAGATATGTAGAAAAGTAAATTATTATTATTATTGAGATTTTCTATTTTTTTTCTTTTTGCTAATATTAATCTAATAATGCGCAAAGAATGTTACGGAATAGTTGTATTATATATAAAATAATGATATTTTTTTGATAATCTTCTTGTAAGAGTCTGCGGAATATATCCGTATATCTCAAAATTGTACATCTTTTTAAACGGGAATTGTAACTTTTAATCAAGAGACACGGTAGTGGCGCGCAGCGCAGGACCGCCCCGAGTTGCGAGCATCCGAAATTATCGGTTTTTTAATAAAAGCTGGACTGATCGAGTTCTGAATATAAGCTCAATCGACAGATAATCCGAATTATATAATAAGCGTTTATTTTACCTCTATGTGTCCTACGAACGGAGATATCGTGATGTGAAATCCGAAATGTCAAAATTATATGTAAGATACGTCATCACCTCAAAAAATCATCTCTTATATTTTCGACGGTAGATGGTACACGTATATTGCTCTCATTTACCGATTTATTTATCCATAGTTTTATTAGCACTGCATTATATGTCGATTTCATCATATGTCGTATTTCACTGTATAGTTAATACTTTAATAAGTTACTTTTAAATTAAAAGTATATAAAAATATAAAACAGGCCGCTTGACCGCTTGACGTGTGAATGTCATTGCGTATACAGTACTCAATTCGCAATTTTAGCGTTGCGAAATTGGTAACGGCATGAATATACAGGATGCGTCACCAACATCTGGACAAATCGAACAATTTCTTTAAACAAAATGTTTTTAATGAAAAATTAAATATTACTAAAAAATCTTTTTACGTGGCACTTGGAGGATTCTTGTAGAGCACAATTATTCGATATATCCCCGATTAGTTTGAATGACGGCCTCTATTCTCGGTCTGAAGCGTTCGCACGCACGCTGTAATGTAGCGCTGTCTATACCGACGAATGCTGCCTCAATAGCGGTCCTTGATGATGTCATATTATGCTGAGACTTGTTTATGACCCTTTCAACTACGCTCCATACGTAATAGTTCAAGGGATTTATTTTTCTGGGCTGTTGGGAGGTCAGAATGGGAGCCGAGACGAGCAACTCGAGGCTGCTTGTCCTGGCAACATGCAGAGAGCATCTGTCGTACCTTTAATGTATACGATTTATATTGAAGATCCTCCTCGGTAATTTGACGCATTGTTAGCTCGCTTACACCAAAAATCGATGCTAATTTTCGCAACGATTGCCCTAGGTTATCCGAAATCAGCACTTGAGCCCTTTCAACGATTGCGGGGGTTCTCGTGGTGCATTCTTTCGAATAATTCTTCCTCGCTGGCATACTGGAACCTTCGTTGGACTGTTCTAAAGACGTATATTTTGCCGCAACGTCATAAACGGTTGATCTTGAGTATCCAAAGAACCGAATTATTTCCGTTGCTGAGCGAAGGCCTTCGATGATTGCGGCTCTTCGATTATACTCCGCACTTGATTACCGAGATCTGGAGATCGTTTTCCAAAAAAGGATCATTTCAGCTTTTCAAATTTTTTCAGTGTCGTGTGACATATACACACACACACACACACACACACACACACATATAAAGCGTTTGTCCAAATTGCTGTTCACAATGCCTTCATAGAATTTTAATTTTAATATAAAATTAAAGTAAAATTAGGGTGTAATTTATGAACATGAGACAAACAAGGAGAGGGTGAGAAAGGGAGGGGGAGAGAGAGAGAGAGAGAGAGAAAGATACGTACCTTTATCTTTCTGTTCAAGAGTTGTTTATATTTAGAATATAACATTTGGAATATAACAATCTCAAAAAATTAAAGACCAAGAATCACAAAACGAGAAAATTTTATTAAAATAACAAAATTTTTTAAGTAAAAAAACTTGGCGCTAATTCCGTTAGACCTTAAAATATAATATGGTGATCATCAAATAATATCGAATAAGAAAAATAATGAAGACATTTGAGAAAGAAAAGGTAGACTAATAATATACAGTGTGTGTGTGTATGTGTGTGTGTTATATACGAGCAAATAATTAAAAATACCAAATATGAAAAATAATGAAGAGATTTAAGAAAGAGAATGAGGTGAATTAATATGACAGTATACAGCAGTTCATATATGCGAACAAATTCAGATAAGTATGTGGCTTAGATTTAATATAGAATAAGTATTTATAATTTTAAATCTACTTTTAAATCTAACTTAATATATGACGTGCGTTATATATTGTAAAAGCGTATATAATTAAGAATAGGATAATGATTTTAGATTTGTAAGACATGTGGTTTAAGTTAGATTTAAAAGTAGATTTAAAATTAGGGGAGACTGGGGTCAGTTGACTATAGGGGTAAATAGAATAATCGAGGCTACATTAAAAACAAAACACGCGTAAACGTGTCTGAACTCGCAGCAGCGACTGCCACTAAGTCTGCTGTAACATCTTGTTTTGCGAACACATCTATGATAAAAGTTATGCAATTTTAAAAAATCGTATATCGTATCGTAAATATTTTTATTCTTAAAGTTTTTGTTTTACAATCGTATACGATTGTCTAAGATATTTGATTTCTACTTAGATAGTAAGTGTTGTTCTTACTTAATAAAGTCCAACAGATTTTTTTATGTGTCTTTGTTATTGTATATTGTTAATGTTTTTAAAAAATGAACAGATTGGGATAGTAAATTAACCACACTATGGAATTGTATGATTCATTTAGTGACGATTCTTATAGTACTCAAAATTTTATTCCTTTAAAGAGATTTTCCTCAGTGGTAAATGTTTAGTTTTCTCATGTTCAATCTCGAAAACTAGATTCATTCGATGTGTTTTTGTACAAAATGATTTGCACAAATTTTGCAAAAAGAAGCATTGTTTTGCCCTGCGAAGCGAATTTTGTGTTTAAAATACATTTTTACAAAGTTTTAATATATAGCCAAAGATGTAGCTTAAAATTAAAACATTAATCTTTACTTTAATAATCTTAGTCGAATTACTCCGATCTCGGAGCTAGTTGAATTAGATGGAATGCATTAGAAAAATTCATTTCTTCATATTAGTTATCAGTTTTCCTTTATTATTAAAATATTATTACATATTATTAAATAGTCAAATGTATGTAGTAACTGGATTCATTTTTTCGATAAGTCTCTTATTAATTTTGTCTGTAAAAATTCGAAATTGAAAAATAAGTCTCTTAGCCCTGGTCTCCCCTAATTATAATTTTAGTTGTAATTGTGATTGTAATTTTAATGTTAATTAATGTTAATTAAACATTGTTTAATTCCTTTATGTAACATTTACTTATTATATTTTGAGATCTAGCAGCGTGTCAAGTTTTTTTACATAAAAATGTTATTTTAATAAAATTTTTTTATTTTGTGATGCTCCGTCTTTAATTTTTTGAGATTAAATGTTGTATTCCATTGCAAATATAAAAGACTCTTGAACAGAAAGATAAAGATACGTATCACTTTTTCTTGTTAATTAAATGTTATGTGTTGCATTAAAATATATGTTCTTTTCGCAATTGGCGCAAATTAAAAATTTTATTTCATTTTTTTTTAATACATGCATATGTACTACTGAGGAATTTATAATAAAAAATTAACAATATTACTACTTGAATTATATTATTTATCGATTTTTTTTTGTTTACGTAACAATTTTTTATGGGTTTATGGGAAGTACACTTGGCGCCTTTTTTATCTTTTTTTTTTAAAGTTAATAACACACTACAGAGTCTATTTTATATTTTAGAAAAAATATAAGCAAAAAGAGTCAATTTTTCTTTAGATTTGCTTTTGGCTGTCCATAAAACGTCACTTTATTTACATAAAATAAGGTGTTGCGAACATCACATTATTATACTCTCATGTCATATCTGCGGAGCGAATATACGTGTCAGGCTACGCAAAGTATGCTATAGTAGATGATGCATGATAAAGCGCATAAACGCGAACAAAACATAAAAGAACCGAGGGATATGTGAATAGTAGCAAACCGGAGTGACAGACCGGAGTAATACTCCGTAGTGTATTTAATAAAAAGTTACAATCCGTTTATAAAGGTATATAATTTTGAAATATACAGACGTTACGTATACAAGAAGATTATCAAAGTACAATTATTTTATATACAACTATTTCCGTAATATTTTTTGCACGTTATTCAATATTCATTAGCAAAGAAAAAAATGTGTAAAAGAATAATAATAATTCAGTCTTCTACTGTATAATATATTGATACAAATATAATCAAATTGTTTCTGAGAATGTTATTTTATTGTTTGTTTAAATATATATCTATGATTAATAGATAGTCTAATCATAAATATATTTAAATAAATACGAACTATAAAAAAAAATGCGCCACATATATATGTGTTATAGGCGATAATGGAATCGATTGCAATCGAAACGAGTTTAATTGCATAACTACAATTTAAATTCCCTGGATTCGCTTTAATAAGAGTAGTTTGGCCACAAATGATGCGCCTTGTAGCAAATAAAATCAGTTGCGCGAGACTTTATGAGACTCGGGAAGAAACCATGCTGTGATGCGAGTATTGCGGTCTGATGACAGTCGGACCGGAGAGCGCGGTTGTAAAGGCATCTTTTCGAACAGATTGTCTCTGGCACGATATTACGTCGACGACACCACTGCATCCGTGTTTATGACGACTAAATAACATAGCTTGCACCTTCAAGCTGAACTTAAAGATGTGCTAGCGGCAAGATCTTTACTCTCTTTTTCGCGGAAATATGACGTTGCGATGCTTTTCTCTATTCGTAAAATCGTGCTCATAAAATTCGCTGGTTTCGTACACTTCATGTCGTGTCGTAATTTTTTGAGACATTTCATATAATTTTCATTTCATGAAATATTTCATGTAATTATTATAGTAAACATAATAGCATTGAATTATATCAAGAACAATGGGATAGTTTGGAAATTTGAATAAAAAAAGGTTCGTGTATATTGGTAACTGTATACAATTAATAATTAACCATTATTATCCTATCTAATTGGATTAGTTTGAATTTATATAACTCGAAATATAGGATACCTTGTAAACTTGCTGTCGGTACAAGCATACATTTTGTTATTACAAATCATCATGTTAAATAAATATCAAACTGTCGAACGGAGAATTTATGATACTGCGTGAAACATGTAGACGCATCGATCCGATCTCGCGCATCGCCTTAACGTACAAAAATTTCTCCCAATGTTATCGCAGCACCGCAACAACGTTCGCTGTGTTTGCCCAACGGTGTTTATCGAATGGAAAAATATGCTCATGGCAATTCCGGTAATGGTGGCATGTGGATTCGCGCGCGGTGCTGTACCGTAAAAGCTACTCCATGCGAACGAGCATGCTTGTCGAATATACGCTTTTTAAAACGCTGTACACATCACCCAACGTTGTTGTATTCCACCGTAACAACATTCGCCAGGTCATTCTTCGTGTATATTCTCCCCAGATTCGTACGACCGTCGTTTGTGGTCCTACTCTCCAACAACGTGTTTTTTTTTTGTTCGCGTATAATATGATACGCGTATTCGCGTATGATGGACAGAATTTTTATTGACATTACATAGTGTGTTCGCGTGGTATATTGTATATGTTACGTTGACAAAATTACTATTTATCCAGAATTTAATAATATAGTTAATTAAAATGTACTTTTGCGATCGAATCTTCTTATTTTTATTTTTCTTTCGTTTTATTAATATCTTTAATGATGTATATTATATTTATATATTCAAAATGTTTATAGATTTTTCTATAGCGACTAGTAAATGTAAAATTACCAGTTTCAATTTCGAGATCTGATTACTTACGATAAAACAAAATTATTGTTAATTTGAATAAAATTCGTTATAGTTTTGTGCACAAATCATGTTTTTCTCACATAAAATACAAAAAAATTCTTAGATCTGTTTATTATTTGTAATTTTTGCACTCAGAAGCTTTGCTTTTCCTCTTTCCAATATCTGAATATATATATTTTGTTTTAAGTCTAAACATTTTTAGAGATTTTAAAAGAAAATAACTTAAATAAATCTATTCTCATCATGCTCTTACAAAATGTTTTCATTTCTATTCTTTATATTAAAAATTTTCAGTTATATGGCATGGTACCACAGTCTCTATGTAATCGCTATGTAAGCTTGTAAGATATAAAATATGAAAAATAATTTAAGACTATACACTTTTATATTAAAAAGTCTAACATAAAATTTTTTTTTTTAATTTCTCCAGTTACTATGTAACTAATTAATATAAGTTGTGTATATACATATATAATTACTGCATTAAAATTATTAGAAAATATTAGTTAGATAAAGTATTTTATTCAATTTTAGTCAAAGATTATAAATGCTCTTTTTGAACTTTCAATCGAAATTTTCTTATTTCTATAATTTTTTTAAATTACCAGTTTTTTAAAATTATCGGATAATTTACCGCGATTTTTACTGAGTAAGTTATCATTATTTTCATCTCTAGCAGATAAGATATTCGATGTAATAAAATATTATTAAGATTTTTAAAGATTTTTTAATATATGTATATTTTATATAGATTTTTAATTTTATCGTGATTTATCTGACTTTTAAAAAAAATAATTTAATTATTAAAATATGCTAAATAATATGAATAATAATAATCAAAATTAATTGAATTAAAAATTCCTTATGCTAAATATAAATTATAATAATTAATCAAGTACAAATTAACGGCTATATAGAGTCAAAAGCTGTTTTCGGTGCATCATTTATGAACAAATATACCTTTTATACAAAAAATTCGAACGTTTCGATTCCATTATTGGGACCATCATCAGCAATAATATAATATACAAATGTTAATTAATGTTAGAGAGAATGTTGATATGCTATAATATTAATATATATTGTTCTCTTATTTGTCAACAGAGGTATATTTGTCAACAGAGGTATATATTTGTTCATAATTGATGCATCAAAAACAGCGTTTGACTCTATGTAGCCGTTAATTTGTACTTGGCTAAATAATATTTTATGTTTCATCTAACACACACAATAAAAATTCGATGTATCCTTACCGTGTAACAGCATGAAGAGGATGAAAACGCAGATCATTTTGAAAGGTTTGCACCAACCGGTCCCATTGCCGCTATATTGTAAATCCATTCCCAACGCTTTCACAGTCCATCGTTTCCGATACATTTCACGTCAACTGCTCCTTCAAAGCTGCAACAGTCGGCTGAGGGCGACGTGCTTTCCTGGTTGGCAGTAAAAAGGAATTCACTTCGCTCACTGACAGTTGCAACACTTGCCACTTGGCTGTATTATTTCCGTCAGTCATTGATAATACTTTGTACTTTTATATATTTTCCAAACCAACAAGTGCTTGTAAATTGAACAAAGCTTGCTCTTTTTTCAAGTTTTCGCAAAAATATTATAATTTTATTGATAACGATAAAATAATTGCATCGTGAAATTAAGGACAAAGTAAAAGTCTTATATTTTATATTTTCTCTTACTTGAGAAATTAAATCCATATATACATAGATCTTTTTAGATAATTAAATGATTAGCACGCAAATATAGAAATTAACCTCATATTAACATCATCGCCGTGATCAGGTTAACCATCTCATATACAACGATATACTTGATATTTTTCCGAATTATGCAACGGACTGTCATGCGCGAATGTACGCAATTATTCGGGAAAGTAATTACTTCTGCCGCGATTAACAATTTCAAGCACCAATGGGGAAAAGAGAGACAAGTGCGTTTAATCGCATTGCGCGTGATGTCGTTTCTATTCGCTGTTGAAAAGTGTACGTGCTATTTGCTTTTATGTAAAAACTATGCGAGCGAAATCAACAATATGTGACCAAATGCGCGATATATGTTATTGGTCCTTCGATAAGTTTACGTTAAGTGACGCGCTGCGGAATGCGCGATTGAAAACGAACGTGATGTGAGTTCAATTGAATTCGCGCATCCATTACCCAATCGGGTGTTACCGGCCAGCAAATCATAATCGACAGAACTAATTTGGTATGCACATAACACAGCTAGGGATATTAATTTCACTTGTCATTGGATTTCAATGAATGTGTCCGGATCCGCATGCGAGGATACTGCTATAAACCGATCTTGCTGCAAAGAGCATAAATAGATAGTTTAACCGAAGAGCCATTATTGAGCCGTTGAAGAATTCATGGTATGATCGTTTTGCTCTAATACTGATAATAATACTGATATTAAATAAACTTGTTTAAAAAATACATCACGGATAATTAGAAGCTGAAAATTGACTCCTAATATTAATGTATTCACAATCGGTGCTAAAGAATATTTAAAGATATTCAGACTAACATTTTGCTTTCGAACGAATGAGCTTGTAATTATTTATATATATTACGTAAAAGTAACGATATTAATATCTAGATTTATAAAGAAGTTACATGAAAAGAATTCTTCTTTTGAAAAATGATCAAATTGTCTGAGAGCACAAAGTATGCTTCGCGGTTATGGTAGAATGGAATTTTAAGAATGGCGATTTATACGTACGAGCAGCATTTCCCACGAAATATTCACGAGATATCGACCATGCTGAAGTCACGTGTTCGCTTTTTTGACGATTCATTGTTTTTGTTTTTTCTGCGCTTGGAGAATTCGCGCGTTTATCCGCACACACACAACGAAACACAGAAAACACTCATGACGGATAAATGACGATTTAACGATTCTACATTCTTCAATTTAATTTATACGGGTTCTCTCAGTCGCGTTCTCACATCTAATTTTCAAAATCGCTCGACGCGCTTTATCATCGTCACGCCATCGAACATCGGTTCGTTAGAGAGAACATTTCACAAATCTGTCTTCACGTGGAGCAGTGGTGGAGCACCTTTTCGCTCTTATCGCGGTTATGAATAAAGGACCGAGCGACAAGATTCGCGCAATCACAGAGAGAGAAGCGGTGCGTCACTAAATCCTTCGAGCACAGCTGGTCCGTACTTCCACGTGGGCAACTGCATCTTCGCTAGCAGGGATGGGATCCTCTGATTCCTGTGTGTCGCCAGTGCGGTGGGTGACGTACGATCGTTGCGAAAGGGCTCTAGGTAGGACCACTTCCGTGCGCCACTTCCGTCCCTCTAAAATACCGTTCATTCATCACGCCGCACTTACACTATAACGCATCGCGCCGCGACACCTTCACCCATAGGCAGCGAGAGCGAGCGGAGGGACGCAGAGGGTGTTATGCACCCGTGGTGTCGTATATGCACCCGTTCGCGAAAGGGCGTACAGGTGGGGGAGGAGGGGTACAACGAGAGAGAGGTCGTGCGAAGAGGTCGTGGGGTAGGTAGGGAACGATAAAAGGGGGTAGGGAGCGAGAGGGAGATAGATGCGTAAAGAGACCGGTGGGCGAAATGCTGCCGTGGTGGAGACCGCGACCCAACTGCGCCAGCGCTTAGCTAGATATCAGCCCCCGACCACCGACGTCAACTCTTACCACCACCCCCCCGCTGCGATGCCCAACCATGCCGGCTTTCACCCACCCGCGTGCCACCCCTTGTGCGCGCCGCGCCGTCATAGTCCCACCGCCGCGTCGTCGGCTGGGTTGATTGTGAGGATGGTTGGCGTTCGCGCGATGGCATTTCCATTACTACCGCAGGTATTGTCATCGATGACTTTTGTGTCATGCTGGCCGTTCGTCGCCACGCGCCGCTATTCTTGTGCTACAGGGCTATTAAGGTTGTTAAGTGGGTAAAAGCGCATATGTAGGGCTACAAACTACCATTATTGCCTGTCTCGAGCTTGCCAATGCTGTCCGCGATATTTAACGCCGGTGCTAGAAACGGTATTGACGTTGAAATAAAATTTATTGGCTTGGCTCGAAAATACCTCGGACGTTGCAATCTTTCGTGAATGTTACGCCTTTCAGTGGCTTGTCAGGTTAGCAAATTTAGTAGCACTTAATATACATCTATTGGTGACTTTATATATATTACATCAGTAATTTTTAAATTTTTGCAAAATCTGCAAAAAGAGTGAAACGTTCGATTCATTATTATACATTCCCATTAGTGCGATTGCAAAATATGATGGCAGTAATTTTTATGAAATGTTATAAATTACAATCTAGTAACATTTGTATCTATAAAAAAATCATACACATACAAATTACAAACTTTTTAAATTAATATTTATTACAGTAAAAGAGAGAGCGTAAAAAATTTGTATCAATAATTAAATGTTATCGACAGTTATTTCTGTTATCGGAAATTTTTTAATTCAGTATATTACGCAAAGTTTAAACTTAAAACTCTATTATGAATATTAATATAGTATAATAATAATTTATTTTTCTATTAATTAGTAAAGTCGATGGTTTTTTAACCTCTTTAAATCTTTCATTTCTTAAGCATATAAGTTAATGATATTGTTACTTACATTAAAGATTATATACAAAAAAAAATAATTTTGCTGAAGTATCTAAAAATTTAGCTAGATATATGTATATGTGAAAATAATTTTGTTGAACTATTAAAATAATTTTTAAAAAAATATAATGGAACTCGCAAATTGTACAAATAATAAATTAAAAAACGATAATTATAATATATATATATATATGTCAGGCATCAACAGTTACTATTTTCAGCAAATTGATTAGAAATTGCAACTACATCAGTAGAATGTATTCTTGATGTACGCAATTTGTAATCTCACTGAAGATGATATGAAAAATTAGCTGAAACATACGATTTAATTAATTACATTTAAGTCTTTTAACTAATTTATGTTAATTTATTATTGCACATCAAGTACTGCGCTTGACTCATATTAGCCATTTTTTCATTTAGTATTTATTAAAATAATTATATCGAGCGTTTAAACTGCTAGAATATAAATTTTTTGCAGCGTTCTTCACTATATTGTTAGAAATGTAACCACGAGCTTCCTTTACATGTAAATGAAGCTCGTGGTTATAAACGAAATTAAAAGTAATAAATGATTTAACTGAAAATTAAGATACATTAATTATTTAAATGTAATGAACGTGTACATTAAATTTCATAAATTTTCATGAAAAATACATTAAATTTTATATATATATACACAAATATACTTTTTAGTCATAAATACATTAAATTTATTGTAATGTCATGAAATTAAGTTCAAATTGTGTAACTTAAAATTTAATGAAATCAGTTATTTTGATGATTTAATAAAATTATTTTTAAATCTGTATCAAACTAAATTTTTTTAATATTTCATAAAAATTTTTTTAATGCAAATATCTTAATATCTTAATATCGAACTTTTCGACAGAATTATTACGGTTATATTTCTATCTTGTCCCTAAACATCCTGTCATTGACTTTAGAAACGTTATTAATTCTGAATTTTATACGTATTGTGACTTTTTTACATAAAAAAATTATTATTAGAATTAAATCTCAATTTATAACATAAAAAGTAATAACAATACTTAGTTCTGTAAATTTATATAGATAAATTATTATCATATCTCTAGTTATTATATCTCCAGAGACTGGAGACTAATATTATTAAGATAATTGCTAGAATCATTAAGAGTGAGAAAGAATCTCGCTTGCCATTTTCTTCTATCTTGCTTAATACATACATCAGTAGATAAAATAACATTGTAGTAAGATACTTTCTGCTGCTATAACAATTGCGATGAATATTTTATCTTTTGAATAACGAAGCAGATTGTCTTTTTTCTTATATCGTATTCGCAATTTATATTGTTAGAAAACCACGGACTCTCGTAAAGCCAGCGACTTAAAAGTTTTCCCAGTAATTTTCTGAATACCAAATTCTTTCTCATCGATTATCCTCGTTTTATTCAACTTTATTTTCTTGTTGTTTCCACTGGATTTTCCTACAGTTAGACATTTGAAGATGTCTTTGTGTAAAGAACGGTATTTTCGCTCGAATACTTCGAAGAAAGTAGCGTGTTAAAGAAGCATGTCTCTCCCTCAGTATCGTATCGATCATCGATGTCTTAGGGGGTCTCGATTCAGCCGCCCTCGATTCGCCTTCACGGTGCAATGCACAAGCCGTAAACTCGAGATGTGGGTGAAGGCGTTCGAGCGAGGGCACAGAGCAATTTTCGCCGTATCTTGCAATTTTCATGCAGTTGCAAATGGTTGTGTATGGCCCGCCCAGAAAACGAAGCACGCTTCGCAGGTGTTTCCAACTTGGGCGTGCCCATCATGATGATGATGACCTCGTTAAAACGCCTTTTAATCTCGTATCAAGATCTTCAGCGACTAGCTCTCAAACGAAACAGTTTTCTAGCATATTTTCTTCTCCGTAATAGATGCAAAGATGTAAATCGTGAATTTTTTGACCATAAAGAAAAAAAGAAAAAAAAGAAACGAAACTCAAAGCGACGAGAACCAAGAGATCCTTTTATAGAAAATCTAATTATTTAGTAAGTTGTTAAAGTACATCTTAATGACTACGAAGGAGTTTTTAATTATTTAATTTTTTATATAATTTGTACGTTTTTAAAAAAATTTTCTTTGATCATACTGGAAAAAAAAAATATATATAAAACTTATTGTCTTAAAATAACTATCGTGATCCATAATCGCGGCGCATAACCATGATATTCCACTGACTTTATTAAGAAATCTGATATCTGTATCCTATCTGCATGTAGTAACAATTAAGCGCATTAGTGTGGTCGTTGCAAGTGCTAAAGCGAAACTTCGCGGGAGGTAGGTTACCGTCAGAGTGGTCGCCGTCGTGGCGTTGGTTGGCAGTCTTTGTGGCAGTAACTATTTCTAGTTTACGCCGACATTCCACTTACTGCTTCAATCTGTGAACAAAGATCAGAAGGCGGAGGGTATACGTTAATACCCGCGGCTAAAAGGGATACGGATCGTACATTGTACACCTTCCAACACCTGCACTATCGACAAGCGTTGGACAGTGCGATATCGCACTATTTTGGCATCGCAACCTGTGTCGTTCTTTTGTCTGAAATTTACAATTGTCTTGATCCTCGATTGTTCTTATTTACATTCGTAATTTTTAATTTAAGATTTGTAATGTAGATTGTAATGTAGAGTGTTTAATGTAGATTTTGACTGCATGACTTCGAGCAGTTAGAGATGTGCGAACTATTCGAATACGAATCGAATCAAGATTCAATTTGCTTTGAATTTGAATCGCTATGATTCGAACACGAATTATTCGAAAATTTTGAAACTAAGAGGTCTGAATAGAAATCATATATATTGACAATCTTGAATACATATATATATATGTGTATATAATCAAGTGTTTTGCTAAGAAATATAACAATACCATATTAAATTTATTTTTTGTAGCAGTTGCATTAAATTAGTAAATTATATATTTAAAGTGAATTTTATAGGTATTTGAAGTTTGCTCATGCGGCAGGAAGCAAAGGTAGCCAATCGTTTTTTTTTAGAAAAGCGATAAATTGATTGGCGGTAAACTGATTGCATTCCTACGTGCCATGCAACAGAGTAAAGCGTTTCCTGTATGCAAAAGCCGTAAGTTTATTTGATATTACAAATAAATTATTAACATTTTTATCTTTTATTTTCAGTTTTAACTGTTACATAAAATTTAGTTTGTATAAGCTCAAGAAATTTTATATTTTGAAATAAAAACATATGGAGTACTAAAGTTTTTTTTTAGAAATTTTAACTAATTGTATAAAAAATTGCAATACTTGAACTTAATATAAATATATTACGATAATTAGCATTAAAATAGATAGAACAAAACTGTGAAATGTAAGATAATAAAATATAAAATTATTCCGAATTATTATGGCATTTAAAAATTAGGAAATATCTCAGGATTACTAGGACCCATATCTAGTCACGAGTTAAAGTTGAAAGTAACATCTATAATTTTTCCTATAAAGCACATGCAAATATGTCATCATTACTCTAAGTAATTAATTAATATTCTCACCGATATTACATGCAGCAAATTGAAACTAATCACTGAATCACGTACTCGCGGATTGATCGAAATCCCGGAGAATTATGTAGGTAGTGAATGGCTTGTAATCTCCCAAGATTATGCCGATATCCCTATCGAGAAACTATGACAGCGGCGGTTCACATGAAGCGCAGACTCGTTTAAGATTCGATTTTGACGAACCGATGATTTGCTCCGAACATAATAAGCTTAACATTGTTATGCAAATGTTACGGTACACGAGTTTGCAAACAATTAAGTATTTTCGCGCGGCGTACGAAACACCTATATACCTGCCAATTACCTGCGATATAATAAGTTCTACATAGTTCCGACGTGTTGTCGACGGTTCTGACAAATAAGAAGTTTCGGAGGTAATATGAAGCACAGATATTAACAATAAATATATTTGATAAATATATCGCTATGCCTTGAAAGAAATTAGAGCAAGTTACACAGGACGTTCTTAAACAAAAATGTTCAATTAATTCCATCCAGTATATCTTTACTTTCTGTGAATCTTTCTTTATGTCTATAATAAAGATATTATTGATAATATAATATTAAATATAAATTTAATTTTAAATTTTATCGTCAAATGAGTTTCTATGTATCTCTGTAATCTACATTAATTATCGTAACTATGCGATTAATATTGTAATTAATGTATATTACATGTATATTACGGAAGAAAGATGATTTGTTGCAATAGTGAATTACACTGAAGCCTCGTAATAGCACGCGGTTCAGGATAATCTGAACGCTATAACAAGAGGTTGTCCCTGCTTCACTCCAAAATAATGAAATTCAAGATTTTAGTAGTTATTGCTACTCTCCACTCATGCTACTCATAGCGCGGAAGGGATTTCTCGTGCTATTTCGGGGTTCGTTATTACGAAGTTCCAGGGTATAAACAACAAGAAGTGAGTTATACCAAAGAGCGAGTTTATACTATTAAGCTTCATATTTCATGATTATTATTCCTTGAACCATATGCGTACTTTCATATTTTACAGGAAGAAAGAGTTTTTGAAAGTGAATTACTTGTGTCGCTCAATATTTACTCGAAGAAAATCTTTCATATGATAGCGAGGAATGTAATGCGTAGCAGTTGCTATTCTGTCTCATCGGTTTACCCCAAAACGATGTAAAAGTATCGCTCACGCGAAGCTCATTAGCATTTAGAGTGGAGAGAGATTTATTCTCTGGCTGTGACTGCTGGATCACGACACGGCATGCATAGGATTATCTTCGAGGACCTGGACAATAGTGACCTAATCCATTTACAAAGGAAACGAGGTACTTTCAAGAGGGCGATCCTGAGTAGTAGTCTCGTTTCTCTCGCGTCGTGCTGCCTCAGAATTTTACGTTTCACCGATCGTTTCCGTGCCTTCGAGTCACGTAAGAGCAATGAGATAACGACAAATCTTTTATCTCCGCGATCGGAACTCGATATAATTCCCCCGCGTTTATTTTCCGCACGGACACGCAATGGAATCGCGTTTCGCGCAATTGAATCGCATGTTGTTAAAAATTGATAACTGGAAACACGTACAAATTACTGTCGTTAAGTTTCACGATACATTAAGCAATTCGAGGTAATTCAGCGGATTTATTGCCAAATAAAATTGCGGACTCCCTTTGACATTTCAATTTCGAATATATTATTGGACATTTCGTAGTTTAGAATTGCCAAGTCCAATCCGATTTGAAGTAATTACTTTCGATAGGTGAAAATAATTGCGTAAATAATCACGAGAACGTTTATTACGTTTATTATAGATCCCTAGTCAATATTAGCAGTAAAGGCATTTAATTTAGCCAGCGAGTGATTGGCAATTCGTATAACGTTATAACATGTATCTATATTATAAACTATCACGTAATTCGCGTATTTTATGTTATAACATAATATCTAAATTATAAATTATCATATAATTCATATTTTATTAAAAACAGAATAAAATATAATTAATTATATATTCCAAAAAATAAAAGCGCAACATGTCCTGCCAGTGAAATATAGAAAAAATATTCAAGATATTCTGGATTATTTAAAAATATGAAAATGGCAGTATCCAAACTCTTCGATGAAATTCGAGTACTTTATATAAAAGTTGACAATTACTTGCCAATTTTTATTTCGGCGTTTCCTGTTGCGAAAGCGCGACTCACAATAAACGACGTCGCGACAGGCGGGCATTACGACGTCGAAGTTATCCATGCGAATGCAGCTGCTTTGTATTTGCAGCGTGCAGTCGAGCGGGTGGACGATTATCTCGCACAGGTCGTGGAAATCCAGGCATTCTTGGTGAGCGCCATGTGTCGCCCAGAGTACTGGCCTCGAAGGGCGTGCTTTGCGCGCGAGAAGTTACAGCTCCGGTTCAAAGCAGATTGTCGTTAGTAGTCGATGTACGTATGCGCTACTTGGCACCAGATACCGACCTGCAAAGCCCTTCCTCTTTTCTCTGTGGTCACCTAACCCTCTATCGAGAAGATTCGCTAACCATGAATCTGCAGGGTTCGTGAAAAAAAAGAAGCAATGTATTTGAGCCATGTTTCTCTTTGTGATGGAAATTTAATTATCGTCTTGTTAACCTTTCTTCCCTTCTATCCTTAGTTCTGGCCGCATGCCAATGATTCGTTCTTTGTTAGATATTCTCGTGCGAATCTATAATAAAAATTTCGTTATATACTATACGTATGCACGTATTCATTGTAATTATATATTCCGTATTCGCGAAATTTATATATGACGTTAATAAGATAATTTTAAGTTTTTTTGTATAAAAAAATACAGAGTTACTTTTAATTTTAATTAATTATTTATTTAAGTGATTTTTTTTTAATAAAGTGAAGTAAAAATACGAAAATAGAGCATTTAATGTCGAAAATTTGAGAAAATTTTATAAAAAGAAAGAAAAATAATAAAAAATTTATTTCTGAAGAAAATGTTGATTCTTTTACTTTTTTCTCTTAATATTATGTTGTATTTAACATACGTATAGATATATAAATATACATATACATATATATTTTATAAAATAGTAATATGAAATTATTTTCTTTTTACTTACGCAGATCTGGCAAATAAAATTTGTTTTAAACCGATATAATTTTTAAAAATTTATGTAAAAGTGTTTTCATCGTTTACGTTATATCGATTTGATTAAATAAAAAAAACGCGGACCAACACTTATGGCAATTGCATGCAATTCTTGTTACGCTTGATAATGACATCGCTACAATCCGCGCGTAAAAGTCGTTCACATTTGAATGCTGGGAAAAAAATTCATCAATGCGAGATATAGACAAACCAGACGGTGCGACGTTATACAGTCGCATTTTCTATAGGAAACCCTCTTATGGTGATTGTATTCGACAGAGCGGCTCGTTAATCGTCGTTCACCGGGTTGAGCTTTCGCTTTTTTTTTCACAGGTCTTTGAAACGCAGTGCCATTCACGTTCCCGATATCGACATATGCCCGCTGGCTAAAAAAAGGAAAATGTGGAACGTACATCCTGTACGGTCGACAGTCAGAGAAAGAAAAAAAGAGAGAACGGAAAGAGAGTTAAATGGGAGATTTTTGCGTGGAGTGCGAAGAGCGTTTGACGTCGAAGGAAGAAATCAATCGTTTCTGAAAGCGCGATAGATTTTCGGCGTGAAATCAAAGTCTTGCCGCGATTGCTGACAATAATTTTTTTTTTTAACAGCAGCGTACTTTATTTTTATTCGTGATAAGTTCGATTGCATGGTTCCATTGCAGCATTGACGTCATAAAAGGAACGCTATAAGTTACAGAAATTTTCACATCTCCTTTCTATTCCCAAGATTTGCATAGCACAATCAATTCCATTTGTACGTACTATATATATATATTTGTGTGTGTGTGTGTGTGTGTATAAAATTTAATCTTTTTAAATTTCTAAAAATCGATGTGTTACGAAATTTATTATTCTTATTCATCTCAATTATTCATTCCAATTTTATTTGTCACTTTTCCTATGTGCAAATTTTATCGACTAAATGGATGCTTTTGTCGTCAAAATAATTGATGACTTAGAAAATTGCTCTTGCACGTTAAACGCAGCAAAGCGTGGTTTCGATAACCCGGAACATAGTTTCATAACTGTTTCCTGATGTTCCGAATGTATCGCGAGTCAGGAAATTGGTAGAGGCGGGTTTGGCGACTGGTCCGAAACGCGGCCAGGAAGTGAGAGAATCGAAAATATCGCCGCGTTTAACGAGCTGTACGTGCTTCGTGCTATCGCGTTCGTCCGCGCCACCGAAAATAAATTTGCGAAATCGAATCAAACGCCGAAAGAGACGCGTAATGGAATCTATTAGAGCGAATTTCGCCGGTCGATTCTCTGTCCGCACTCGCGGACGCCCATAAGCGTAACACGCACCGTCGTAAAACTTTAACGGCCCGATTCAGTATGAGATTCAATAGATTGAATGACATAAATCCCTTCGATTCGCCGTCATGAAAGTGTCATTACTTGTTTAGTAAAGAACGAGAATGAGAATATAAATTATAATTGTTGTGCGTCAATATATATGTACGTATATTTGATGTATTTCTTCTTTAGAAATACTTTCTCTATTATGATTTATATGTTTACAATATCTCAAGTTACTGAAAATTTGATAACAATGTTATGATTTTGTTGCTCATTAAAATGCAGTGAAAATCTTTGTAAACAAATTTCGTTCTTAAATTTATCTCTATAATATTCGCTTGTTGCAATAAAATCAATATTGCAGATTCCAATTTAATGTTACTCAAGCGTTTGTACATGAAAGGAAAGTTTTCTTGAAATGAACTTATAAAAATTTAGCTAAATAAACCTGAAAATAATTTTGTTGAACCTTTGAAATAATTGTATAGGATACTTAAGCTGACTACTAGAATATCAAAACTTTTTACAGCTCATCATATATGCCTAAGTTTTCTACATAATTATTTTAATGGTTCAGTAAAATTATTTTCACACACACACACACACACACAGATTTGCATTTATCTTAAATTTTTAAATACTTCAGCAAAATAATTCCTTTCGTGTATATAAATTTTTAACCATAAGTTAAGCTGTATGTTAAACTGCCGGAAGACGAAATTGGACAACTGAGAACAGCTGAATTTTTTTTTGGAAAAGCGACTCGCGGAATAGAAAGTAAGAAATTGAGAAAAGAGCGAAGGAAGATAAAGAGAGGAGTTACGAGATACAAGGACATGCTCGTCCGATGTCTCTACCTTTTAGTTTTCGGCTGCACGTATTTATAAGAGAGAGAAGCAGAGAAAAGGTGAAGCCATTGTGTAGCTTCGGTGCAATTTGAAAGACTCATAACTGACATTCAAAAGGATATCTAACGTCCGTATGATACCCACTTGGCTATCGCCCAATGTTCACATTCGGTTAAACGAAGCGTAACTTCTATGATATCTATTTCTCTCCTTTTCATGCTATGGATGCCCTCCTATCATCCAGTGTTTCTTAGAAAGGACATTTTGTTTTACTATCAGTGTATCTCGTTCTCGAATCCAAACGTTGCGGATGTAATCCACGTATACAATACACGTATATAATACACACGCACACACGTGTCCTGGAGTAGTCCTATTTCTTCCTCCATGCGCTCCAAAGCTGATGCGAAAGCAAATACTTCGAAAACACGCGAGACTGGTGCCGTTTCTCAACATCGATCTCTCGCAGCCTGTTCTTTCCTGTTTAGGAGGAGGGTAGTCCCGAGTAATTCTGTGTCGTCTATCCGTTTGTACCGGAAGGAAGCCCAGGGAATCTCCGACCGTTGGGGTCAGGAGACCGATAGAACTACCTTCTTCCACGTTCTATCGGCGTTTCCGTCCGGCGCTATTATAGATAAAAGCGGTCGCTGGTAAATTGTTGTTTCGATTGGACCGCGAGCACCTTCTGTTCCATTATTTTCGACGCTTCTCCACCGCCGGACTTGGCGGACTTTAAGGCATTTTATCTCGAATTTTTCTATTCTGCCTGCTCGTCGACTTTTCGCTGGGCATTCTTCTTCTCGCGCGTCGTCGTTATTCGTTCTCACGGACGGTCGGGAACGTGGAAAGCGTGATAAATTGCGCGAAAAATTGAGATGAATATTGCACGAATTAATTTGTTGCGCATGTCGGAACGTTTCGCGCATCGAAAAGTTGTTAAGAGTTATTTTGAATCACGGTGATTTGACACGTTCGAATTAACTTCTCTTTTTATAGATGATTACGTTTTCTTTAAAAAAATTCATTAATGCCGTTTTACAACTTGTTGGAATAACTTGAAATTACTGCCATTCGCAAGTTCTGCTGCTGAAGTCATTTCTGATGGAGAAGGTATCAATGCGACCGATAAATCATCGCGTCGCATTGTCGACGTTGCAAGCTGGTGCGAAATCGATGCTCGATCATTAACGAGATTTATACAGAAATCGACGCGTTTCTTTGCTCCCTGTCGAGCCCCACTCGGCTACTGTATTCAACGCAACCCGGTCCTCCCTCGTGAAAAATTAAAGATCCCGGCGCGTCGCCCTTTTTTCCCGAGCATTTATCAAGCCCACGGAGCTGTAGAAACTGCACGAGCTGCAGAACGTAATCTTGAACAATTCGAAGAATACCGGACGATTTCCTCGCCCCATTTCTGCCGCTTCAACGTTTTCGTCCGCCCGCCGCGCCGTTCTGAGGCCCCAGCCGTCATTATTATCTTTTTAAACGTTCCGCTCCAATCTAATTTCCAATCCCCAATGTTATCGTTAAACATTTTTGTCATTGCCACATACAACGCAATAGAGGGTAGATAAAAGATTCCATGGAAAAGAAAAATGATATATTTTGTCAGTACAGTCAATTTTATCTTTATTTTGAAAAATTTCTGTTTTAACTGTATGTACAATATATTGTACATATTTAAAAAAAGTGTGAAAAGAAGTATGGAATATGTATACAGATCTATTGCGCAAGGAAAGGCTTTTAGTGAGAGTTAGTAGAATATAAACTAAGATAAAGTGACCCTAAAATCTAGTCATTCTGTTAAAATAATAAAATTGATTACAATGTACCATTTAATTATGCAAACATGTTTAAAACTCCATTTAGCTAACAAATTATTATTACTACTTAATGTACGAAGTAGAAAAATAATTTTATTAAACGTGAAACGTGAGCAGGAAACTTTACCAAAGAAACACGAAAGAAGATTAAGAATAGCCAAAAGAAAAGCCACGATTTCTTAAATGTACATTCTTAAATGTAAAAACACACATAAAATATTATATATTTTATTTTTATTTGAACGTTAATAAACATCAGTTTTAATTATCTGGATTTTGTGTACTTAACAGCGCCATTAAGACCGTACACGGTGATTTTTTATCCGGTTTTAAACTCGTTTGCTTTTACGTGGATGTCAAGATAATTAATCACATTTAATACCGTTGATGTTTAAAGAGGATTAGGGAAATCGTGCACCTCGATCGAGTGTCGGCTCTGTGATAAGCAACTTTCCTTCACCTGGGACTATAGTTCGCAGGAAGTTACGATAACCTTGATTCCACTGGGATATTAAGCTAATTTGCTTAGGTGAGGTGTTTAAGTATCTCTGATATCAGAATGATTTTCAATCAAATGCAGGATCGTCGCGGGACATGATAATTTCATATTATACCTCGTTATGATATGAGTGTTAACTAAGCACAGTAATTACTCTATACAGGAAGCTGAAATAGTACAATACATTCAATTACATGCGCATTAATCCATTTTCAAAAGTGACGTAAACTGATATGTTTTCATTATTGTGCTTTAGCAACTACATTCGCAACATGTATATATATTTTAGCCATCTAGAAAAGCGGATTATCGCATCGCTATTACACTTTTACACAGTTATCAGAGTTAATATATTTTTTTCAGAAGTTCTCGCTCTGTCTCGTCTAGGTCGGAAGTTGTTAAGATAAAAGCCGTTATCATCATAATTACGAATTTTTTGAAAAATCATGGGAAACGCTCGGTAGAAACTTGGCACGTAGTTGACAGGTTTACGATGACTATCGGGAAACATGAAAACAGTAAATTACGGCCTGGGCATTGTGGTATACCACGTATATTTTCCACCGCGACTGAATTCGATAATCCGCTTGTATCGAGCGCGATGACTTCGTCGAATGATCATTTGCGACGATTGTTGTAACTGATTGATTGTGCGTGTAATTTTCAATGGACTCCCTTCGCGAGATTGCATCTGCACTTTCAATTAACCTGTAAAAAAAGGCTATAAAAGATAACAATGTTCCTCTTTTATTTTTTTCTAACAAAAGTTGATTAAAACGTTAAATTTTGTGAAAAATCTATGTTTCTTTAATATTTGACTTTTCTTGTACATAAAGACTTTTAATGTAATTTTTAGGTTTAGTAGATGTCATATTAAGCTTATTAATTTCTCACAATTGTCTTGATTTCTGTCATTTAATTTCTTAATTAATGATAATAATAATAATAATAATAATAATAATAATAATGTACCCTTTTGCTTATTTCATGGCATGTTGTCTTAAGCGCTTAGTAAAGTAGATACATGATGAAGCAACCGCGAATCACTGCAGCCTTGAGTTATACTGGTGCAGCGTTAACACTCCAAAGTTCGTGTATGCCGACTGTCACAATTACTTGCGCATGAAACAAACACGAGACCGACATTGAGTTGTGTGGTTCACCATTGATTGCATAGCTCTGTCGATCGTATGTATATATTCTGATATGGAGAAACGTACTACAACGCATTGGTCGTAGCTACAGCAGTCCAGTGAAACCGTTGGTTTGTTTCATGTCCCAAGTTGACGTATATATCTTCTCTTCCTCTCGATACCACCACTAGCAGCAGAAGCAGCAGCTGCAGTTCAACCGCGAGTCCGAGTCGAGCGCATACTTACTTGAAACTATCAACTCAACTGTCAAACTGGAGTTGATAATGTAGTCAGCCACAACAGTACCCGCCTCGAGCAATTCTCGCACGCGACATGAAACAGAGATGGGGAAGAGATCAGTAACTACCCATAACTTTGCAAGAAGCTTAAAAATCGAAGAACTCGCGCGGGTGGAGCTTACACCCCGCTAGCTTATAAGAACGTCCTGAAGTATGTACAGCATATGAATTATGGACCAGGCGACACACAAGGGAGACGTATCTTCGAGTTATGCAAAACCTGATTCTCGATGCACCCCACCTTCCGATGACATTCTCGTGCATATATCTTGGCGCATCCATAAAGTCAGCACTGTGTTTTTTTTAGACTAAGCTGCTGTAGGATGGAATTACTCCTACTTCTTTATTTAGATTGTAGATGCTTATGCAATTTTTAGAATGACAAATATATATTGTAGAGAAATGCCCTTTATTATGAAATAGACGTCTAATACGAGATAGTGGCGCTTCCGCTAAACTAATAAACGCTATATATATTGTTTCCACCATGAATTTATTGTCCTTGAATTGAAAATTATTAAGAGGAAAATTCATTATCACATCGTGCCTGTAGTCATTGCAAAAAAAGATTTTAGAATTTGGATATCTTCAAATTTCGTTGAGATGAGCCTTTAAATCTTGTTATTGTTGTTTATTATTTAATAAGTAAATATTTCAACAAATTCTTTATATCTATGGTGATAGAGTAAGATCGTACTAATAAACAAATATAGGATATGTTGAATGGCTTAATTATAAAAGTTAGATTTGATAATCGTAAAATCGTAAGGCGTGGAAATCGTATTATGAGATATCCAGGATATTTCTAATATAAAATAACCTATGCCACTAATATTCTATGTTATAGTGAAAATCATTGTTGAAATATAAATGTTATTATACAATAGTAAAAAGGACAATTGGAATAAACATCGAGTACTATTTCTGTGATGCTTGGTTCTAATTACTTGAAGACGAGTCCTAGGTACAATGCATTGCATACTTATTTTGCACGCACTGGCTATGTTTGTTTGTAGTTTAGAAACATTAAATAAAATTTTATAATTGCATTACTGATACTTTGCGTTTTATTATCAATTTCTCAGAGCATCTCATATTAAGAGCACAATTTTTTGACTTTGCGATTTGTTCACTTTTTACATTTCTTTAATTTATAAAAAAAATAAAATTTGAATTAAATTTTACATAACATTATCTTAAAGCTTATTAAATTTTCTTCAAAATAACCTATTATTTTTTAAAATTCTGCCCATAAATTTTTAGTATTTACCCACAATAAATTTGGTATCTTATAATAGGGGCCTTTCCTCTATATATTTATGTATATACTAGTGTATACAAAACTATATGTACGTTTATAATAAATATACGTATATGTATTAAAAAAACATAAAAAATTTTTTAAATAAATATTTGTTTGAATATTTCTAAGTAAATACTTATTTATATTTTAAACGTACGTTTATTTTATACAAGAATCATTAATTTGATTTTTAACTAAATTTTTTTATTGAGTAAAAAAATTTATTTAGTGTAAGTTTATGTTTACTCAATACTATTCAAAGAAATATGTATTAAGATTTAATAAATTTTTTTTAGTATGTGTATATTACATAACATTATTTAATAACATTATTTAATATTATTATATTAAATTATTATTATTATTTAACATTATTTATATAACATTATTTAATAACAAAACTTCATTATTGTTCTTATAACGTAATTTTCTAAATTTATTATACAATAGTATTCTAAAATTTGCAAATCAAAATATCATAGCAAGAAAGTTTTCGAAAAATTAAGTAAAAAAAGTTATTTATAAATAATATTAAGCCACACTGTTAAATCGATTTAAATAAATCAAATTTTTTTTATAAAAAGAATTATTGGTCAAAGCAAGTTTTAGTACTTAAATACAATACATATTTCTTGTGTGAATTTATATACATTCTAATTCTGTATATCGCGCGCCGAAATACTTCTCCAGGCTTAAAACGCACTCATAAGAAACCAGAATAGTAATATCACTTATTAAATTCTACAAACAGTTTAATAATTTTTAATGCTAGTAATCATTTTTTAACAAGAATACTAATTGTTATATGAAATCTAACTGCTAATAATTTATTGTGAAATAAAATATTACCTCGACCAGGATTACTGAATTCGAATCCCCTGCTTGTCGAGCAGGTGTCGTCACAGTTAGACTACTAAGGCAATTACTTGTAAATTTTTGTTTTAAGTAGAAGTTTTTGAAATAACTGTTGGGAATTTTCATGTTGTAGTACTTTGTGAATTTTGGAACTCTGTATATATTTTATATAATATTATATTATTTTATTATCAGATTGTAATGTTTAATTCTACATATACTTTATACTTTTCGTTGATGCAAAATTTATATGTGACACGAGAAATATAGCGTGGGATAGCGAGATAAGTAAAAATTCAAATTTCATGGAGATTTGCATAATTGCACTTCTCTAAGATGGCAAGTTTGTCGCACATGCTAAATCCACTAGACTAGAGCATCGCTTGCAAGGCATCGAGAAGAAATTTAGATCGTGCCCAGAAGGAAATCAGCTTGGGCGTCAAACTAGAGTCGATAATATAGTCAGCCGATGAAGCATGATGGCATAACTCCCGCTCGAGGAGAGATCAGTAACAACTCGCAACTCCCGGAAAAGCTTAAGAATTCGAGAAAGCCTCCGGCTTATAAGAGCCGCTTCTGCTTCGAAGTATGTACTTCGATGCATGAATTATGCACCAGAAGATGTACGAGAGACATATCTTCGGGTTATGCAAAATTTGCTATACTTGGCTCAGTTTCTCTCTCTTTTCTCGTTTCTTCTCTCTTCTCTCCGCGTCTCCGCTTATTCCCGATGAAAACGCATATACATTCTTCGTTCGCATTTCGATAAGGACGCGCGTTTTTATTCAGCGCTCTATTCGATGTCGGCGAATGAAAATTTAAATTTCCTCATAAAAGATTGTGCTAGAAATCAGCATTATGACGTTTTCTTTCGATCATATCGTTTTGAGTTCAGAAAAATCTTAAAAATATAACTTTGATGTTTTGAGTAAAACGAAAATAGGATATATTCTAAATTTATAAAAATAATCTTATAATATACAAGCCTCAATAATAATAAATAATAAATAACAAGAAGGGGCTACAAGCCAGATTTTTATGTTTCAAATTCTTAGAACATACGTTTCAACCTTATTATCAGGTCATTCTTAGTGTAAAGAAATTAAATGCAAATTTGACAAAAATTAATAAAAAATTATTAAATTATACAATTTAAAATTATACAATTAATTTAAACGGTTAAATTATACAATTTATTACGCAAAAAGTTGAAAGTATTTATTCTATCTATCTTCCGCACAATGCAATGCTTTTCGTTCTGATAATATTATCAGTTATATTCTTCCATTATAACAGTCGCAATAAGTTCATAATGATAAAAATATTAAACATGATGAGTCATTAAATAAAAATGTACCAGCACTCATTCTGTTAATTAATTTAAATTAATAAAATAGATTATAAAAATTAAAATAATAATAAATAAATGGTCGTTATATTCAAAATTATTAGCATATACAATCCTTATTTTAATAGACAATTATATTAAAGTGTGTATTAATAAATAAAATTATTGTACATATACCTCAACTGCGATTGATAAACCAAAATATAATCAGTAATTGAAACAATGAGTCAATTTATCCATTTATTTAAATCCATAAGCCTGATTATCCTCTAAGAGTAATTGTATCTTCAATTAATAGTCCTTTATACTTTCTATTCTTATTCTTACATAACATTATTGTCAATAGTATACCGAAAGCATATAATTACATAAAAAATGGCTTCCATAATCGAGAAATTAAATGGAACCCATTTTGATTCTAATTACATTTTGATATCGCTGGATGTAATGTCCTTGTTCACTAACGTTCTGGTAGAACTGGCATTAAATAGTGTTAAAAAAAAAAGATGGGACTATATTTCAAAAAAGAGATAAAAATTCCATTAAAGGAATTTTTAGCTTCCATCTGATTCTTAACTCTACATATTTTTCATTCAATAATAAAATCTATAAATAAGTTTTCGGTGCTCTGATAGGTTCACCATTGCGATCCAAAAATTATCAGTTAATTTATTGTTCTACTTCCGTTATATGGATGACATCATTTTAGCAGCTCCACTAGATAGTATGAATATAATACTAAAAATCTTTAGCTCATTACATGTCAGATTGCAATTTACTGGAGTTCGACACTGAGGGAAAATTAAGTTTTTTAGACACTCTGATTATGATTAATAACCATAAGATTATTTTTGACAGATACAAGAAGCTATCTGTTCGGGTAGATTTCTTAATTTTCACTCACACCATTCTTTGTGTCACAAAAGAGGTATTATCTTCAGTTCCGTTGATAAAATAATTAAATTGTCTCATCCTCGTTTCGAAAAGAACTTGGTTGATGCTATTAATATTTTTTTAAATAATAGCTATCCTCTTCCTTTCATTTTTTCGACAATTGAAAAAAGATTAAAATACCACACACACAGAACAATAATATAAAACATAATATCCATGTTAAAGAGGAATTCTTTTTACAGTTCCATATATAAAATCTATCTCGAAAAGTTTTTTACCTATAGCATATAAATGTAATTGCAAACTATCATATTCAATTCCAAATACATTAAAAAGCCTTATAACTAGAGGCAAAGATAAACTAGATCATTTAACTAATCAAAATGTTATATAAAATTTTTTGTAATAACTGTGAAGTTAGTTATGTAGGACAAACCAAAAGAAAATTAAAAACAAGATTAAACGAACATATTTCGGTCATTAATAAAAAGGCTGGTTCTCCATCAATGATTACTGACCATCGTATTAACTGTAACCATAATTTTAATTGGAAAGATGTAAAGACAAGGAACTGTCGTACAATAAAAGATTGATCTCCGAAATGGTTTATATTAAAAAATAAAAATTGGGATTGAATAAACAAAACGGCACGAAAGCCGTTATTATCTAATTCTTATCTACAAATTTTGCAGCCTCCTTCTCCTTCCTAATCTTTTCTTCCCTTCCTTTTTCCTTTGTTCCTTTCCTATTCTCTCTATTCCCCTTCCAATCTCCTCTGTTAACAAGATAATATAAAGTAATAGAATGTTACTTACACTTGATAATATAATACAAGCAATTTGACTAAACTTCCAATTTTTATCTCTGATCGCATTTGCTTCTTGCGAATTAAATTGATTCATTGTTTCAATTACTGATTATATCCTGGTTTACCAATCGCAATTGAGGTACATGTACAATAATTTTATTTATTAACACACACTTTAATATAGTTGTTTATTAAAATAAGGACTGTATATATTAATAATTTTAAATATAACGATTTATTCACTATTATTTTAATTTTTATAATCTATTTTATTAATTTGATAACAGAATGTATGCTGGTACATTTTTATCTAATGACTCCTCATGTTCAATATTTTTTTCATTATAGACTTGTTGCGACTGTTATAAGTGGAAAAATATAACCGATAATATTACCAGAACGAAAAGCATTGCATTGTGCGGAAGATAGATAAAATAAATACTATCAACTTTTTGTGTAATTATAAATTGTATAATTTTAACCGTTTTATTATAATAATTTTGTCAAATTTGCATTTAATTTCTTTACATTGAAGATGACGTAATAATAAGGTTGAAACGTATGTTGTAAGAATTTGAAATACATAAAAATCTGGCTTGTAGCCCCTTCTTATTATTTACAATTTTCTAAATTTATGTTTCGTGAAATTGAAAGAAACAATGTAGAATTTTCTTTGCATACCTTTGGTGTGTATAATAAAAAACTTTGATAAAGTTAAAATCTACATATTTATCTTGATAATAATAAAAAAAATTTAATATTTATAAAATACTATTTATAAAATATAGGGAATAGAAATAAAGCGTTACTTGTTACGCTGTTACCGTTATTTTTCTTGATAACGGACTGGTATCTTTTTTTTGTACATGTAATGATAACATAATTATATTTTGGTAACGGAAATGAATTTTATTTTTTAATTGTTAACGTTATTTTATATTAATTTTATTTTTTAGAGTATATAAAAATTTAGCACAACATTTAAGTATTAGGCGGTCCTCCCTAATATATTGGCATTTAATCTTAGATTCAATTTTAAATCATTTTAGTGTTGAATATATTGAGATTTCGATATATAATACGATATTAGGATATGCATACTATAATAATTATATGTTCGATCGTTAACGAGGTTGTCGAGTAGAATAAATAGAAGCAGCCGCATACAAAACGTTTCTATAAATGTATATGTAATTTACGAATATTTACGGATATATATATATATATATATATATATATATATATATAGGAGTCTTTTGCGTATATAATTAATATACATATCCTGGCATAGCCGTTATCTACAGAACTGCACAGTACTTTGATCGATATACGTCGTTGATATTGTAGACGCTGCAAACGTCATGGACACCAGAGACGTTATAGACGTTGGGTCACGTATCTAATGAGCAATCGTGGCTGCTAAGCGTTGCGATATCGATATCACCATTATCTAACTTGGAGTCGGGTTATAACTTGCAATACCATCATAAATCCAGTAGTCGCGAGCAGAATTGACCGCT
>NW_011627254.1:115606-163299 GCF_000204515.1 Acromyrmex echinatior | reverse complement strand
TATTTCGTAATTGTCTCGAGTTAAACAAGACCTACATATCTACATCTTCAGCCGCGAACATGATTGAATCCCTAACGAACCAATAATTTCGCTAATGATGCACGATCAGGAACTGTTTGTTGTCCACATATGTCTATTAGCACCGTTGTTTGGAGAATCAGTTTAATTAGTCAGTAACAATAGGCACGATTGCTCATTAAAATGTTTTAAAAAAATGTATATCTAAAATATCTAAAATATATTATGATAATGAAGAAGTAATTTATTGGCCTAATATTAATTGAAGAAAGAATAATTTAAAATTCCCATTCGTCGCTTTAATTCTCATATTGAAAAAATTATTTGAAATATTTCCTTTAATGAATATCTTGTTTCAATAGGCTTATTCGTTACAAATTATTCGTTAAAAATTATCAAATAATTTCGAAGATGACATCCTTAAGTATAATTTTTAAGTGCTTAATATTTTTCCCGAATGTCATTTACAAATATTTACAATTAGTATCTTCTAAGCGAATGACGAGAAAGCTCTATTTTTTATATTTTATGTGTTTTTTTATACATCTGTCAACGGTTTTGCTTTATATATGTCTAAAATTTAATATTTTTTTTCTTATCCGTTATTTATGCAAATATCATTATAATAGCACGTAAAGAATTCTTGTAAAGGTAACTATTGTTCATGTGATAGTGTGTTGATCATGCTCTGACTTAGCTAGGGGGATTAATCAAATATGTCCGAATTGCTTTTTACGTTAGACTCCCAACTGCTCCTCTTCAGTTCATAATTAGACGCGTCTGCAGACACATCTTATATATGATTGATAATAAGTTGCGAGCATCATAATTTTATAATTATTTGTAACAAATAGATAAGATAAATATAGTTAAACATGTGATTTATAAGATTTGTTTTATCCGCAATTAATTTGGAATGTTACTTCATTTATTTATCATTATTTGACTCAATGTTTCAAGACTTCTTTTCATGTTTGTTACTGTCTTTCTTTCAAATTTTGTGTTTAAAAAGATTATATTATATTGTTTAATGTTTTAACAGATTGTACAACATCAAATCTAAATTTAATAGTTATTTCGCTTTAGCTTGCAAAGAAGAAATGCTTATATATATTGTATTACTGAAGAAGACTTTAAAGTGAGACTCGAAACGTACAAAGATTCATGGAATAAAGTTCTAAGATTAAACTTTGTGTACTAATTACCACGCTGACTTTCATTCTCCCTGAATTTTGGATTCTTTTCTGATTTCAACAAGTAAAGTTTCAACATAGCATACGTATTCAAAATGTCTGCGCAACGCAAAATGCAGAAGATTAGTTTTGTCGCATGTCAGTATATCGACTTATCGTCGAGTTTAACATTTTAAAAATTCAGAAAGAGAGAGAGAGAGAGAGAGAGAGAGAGAGAGAGAGCACTTACGCATAAACACAATACTAATACATGTACTTGTCATATGCATGTAAGTGCACTATTTCTTGTTTAAAAATAGGCGAGCAACACAAATCCTTTGAAACGCTGCTGAGAGAAACGCACGCGTTAAAGCTAATTTTGTTTTGTAAATCGAATTTATATTTGGTAAAACGATTAATATAATCGCCAATATCTTTATAATAACGTACAAAAATCAACGAAATGATGTTGATGTTGTTTTAAAGTTAAGACTTTAATATTTCTAATTAATACAAGATCACTTCTTTAGAATGATCAGTTTGCAATACATTATCGATTAATTAAAATAAAATCAATTTTGTTCCGAGATCTCCGTTTTAATTTAACAATAAGACATTTTTATTGAGATCGCGAATGGATATAATTGTAAATATTTTTGCGCAAAGGTATCATAGGAATGATCTTAGGCTTCTAATTTTATAACTCTTAATGATAATATGGTTGCCGTTACATAGTTGTTGCATAGCTTTTTTACTATCTATAAAACTTGTGCAACGATAGTACAATATAACAACATCAATATTGTCGTTAAAAGTTTTAGAATAATTTTATTCATAAAACAAGACTCTTTCAATCAGTATAAGATTATTTATCTCCAACAATTAGTTTAAATATCGATGATTAATTATAAAAGCAAATCAATATCGCTTTAAAAATAAATCTTGCCTAGAGTTAATAAAAAAAATATACGTATATTGTTACTTACATACGTATATTTAAATTAATTCGTTATTATTATTTTATGCCAATTTTATGCTTTCCCTGAAGAATAAAAATTATGATTTTAATAAATTATTAAAATAGCATTATCAACTAATTATCGCAAATTCGAATTATTTAGCTCATTGCTTTCAACATCAGTTATACATTAAGCGCACAATCTCGTAAAAATGAAAACCTTATTAATAAATTATGCAAACTTACTTAATATTTTATTACTCAAATTATTGGATCTAACTACCTATTTGATTTTTCACACATTCTCAGATTAAAAAAAATATCATACAAATGCATTTAAATTAGTGAACAATTATAACGGAAGTGAACGCAATATATAAATTCATATTTAAATATGATTATAATTAAATATCTAAATTATTCAATTAAATTACTTCAAAGGTCAATACGATTTATTAGATGTTTTTATCCTTAAAACTACATTTTAAATAGAATATCTACAATAAATTACTAAGTACCGTTAACAAAAAATTTTAAATGTAAAACTTACATTTAACACATCTAATTCTCTTTATATTTCTTTCTTTTATCACGAAGTGCACAACAGAATCGATCGAAAACTTTTCGATGATGTTGCCCAAATCGATATCGCTGGAAATGGGCGCGTCCCTGGATTATCCTGAAATCTATCCACGCAAAGGGGATGCCTCTGTGGCGTATAGTTACTGCACCCATTCTTGCTGCACTCGATGCGGAGACGAGTTTCTGGAAAGTTGAACAGGAGCGGCTAGTTGCACGTACGGGCACGCGATCGAGCGGGAGATTTTTGCACGCGATCGCGCGCCCCGCTGGCTGAATTCCCGAACGACGGCCCTCCCAAGCCCGAGGGAGCTAGTACGTGCGTTAACGCGATCGTAACCATCGGCCGTCGCGAATAAAAATGTATTAAACGTAATGAAATCGTATCTGCCAGAATCGTAGGGATATTGCGGGCCACTGATATCGTTAACGTTGAACCGTAACGAGATGAGGCTTGTTTCGAGGGTCAAAATTGATGAGAAAAAAACTGGCTAGAAATTCAGAGTTTCAGATAAAGTCGATTTAAAGCGAATATTAATTTATCGGTATTTAGAGTTAATAATTTTTGAACGCTAGTCTATAAAAAAATGTTTTTTTAATTACTTTGGATCAAACGAAATGTTTTTCTTTTAGATTTTTTAATAATATAAACAGTGCCGCAAAAGCCTTTACCAGCACGTCAGGTTCCAGAAATAATTGAGGTTAAAGTTCAAAAATGATTCTTTCTGTAATATTCGACTTTTTTTTTTTTTTTTTTAAAAAGGTTAACTTTATGCAATTTAGCTCGCAACATCGTTTTCAGTATTCAAAAATCTATTTAAAAAAAAATTCTTGTCTAGTTTGAAGTAATTTTTTGTCGTAAACTAGTGTAATTTTTCTGTAATATTTTCTTATTTAACTCATTTTTATTTAATTGAATACACGATATATAATTTATAATAATTAATAGATGTTTTGGAAGAAAATTATTTGTTAAAATCTTTTAAAAATAAAACGTCTTTTCCGATACCGATTGATTTCAGTAATTTATTTCACATAATATTTAGAAGTAGAGAAGAACAATTCGAGACAAAATCAATACGGAAAGTAATAAAATTTACATTTCAGTTTTAAAAATACAACTTTTAAATTTTACATTTTATTAATTTTCTCATTGATTTTTGTCAATAATTTTGTAATAAATTCTGCTTCTAAATGTTGCTAAAAGTTGTTGATCGGTATCGGAAATACTTTGTTTGACCGCGAGGCTTAATTATCTCGCTATTTACTGTAGGAAATTGAACAGTTATAAGCAGTTAGAGCGGATGCAATACACGCGAGTAAATATAACGCATAGTCTATATTTCTCAATACATAAGTGTATGTAAAGATATTGTTTATGTTTGCTATACACATTATATACAGCGTTTATTTACTTTGTTATCGGCCTAATCGTCTCACATTAGTTTTGCTCGTTTGTTTTCTATGTTAAACCGGGTTTTAATTAGATCACAAATTGAATTTCCGCCGAGCGAGTCAATTGCAAATTATACTAGATAAAGTCAACGCTACATATTTACTTAGATACTTTTTCAAAGTATAATTTGTATCTTATATATAAATCAGGTGTATCTGCGTGCAAACGTTAAAGCCAGATAATTCCAAATAACGATAAAACACACGGAATGAGTAATTGGGAAGTAAATTACCATATCTATAGGAATGCGTTGAAATCTGTCTTTCGAAATTGCTGCCCGTATATTTTTTTCCTGGATAAGTCGATCGCTGAAAGTGGTTGCTGACCAGATATGCGCGGTAATATACGAGCAAGTGATCGATAAGAGGGTGCTTCTCGTGATAAGAACAAACCAGTTTCTGTGCTACCAATTGCTCCTTCGCCTTTAAATTGCAACCAACGAAAAGGATCAAAAGCTCTGCTCTCGTTCGCCCAGCAAGCAACTTTACTGGCCTGTTTTTGCCCCAGATATCTTATTTCGCCTGTCTATATATATCTCTCGTTCTCTCTCACTCTCATTCCTAAGGACATTTATCAAAAAGATTTGACTGAAAGCCATGCATTTAAATAACATACAGAAATTGCCTGCATTTCAACAAATACGTATTTAATATGCCTGTTATGCTGAGCGTACAAAAACCAATTTGTTAGATGATGCGCTTCGCGTTACTTATTCATTCGCAGTAAGCCGTGCGTTTAATCGCGTGTCGTATCGGTAGTGCAGAACGAAATACCGCATTAATTAAAGTGTGCCGTAGTAATTAGCCGGTAGTAATTACCTGTCGGTGTGTCTCGCAACTGCCGCAACCCGAAACTGCCGATCCTTTCTCGAGTTTTCGTAATAGGAACACGCGTGCAACGAAGGGATTTCGAGCTAACAGGTGAACGACACTATGGTAATTAACTGCATTTTTGCGTTTGCGTTAATGCAGTCGAATTCTGCAGATACCTGAAAAGAGAAAGTATAGACACGACAATGTCATTTAATAAGTACACATTTATAAATTTTTCAACATAATATGTTGAATTATATTATACCTGCTGCCAGATAATAATAGCCAATGAATTCTAATCGTCAAAAAGAGAATAGCACATCTCATAAATATTTTTAAAACTTTGATCGTTCAAGAGGCGAGATTAAACGGATGAATCTTCATTTTAGGAGGATGACGGCTCTCGATACTTGTACGTCTTTCATATTAGTTGCGCCTACATTTTTTCATTTTTTTCCTATCTCGTCGTAAGATCGGCTCCTTCTTGAATGCGCGACAAATCGCGAGTGATTTACCGGTGATTTACCGGTATTGCCGGACCACTCGAACGTTCAGGATCGCACCGGCGGTAAATTAAGCGTTTTCACAGAGCTGCAGCTCGTAAATGGGTGACACTCGATTTGCTCGCGTGGCTTTTAGAGCACAGCCGGAGGTACGATCGAAGATACGACCCAAGATTCGGTCGAGAGTGTGTGCCGTTGTATCTATCGAAGAAGCGTGGTGCTTTACGTGGGAGGATAAATGGTATAATGATGGGGTTCCTTTAGGCTAGCTCGAATAGATTATTGATCAGAAAATCGATACTGTGAACCATTTCCTAATTGTAACACCTAGAAACATTTATCGTGAGAAAACGAGCGTTAACCAGAAATATTCATGCGATGCATTTCAATTTTGTGAATGGATACGAATATAAAATCGTAAAAAATATATATACAATATATGTATATATATCGATCTACAAGTATAAATTTATTTCAATTATTAAAAATTAAACAGTCTAATCAATATTGTCTTTACATATCTTGTGAACAGCAAAATATAATTAAATTTCTTTATAACAAATTTCAAATAAACTTTAATACAACTATAAACAGTTAATTAAAACTCTATTTAATATTGAAATTTGTGGATATAAATGAGACAAAAGATAACGTCCAATTATTTTTATTACAAATATCGTTGTGAATTTCATCAGAAAATACGATCTTAAGTTTTGAAGGCAAACCTCACGAAACATGCTGTACCGTGACTTTATATCGTTCAACTTATCTTTTATTATGAAACAAGGATAAATAACTTCTTTCAAGGCAGTTTCCTACGATATTTCTTCTACCGCCGTGCAATTTATCCCACAGGCTACAACCATACGGCTATAGAGAATCGCTTGTACGAATCTGAGACGTGGTTTACCGCATGAGTTTACTCGGTGGGCTCTAGTCGTTGTTGCAAGAATACGTAACGAGTGTGGCGCCTAGCATTAAACCGACCACGCGCATAACATTAATCCGCATTACGCTGTTTTACGCGATCCCCGACGCTTACCGGGAATAATGCGGGATTACATTGTAAATAATTCCGCATTGTTACGCGAATCATGGGCGCACGAGTGGAAGATCGCTTTCAACGTATTTTTATCGATATAGTCTAAACGACCGCAAATATCTCAAGCTCATTGCATTCTCTGACTTATTTAAATACGTGAAGAATGCATGAGTGATAAAAAAAGCTCTTTCAGTTAAAAGCTGCAAGTATCGCGCGCGCAGAAAGAAAATGTAAATGTACACTTTATAGCACACATATTGTTAAATCTATCGTGTCAAATTATACTTGATTAATTATTTCAGTTACTTTTAATCACTTCTACAGATCATCACTGCTCCTGTTCAATATGCCATAATTTAACTAAAACAACGGAGTTAAATATTTGAGTTAATAATTTAACTCAAGATATTAGATTTGAATTAGAACTCAAATTTTAGTTTTAATATTTACTAAGTGCATACGTTAATATGAACATTGTTTACTTTGAAACTAACCAGAGAAATGGATTAATTTACATTTTGATAAATTTGGAAGTTAAAGATAACAAAATGTTATTTAATTCAAGGGATTATATCATCAGCGTTATTTTAATATATCTAATAGTGCATCTTACATAATGTCTTAAGTATTCCTATAGTGTATTTTAAAACAGTTGTATTTATATTTTTTTTCAATTTTTATAAACCAATTTTTCAATTTTTAATTTAAATAGCTAATCGGTATCTTCGAACATTGAATGAACGACGACTACTGTCGATTTTGTGTAATCCCAATGTCAAATAATTTTCTTAATCTTTTTCTTTCTCACCTTTTTGAATCTTTTCGTTTCTTTCTTTTTTTTTCCTTGTAAAGTGAGAGCAGTGACGGTGGTCTATTATTTCCCTTGAATCACAACAAACATAGTGCGAGACTTAAATACATATACGAGTTTTAATACTAAAATGAATCTGTTTTCGCGACGATACCATTGTAACCATTTAAATGGATTTCCACGGTGCGGGCGGCTTTAGAATGGGACAAGGAGTACGGCGAGTAGCGCAGGAAGACGGTACAATCTGGGAGTGAAAACGGTTGGAGTTTCCCCAGTTTCGATATTTGCCTTCGCGAATGTTATAGCGAGCTGCGCGTTGCGCTCAAATATTTATCGGACACGCCTTACATACCCAAACTAAAACTCCGGATTCCGGCAGTTACGACGTTATTAATGGCTCTCTACGAAATACTCGTAAATTTCTCGGAAATTTAACGCCAATTCTCCTTTATATAAGGCTCGGCATCAAATTGTTTATATCATACCGATCATTCTACTTTTCCTTGGTTTATAATCGGCGATTCTCTGTATTGAAAAATAGATATTCATCCTGTTTCGTCAAATCTTGAATCTGAATGTAAGACCAGTATAATCGGTACTTTTCTACGCATAATTAATAAATCATAAGCTGTTCGTAATACCTACCTGGTACTCTGCGCTTTCGCAGTTCCTTCATCGATCCTGTTATGTCGAGAACGATATACGAGCCTCTTATAAAGGGTCGAAGACACTGGTCCTACCTACGTATAATGCAACGTACAAAATTTACAAAGCAGCTTGTTAAGTTTACTTCGTAGAACTTTTAACATTCCTGTAATGTGTACCTGTAATGTGTGTAAAAAAAAAATTTACGGTGCAAACAAATTTTATAAATTTTTTAATTTGTAACAAGAAAAATATAATTATAATAATTATGATTTAATATTTACTAATTAATACGATATGGTTTAAATATAGTATGATTTACTAATTAATACAATATATAATTAATAACGATATAAAGATAACGGTTTTGTTAAAGTAACTAAAAATTTAGATACATTGTTAGATATCAAAGAAACAATCATAATCTTTTGAGTTAAATAACATTTTGTTATTTTTAGCTTCATGTGGGTCAAAATGTAAATCGATCCATTTCTATGGATCGTTTTAAATTAAACATTGTCTATATTAACATTTGCATTTAGTAAACAGTAATCTAAATTTGAGTCACAAATTTAATACATTTTCTTGAATAGGTTGATACAAATAAAATTACGTTTTTTTGTATTACTATTAAGAGCAGTCATAACTTCATTAAAAAATGAATAAAATTTAAATCTAAAAAAGGATTTTAAAGCTTGAAAATTTTATTTCCAAAAATTTACTTTTATATTTTTTGAGTTGTTATTTTTTTTTATATAGAAAACTATCAGCTGAAAAAAATGAAAAATTTTCTCATCTCTTTGTAGGTTTGTTATGTACGCAAAAAAATGAGAAAATTTTTGACTACTTATCATGAAATTTTCTTTACAAAATCGTTTTTTAAATAATGTTCTTATTAATTTTTTTATTCCTAAGTTACTCGCGGATTAAGTAAAAGGAGCATTCTAATTTTGATTGCTCATAATTCTGTTAAAAATCATTATTGCAATAAAAAAATATAGATTCTTAAAGCTGAAACTTTGTTCTATTGAATGGTATAATCGTTAATTTTTTAAAAATATTATAGAATATATTGGAAAAGGAAAACTATCATTTTATAATATGGAAAATCGACATTTGCATCAACCTAATAGATTTAACTCCATATTTTAATCAAATTAATGATATATCGGATAGGAGCAGTGACGACCCGAAATAATTAAATAATGAAATAATTAAAAATGACTCAAATTGGGTAATTTGACATTATAAATTTAGCGTATATAGAAATAGATTTTAAAAAATTTTAAGAATAAGTACCGTGTAAATGATATATATAAATATGAGAGAGAATGCCAATAATCGGTCAAAGTAAAACGTTATAAATATTATATATATTCTTAATTTTTTAAAATTTAATTATGAAATAATATCCCTAAAATAATTCAGTAAAGAATTTATTGCGAAAAATATTACCTCAACTAGGAGAGATCCCAGGTTCGAATGCTGGTTGAGGTAATATTTTTCGCAATAAGTTCTTTACCGAATTAATTTAGGAGGGGATTATTTCATATATAGAAATATCCGAACGTTCTGGCGTACAATCATATCTGAGATAATTAAATTTTAAAAAATTAAGAATATAATAATATATATAAAATATTCATAACATCTAACATTGACCGATTATTGATGTTCTCTTTCATATTTATGAAAAAAATTTGTTTAGACTATCCAAATAATTATGTAAGACGTTTAAGTAGTTGTTGAAACGTCAAAATTTTTTGCAATAATACTCATCAAGTTTGATTTTTCTAAATGTTTTAATGATCCAACAAAGTTATTTTTAGATTTGTGTGTAGCTAAATTTTTAGATGTTTTAAAATTATTCCTTCCGTATAATAATAGTAATATAACTATACTACATTCACACTCTTCCGTTCTTGACTAATTGTAAATACTTATATATCATATCTTTATTTCAAGTTTATGTTTTTCTCGTATTTCATACATGTGTATGAAAAAATAAAAAGCATAGCATATCTAACAGAGGAAGTTGGTATTTTTACGTTCAATATAACTATCTTTAATTAACGAATAATAATATGCATTATTATCTTATTTGTATACGTTGAAAGATATTAAACGTGATACAAAAGTATATGATTTTTCGTATGAAGTACATTTTAACATTGTAACATTTCATGACGCGCTTTAAACCGAGGTGTTTTAAAGGTCTTGAATAGTACGGTCTCTGTTGCAAACGTACGAGGCTTTACGCTCCGCCTGCATATTCCCGAGTGTTCCTGCAGAATATACGCCGACGTAAAAGCATCGAAGACCGAAAGACGAACGAGGTTGTAACCGCGAATCCACGGGTTCTCTACCGGTGGTTTGCACTGACGAATCGAAAGGGGAACCCTTGAAAGCCTTGGCTTGCCCTTTGAGAGAACGGTTAATTTGCGAATGCTTTACTGGAATATCCTTCGTATTTATTTCAAGGAGTACGATCGTTTGATATAAAAAGAACGAATGCATCATCGTGAAATAGCGTTAATCCGAGCGAAACTAATCCTTTCGACTATTTTCCATATGCTTTCCCATTTATTCTTTTATTCCTATCGTATAATATCGGAGCTACGATAAATTGAGATATTAATCTCGATCGACATCCCCTGAAAATTGTTCCAAGCACAAACTTTATAAATGATTTTTACTTGTAACTGTGTATATAAGAAAGATGAAGATCGCAAATAAGGCGCTCAACGTTTTTTTCTCGAGGGAACATTTGAGAGCTGAACCGTCGACGGCGTCGACATTTACCATAGTTTTTCCCTCTGCGCTTCTCACGTGACTCTACCGAAATCCATTAATAAAATGGAGCAAGTGAGGCAGGATGCGTCCGTATGCATTTGTATTCTCGTGTTCTCGTGTTCGCGCCCAAGACTATAAGAGGTGGTAGCAAACTGGGAGGACAGAGGGAATGCGGAAGAGAAGAGGGTGTAGGGTGTACGACCGACGACGCAGCGAGCCGCGTAGCACGAAACGGAGTACATAGTGGATTGTATAGAGATGTAGCTGCTCCACGTAGAGTATAGCGCTCATAGCACATCGTATATACGCACGTTACGTGCGTACCTCTACACACATATATACGCGTGGAGCAGGGCGCGATTCGCGCTATCGTGTTCTCGGCTCGCTTTCCTCATACTCCAATATAGAAAACAATGCGATTTTACTGCCGCCAGCGCATGGCGAAATGCACCCTGCTCTTCTTCGCGCGAGTATACTCCGGGAGGCCACTAAAAACCGTGCGTGAAACGCGGGCTCCGTATTATCGTTATATACGCATATTCGCAAAGCACGGTCGAAGGAATTTTTGGCCGGGAATAATAGCGCGATACGCTACAAGTGCGTCGTTAAGCTTAAGCGTTTTGCCCAGCAATTTGTGTGCTTGTGCAGTTGAGAGTGGCTCCTTGCATCGCGCAATATTACCGTAGGTACTTGTCTGCGTGTATTGCACGTGTGTTAAATTTTCGCCCAAACTAGGCGTAATTAAACGGACGACGAAACGGTGCAAAAGAACGCGTCCCTTTAATATTTTATCCGCTTTAATATTCAATGTATGCGTGTGCATACATAGAACGGTTCCCGCGCGCGCGAGCTTATTATCCGAATGCATTATCCGAAATGGAGGAAGAAAATAATTATGGAGAAATATGGAAATATGAAAACAATATATGTATTTATTTTCGCAAGATATATTCTATTTCGATAGACTTGCCGCTCCTTTTTCTTTTACTTTTTCTCATTACGTTATATCTATCTGAATTACAAATCATACGGTTGCATGATTGCTGATTTGTTGGATACCAGCATTGAGAGCGACGCAGAAATGACATGTAGAAATGCGCATACACATGGAGCAATTTTGTTTGATTTTACGAATTTATCTGATTACACGGAACGAAAATATCGTTGATAGAAAACAGTTGATACAACTCTTAACGTGATGTGAATCTTACAAAGTTGCTGAGAGCACAGTTATCTACTTCAAATTTTATTTTTATGAAAAAAAATTAGAACCACTAAAATTACATTGGTTAATCTTGAAGCAAATTTTAGAAGTGAAGTTTATCTGCAGTCTATCTACGTGATATCCGCCACGACGATCGACCCCATAAATTCCTCAAAGTATTCAACGATGCTTGAAATCTCCTCGGTAAACGACGTCCGCTCAGGTCGAGCAACATGGTCTCTGTCTGCCCGATTTGGTTTAACCTCGATCGAGTAGATAAGATTGAAATATGACGTCGATAATACCGATATCGCGTTACATGCTTCGACGCTACGGTTGAGTATATCGAGTAACTTCGAAGCTGGCGATGGATGCAAACCATTAGACTAAAGGCACCACCTCTGCGAAATCGGATATGAACAGACCGTTTCATGATCCGTGATTCGTGAATGATGGAAATTAATCTAAAATTGAACCAAAATGCACAAGGAAGAAATGATTTTGCTGAAGTACACTGTTATATTCATAATGTCAAATTAATCAACTTGAGATATTTTTAATAATTTCTAACAGGTCGCCAATGTTGCTCATATATCGTTAATTTAATTTAAACGGAGCAAACTTAAATAAATTAGAATTATAAAGAATTTAATTCAAAAAAATGTATTAAATTTTACTTAAATTTTTAGTTTATTATTTAAGTGCATACGTTAATATACACAATATTTATATTAAAAATAACTGCAGAAATAAGTTAATGTACATTCTGACACACGTATTCTCTAAAAGTGAATCAATGACTTCAATGTTACATTTATAACTGATGTAATCATTAACGAATATTTCTTCAGTAACGATACACTGATTCAATTTTAGAGAATAGAAGTTAAAAATGATAAAATGTTATTTAACACAAAGGATTGAATTATCATTGCTCTTTTTATAAGTGTATCCAAAGAGAGGATTAGGAGATTCAAAAATCCCCCTCCCCTAAGAATTCTTTTTTTTCCCTTTAATTATAAAAAAAATACAATTCTACTTTTGACTTCTCTTATTTATCATTTTTCCTTTTTCTAAAATTTAATTTTAATTTAAAATTGTATTTTTAATAATACTCATTGTAAGCAATGTTTCTCATACAGATATTCTTTCGTTTTTTCTAAATTTTTTTTAAATACCTTTTCCCAGAAAAATTATCATAAATATTTTGTAATAATATTTTAATAATAATTTATAATAATAACAGTATAAAGAACTACACGTTTTGTTTTTAATAATTGCATTTCGCTTGTTTTTTCAGGAAAAAGTGAAAACTGTAATTTACAAAATGTAGTATTTTTCTTATTCAAAATTAGAAATGTCGAGGAATCATTCTAAACTCTAAATTATCCAAAGAAAAGCAACTTATTAACACAAGGAACCAATTTATTAATGTAAAAAATGTTGTTTAACAGAAAAAGGTGAAATTTGCTCTGAAAAAAATTCTGGATATGCCCAGGTTTTGATATAATAGTGTATCTAAAAATTTAGTTGGATATAGATTTAAAAATAGTTTTGTTAAACTATCGTAATAATGATGTAGGATCAAACATAATAATTATGTACGGTCAAATTATTAAACATCAAAATTTTTTGCATCGCTCACCCTACTTGAGTTTCCTACATAATTATTTTGATTCAACAAAATTATCTTTAAATCTGTATCTACTTAAATTTTTAAATATTTCAGCAAAATCATTCTTTTATATACGTTTTTTTTTTCACTGTATAGAAAATTTTCTATATAGTGCATAGTGATTATATATAAAATAACAATGTAACGAAAACCCTAATGGGTTAAGGAGAGACTTGTGGAACGTCTTTTACATTAGCTGGAAAAATTCAGGCAACTTAATTTAGTCTCATACCTTCAGTTGTGTACGTTTCACCGCGGAAATTTAACGCGCGTATTTGTAACAAAGAGCGCCATGCGCCGTTCTACCCTATTGGATACAAAAAGGCATTACTGCAATGTTTCGACCCGACGCTCGCTACGCGAAACAAAGGCATTCGTTACATGAACTACACTGACGACCGCACGTGGTAATTTTTCTTCCGCCGATCGGCGGACGTTTAATGATTAAAAGACCATTTCGTGGCACGAGGAGTTTTCCTAATGGAAGGTGCATAGGATGACTCGCAGTATCAGTTACTGCTGCCATCATTGCGATCTTGCCTACACCGAGAACGTAATTATTCCATTGCAGTTAATAATATCGAGCAAGGAATAATGAAATTATTATCGATTGCTTGCGTTTATAATGTTGGTTCACAGTAATTAATTATTATATCAACGAGAGAACAGTATATATCGCGTATTATTAGGAATGACGCAATAGGGGTGTAAAAATCCATCGCCGATTGAACGGATCCGTGTTAAATATTAATATGAATTGGAGTGTGTATGTATTTACGCGAAATTGAGCACTCAATGTACGGATAAAATTGTCAAATTTGTTATTTAATTTTATCTGCTATCGGATTATGGCAAATCGGTAATTTGACCGGGTATTATAGGGGTTAATAACGGCATGTATATATATATATATATGTACGTATGTACATATATTGATTTAGGTCGCCTAGCTGCAATGGTTACGTTGTTTAGCTTGCACTTCTATCAGAATTACACGTCATTAAACCCAAACTTTTATGTCTGCTGACGCTAGTCGAAAAGCATTATCAGTATATAGGAAGATAAAATAAAACTATCTTAATATCTTAAAAATCTTCATTTCATGCATTTTATGTGCTATATTTTTTATTGGAGACTCTTTGATGTCTATCATTTTTATGACTTGAAAAGAAGTAATAAAACACGTTTCACTTGGATAGTAAACTCGTACAATATTTCTACCAAGTTTTATCATTTTTTTCACTTCTTTAATTAATTTCTTGGATCAAATTTCTGCAGTTTCGAGCAGGCGACAATTCTCGACGATAATGCACATCCGACATGCGCGGAATTTAGGTGCAAGGAAATCCGGTTCGTCAATAACCACCGCGTAATCGCGATAACGCAGTAGCAAATGGTGATGACGCTTCCCATAGCCGTTAATTCGTCGAGCACGACTACTGTAAAGCGCTTTCGCTTTAGCGTACTCGTTAAAATGCGCTCAATCTGCGTCCTCTCGTCGGGCCGACGGTAGACGGCGGTAACGGCGCCGGCACGTACCGAGATGGGCGAAACTAATTTCCGCTCGGAGATGAAACAGCCACCGTCGTTTAATTCGTGCCTTAGTGTCAATGGGGCCATTAACGCTTCAGACCGTCGCGTCGCGTCGCGTCGCGTCGCGTCGCCGTATGCCTGAGGAGAGATCCGTTTTTAACGGATTCATTTCATTTTATAACGCGCGGTAGCACGTCGCATCGCGAGCTTTGCATTTTGATATCGTGATGCCCCGTTCGCGTCGAATGTGCCTCGTTATTCTGCCGATTAATGATTTACGGCGTAAAACGTGGCTTCGGAATTCGAACACGTCCGCACGCAGCATCGGCTCTCACCAACTAGAGCTCTGCAGTCCCTGTCAACCTGGCAGTTAAATTATTTGATGCGTAATCACGAAGTCACTAATTTTAATTAATTTTTTGTCAAACTTTTAACTGAATCTGCCACTACTGAATCTAGTTACAATTTGCGCAGTTACAGCAACTTACTGATTGTCGTTACATTGTTAACTGATTGTTAAATTGATTTAGTCATTAATCTTTATTTGTCATTGCTGTTATTATTTACCACGCGATTTACTTATTAGGTCATTTAAAAAGTATCCGCGGTTTTTTGTTCAATTTTTGAATGAAAAAATTGCGGATACTTTTTAAATGACCCAATATTTTTGGAATTAATGCAAAACAAATATTGTAACAGAAAATATCTTTATATTTGAATATATATCGCGTAAAAAATTTAATCTAGTATTATAATTTTAACAATTACACTATAGTCTGCGATAAAATGTTATATTTAATAATTTTTATCTTTTGTAATGTTTTTAAATTTTTAAAGAAAAATATCTAAAGACTCTTGTTATCAGATAAAAATAAAGTTAAGTAAAGGACATATAACAGTCAAAAACAGTAAAACTATAATAAATACACGTCAATTTTCTAATACTTATTCTCAATGTAATTGTACTAAAAATAAATTGATGGCGTAACATATAAAATGTCTTACAACAATAAAAATTACATGTTTCGGCTTCTTGATCGAGCCCTCTTCAGATTTATTAAAATATTAATGTATTTGTATTTGTTAAACACGAATCTGTTTCTAAAATTTGGCTATTATGTCATAATTTGACAAAAAGGCAAAAAAAATGATGACTGAGAATTTTTATGACGTTACCGCATCGGCAGTAATTTTTTGTCAATCTTGTTAACGCTACGCGAAGGTATCAACTTTTAGTTTTAAAATGCATTTTGTTTCGGTCTGACTTTTTGATCATTCGGGACATTTCGAGGCAACGATTCAAAGTGTAAATTTCGCAGACTGGTGTTAATAATAGAATCAATCGATTTATTTTGATAAAAGGTCTCTCGTGTTTTGAGATACATCGAAGGTATCGCGTTTTAGTGAGGGCAAACAGAAGCATCGTACCCGTGGTATGCGAGAAAGTGCACGGCAACGCTTTCGTCGACCGAAAGCGCAGCTTTTCCTGGCTGGCACACCGCATAAATGATACATAAACACTGGCATCGCGTAAGAGTGTACATAAGCGGCGTGAAGCGTGATGGCAGCCCTCGCCATACGTAACGAAGAGGTGGCCTCCTCGGGTGCTGGGCAAACAAATGCAGAAATTGGAGCCTGGTACTTCGCTGTCACCGTCACCGTCGCCGTCGCCGTCGCCTCCGCTATCCCTCCAAGTGTTGCAAGCTCCACGGTCAATAAACACCGACGTCTCTTCCCTTTCTTCTTTCTCCGTATCATTCTCCTCTTTCGGAAGTCGCTGTTGCGAATGATGAATTGCCCTGAAATACGCGCGCGCTTCGCGTTCTCACTGTAAATTCGCTATAAGAGGATTTAACTCGGTAATTACGTTTGTTGCGTATATTTATTCCCGAGAGACGTTTCGCTACGGTGCGTCTTGCAATGCACTTTATTTATCAGGTTATTTACAACATTATTTTCTCAGACAGAGATGCAAAAGCATTTACGTATTATACATTATCTGTACAACGCATACATAGAGAACTTTGTCTTATAATCTTTTGGATTTTGATTTAAGTTGCAGTGGCATTTGTTTGTTTATTAAATTCGCTACTTTTGTTGTAAGACTCGTTTTCATAACGTTTGTATGAAATATCACATACCTTTTCGAAATAAATATTAGTGCTTTTTACTTATTATTAATGATTCTTATTTATTTCAATAGTATGTCGCTACATTTTTAAATATTTTATTAATTACTAATTAAAGAATTAATTAAAAATGTTTTTCTGCCGCGTTATCACGCATATTATTCGAGTTTCTTTAAATGTAAACTTTCTCAATACACTAATATTTTTCATATTTATTTTTTTTTTCATTTATTCCCATTGAATCTCGGGAATGCGTAGGAATCATAGAAATGATATCGATGAGATAGCAGTATGCGCATAAATATAAAAAAATATACGCACTTTTTATTTTTATGCACACATATGAAGCGAAGATATGAATGCTATCTGCCGACGCTTTTATATTTCTTGCTCGCACAGAGAAAAGTGATGCCATGGTGACTTTAATGTTTGAATTCATATTGGCTTTTCATGGTTGTTGCGGCAGAGTATGATAAAATACATCTATACGGGATGTTTCAAAATTCGTGAATTAAAATATCGTAGTAAAAAAGTATTTAAAAAATATAAAAAGATTATAAATTTTTATTTTATGCAGCAGTTTGAGTGAAATAATAAAATTAAACTATTGTTTGAAATAAAAATGTACATATAACTTTTTTTATTTAACTTTTCGAAAACTTTCTTGTTAAGTTATTTTCAATAAAATACAAATTTCGGGACATCCTGTATGTAGACTTCATGCAACAATTTTGAACTTATTTACTTTAAATATTTTTTCTGATGCTGACAAATAAATTAATGTTCAAAATAAATTCACTGCGAGCTTGCGCTCAATGATAGTAAAGTTTTCACGATTTGCAATGTTTGAATTCCCCTTGAGCATCGACGACAATTTCTGCAACATTGTTCAAATGAGTTTCCAACTGTCTTTCGCGGTTATCGTATGACAGCGAGATCGTTTCTAAAATAAAGCGGATATTGGGAAATGTCACAGAGAGAGATCGAATCATACTTCGCTCCGTCGATAGTTCTTCGAAACGTTCCGTTGTACTACTTTGCAACAGCATCCGAGTACTACTTCCTTACAAAGAAATCACTAGCATCTGTCGTCCTCGCATAGATTTTTTTTTATCAAAGCTCCCTCAATGTTCCGATGTTATACTTTTGTGATTATTTGTTAGATATGAAATTTTCGTTGAAGTAACAAAATAGAAAGTATTTTATTGAAGGTTCTGTTCAAGAGATATCTCAAAGAAGTTCAGTTTATAAGTTCAGTTACATAAACTTGTACACGTGATTAATACACCGAGAGATAAATTGTTTGGTATTTAAACTATAATTACACGTTACTATAATTATGATTGATACTATAATATTAATAAATATATAGTTGGCAACTGAAAATGACTATAATTGTATTAAATAAAGTCGTGACTTATTTCGAACTTATAATTAGACCGACTTTAAATTAATACAATTAACATAACAATGTAAATACCATATAATAATCTAAATACAATTAATAAAATAATATAAAAAATATAAAATTACACGTTTCGACTTACAAAGCCTTCTTCAGTGTATAAAGCAAAAATACGTTATTAAATTAACACGCGCGCGAATCAATTAGACTATAATTATAGTTATTATAACCATACAAATGGTTGAAATTACTATAAAAAATAATTCAAATAACTATATAGTCATTTGAATCACTTTTTATGTATATATGGAAAGTTCTCTGTCAAATCGACACTTCCTCTTGTCCAAAATTCAGTTGAACCAAAAAATTTTTTTTTGAGCTCAAATTATAAGTGCACATGTTACTTTCTTTAGCACTCTAGCTTTTTTGCAAATTCATATAATAGGCCTAACGTGACGGCTATTCTTCATGAAATACTGATTGAGAATGCTTAAATTATGGATTAAAGTTCGTTTTCGATTTTCATGAACATCAGCCAAGAAAGAAAAGTGTTCAGAGATGTCAAAGGATTTGCCGGTTATCGCCGTGTCGCGATCCATTGCTGATGCCAACGTTTTGTCAATCTTACTTTTCACTTCTTCAAGGCAAGGAGCGCACTGATACTGTCGAGATTGCACAAACCGCATTTTTCTCGAAATAGTATTTTCCAGAATGATTGTCATGATAATTCGTACAGTTTTAATTTAATCAACTTAAAATTTTAAGATATTTACAACACTTTCCTTCTCAATCAGTACTTCGTAAACTACAGCCGTTAGGCCCATATTGAATTTCCAAAAAGATCAGAGTACTAAAGAAAGTAGACGTGTGTACTTACAATTTAAGTTCAGAAAGAAATTTTTTGATTGAATTTTGGAGGGGATGACTAATTTAACAGAGAATGCTTCATATATATATATATATATATATATAATTACGAACACCAGTTTTTCTCTCAGTGTAGTATTAGATAATAATTAACAATTATATTATTAAATATTTAATACATATAAGTAAAAATTAGCGAATTGTTTCTTCATTTTTAAAAATTAGTATTTGTTTCTCTACACTAAGAAAAATTCTGGTTAAATTAACAAAAAGACCAAACTAGAAGGCATTTCGATGAGTCCTAACAGAATTTCTGGTTATCATAATCATTGTTGAGTTGTCACGTACAGTTTAATTAGATCATTTTTTTATGTAAATTCTAAACCACACTAAAATAAATTTGTTTCTTCCAAACTGTATGTATTTCATTGTTACGATTGTTCATGCGCATCGTATTCATTAAAATTCCTTGTGCATCAACAATGCGTTTCTCTCGTGACTTTCTTACGAACTACACGCGGCGTTCGTTGCTCTGCGGTTTCTACCTCTCTTGGCAAGCTCCGTAAGGATAACACTGGATACAATAATGGCAATTATACGGCTTGGAGTGCCGTTAATTGCCAGACGTAACTCACGACTGCCGTGATGTTCGCCGCACGCACGAAGTTCGTGAGTGGGTTGTGGAAACTTGCCTCATAATGCGCTTACATAAGGTCGTCCCAAGTCACAGCGGCGGGGAGGGGAGGGGAGGGGGAGAATGGGATAGAAATAAATTAATTTCTGTCAAATGAGAAACGGGGGCGCAAATTACGCGAAACGGTAGAGCACATTAAACGCTCGCGGAAACGGCCGAAACGGCGCTGAAAAGAGCTAGAAGAGGTGAACTGCATGGTAGACGTTTGTTAGCTGCGAACGATAATACGGGAATGTACGGTCTGTTTGTTTGACTTTTTTGCAAACATTTGCGCGCAGACGTAATGGAGAGCAAAGAACTTTAACCGGTGCCTTGCACCACTCCTCTATTGCACCACCATTAGGTTCATAATTCTCGACGAGTTTTTTTACGAAACCTTTTTTCTGAATTGCAGGATACGCTAAGTAAAAAAGACATGTGTAGTTATATCTGCATTATAACGATATCTGCAGTGATATTTTCAGATATATTATATTTAGGACGTTAAGCATGTGCTATTGCAATTTGCTTGTGACTAAATAATGCAATCTTTTTAGCAATCGCGATAGAAGATACGGTAAGTCTATTGCATTATTTCCTGCAATTTTATGATTTCTCCAACAAGAGCCGCATTCGGTTTAAAGGTCTTCGAGGCGTATCGGAGAGGAAGGTTTTCACTTCCTTGATAATTTCATCGTTGCCTGTAGAACTTTCGCTCTTGGATAGTACTTTCCACTGAGGTTGTCTTTGCAAATATTCGTGAATATTCTAGGTTACTTCCTTGCAGTTGTTATGAAAGATTTCTGTATTTACAATAAGATTCATTGTGACATTTCAAATTTATCACGTTGATGATGTACAGCGGTGCTTTCTGCGACTTTTTTTTTGTTAAACTTTATACACTATAAATAATACAACAAACACACACATACATGTTAAAAATAAGATGTTAATTTAAATTTAAAGACTTATAATAGACTTTTTAAAACATGCAAAAAAAATATTAATTTAATTTTAATATTTTTATACAAAAAAAAACGTACATTGTTAAAAATAAAATGTTAATTTTAATTTAAAAGTTTTATATGAAGTTTCTACTAAGTCATGCAAAAATGTTAAAAATTGATATTCTTCTTCATATTAAAATTAACATTCTTGTACAAAAAATGTTAATCTTAATATTTTTGTACGTCTTAAAAAATTCATTATACGTCTTTAAATTAAAATTAACATTTATTTTTAATAATATGATAATAAAGATAATGCATTCCTATGTAGTTATTACTATCGATTTAGAAAGAGTAGCTTGAATCATTTCTCCCTCTTTTCTCTCTCTTTCTTTTTCTTTCTCTTTTAACCTGGGAGTGATCGCGTACCGGTCATTTTGCCATACTTTTCCGTTTTCTATTTATATCTTTCAATTTATCGGCACTATTATATTTTTATCTTTACGTGAATGTTTGTTAATGTTTTTTTGTAATATATATAATATGCGGAAATAAATGACGTAAACACGCTTATATCTACATAAAATTTGATATGTTTGTAACGGTCGATCTAAAAGACTGCACTTACGTTAGTGTTTGTTGTCTCCGTCAGTCTCCGTCATTATTATATTTTTATAAATAAAAATGAAATTATTATAATTTTCTTATTTTATATCAATAATTTTAACAAATAAAAAAAGATAAAATTAAAATAAAGAAATATTATAATATATAAATACAATTATTTCCAGTAATTATTACGTTCCTTTGTTTTTGATTGATTAATATAAAAAATTATCACAGAATGTTTTCTTATTAATTATTACTTATAGTAATTATAATCATATATGTATTTTAGTTATAACATATTATGTACCTATATGTACGAAAATATATTTCGGTCGAAATGATCAGGACGCGCCTACTAACGTTAGTTTTGAGACGTGTCTACTTCCGGGTTAAATATTGAGTTGAAGAGACATGTTTACATAACGTATGTTCAATTCTTTTTTAAGAAATGCGCAGTCTGTATATATTAGAGCTATGTCTGAATAATCTTTCTTTAAATATTTTCTTTAAATAACATACCTTTCAATGATAATTGGGCATAAAAAAGACAAATTTTATTAACATATACTATTGCATACAGTGTTTAAATTTTATTTTATAAATGACACAGACCAGATCTTTATAGTTGATAATTTTGCCCTAAATTGTTGAAAAGTGTTCCGGTCAGTAAATCTCAGATTGTTTGACTTATATACGCAGTATATCAACTATTATTTAGAAAGTTTCGTCTAGAAACATTCTGCGTTTATTTTGCTAAGATTGTGTTTCCGTCTAATCGACATCTGATATCTGATTATATGATAGCTGTTGTCGCTTTGTGAAAATGTCACGCAAATCAAGACTCTCAAAAAATTTCAATGAATAGTGATAAAAGTGTATGTATGTTTACTTAGGAATTTCGATAGATCAGTTTTTACTTTGTTCGAAAAAAACTAGGGATAGTATTTTCGATTCATCAAATCTTGCCAAAGATCCATAAAAAAATATATGTCGGAATAAAAATACATCTGACAATAACATTCTTGCAAGCTCGGTCGTGTGCGGAAGAATTTTCAATTAACACTGGGTTTCCAAGTTACAAGAGCGCCGACGAGAAACTGTCAGATGTTGCGTAATGAAAAAGGAAAAAACTTTGAAAAGCTTGGCTTAACGTGGCGTAGATGAAGCGCAGTACGTTATCGCAACACACTCATCCGAGAAAAGCTTTTCCACTTAGAGAGCCATTCGTAGAATTTACGCTCGGTAAAATGTAACACTTCCTGAATCTGGACAATCCATTCTGCATCTCATTATTAGATTAAAATTTATATCAATATTATAATTGCATCTGCATAATAGATGACATTAAGATCTCTAATTTAATAAACATTTCCAAAAATATTTCGATTTAAAAAAATGTCAAATATGTAATATTTCGGTTAGTAATATTACAAATATTATAAAAATCGTATAAATTATTATATGGAAATATTATAATTTGTAATATTATTAATAAAATAAAATTATTACGATTTTCATATTTTGTCGTAATTATTATAATTTATTCTTTAATAATGATCATTTTAAATAAATTCTATATACAATATGTGTGTACATATACTGTATAATCCGTTGTTATAATTTTACAGTAATAATGTCAAATTCAAGATTATAATAGAAATAACTCCGCATAAAGAAATGCTCTTGCCGTTTATAATTTTCGTTTTTTCTGTATTACGCTTGCGCTATCTCGCTCACACGTAGGTATAGACAATAGTTACTTATATACGTAAATTCATTTTTAAATCATTTCTTCACTCTTCTTTTGTTGTTACGAGAGTAAAACCACTTTCTACCGTCCTTTTTACTGAATTCCATACACTCGGTTATATCTCCACATTTTTCTTTTCTTCGCATACACGCTTCTTTGTTTGTGACTTCAAGACGCGCATTTTCTTCGATATTCTTTCTCGATGGTCGATGGCGCTAACAGTGAGTCCTATGTACGATTCATACCAGAGATTTTTCCTGCGAGTCGTAGCATGATTAAACGAAATCACAAATAATTTATGATCTCTTATAAAAATTTCGGGCTTGTTGAAGTTCGTGCGAGAGACTATTCAAAGAGCCAAGGCAGAAAGTTGTACTCTAAAAACGGCAATGAAATTGCCGCGCACTTCGGATTATATCAACGTTCTTTAATCTGTTAGATTGGAAGATACTGAGAATGGTTGGAGTTGTACAGTCATAAAAGAAAGGCTGTGCAACAACAACGGAAGTATCACAACTTGTTCCTTATTCCAATTAACCGCCACATAAATTCTACAATCTCTTAACAATGTTTTTCCATTGTGAACAAAGAAGATATCCAGATAGCTTTCTAGTAATAGAAAATGTTACTTGAACTGTTTAGTACCTAATCTTTTAATGTAATACGGAAAGAATGATTTTGCTGAAATATCTAAAAATTTGCAGAATCTAAAAGTATAATAGTTTGTTAGACTATCAAAATAATTATGTAGGAAACTCAAGTATGATATGAACAATGCTGCAAAATTTTGATGTTCTATACAGAAAAAAATGTTTTATTGAATTGACTAGAATTCTAGTGGAAAATGAACGATCCAGATTCTAATTATAAACTTACAAGATTTCTGATTAAATCTATATTATATTAAAATTCTAGTTGAAATATAATCAACATTTAGTAGATTTAATCAGAAATCTAGTAAACAGGGATGGCTCCTTTTGCCTACAAATCGATTGTCTACAATATCATTTGTCTATATCACTTTTGCCGACAGTTCGTTTGTACACAAAAATTATTGTTTATAGCTTAATTGCCTACATGCACTTTTGCGCACAAATAAAATTTTCAGAAACGAAATATCATTTTTGTCTATATGTATTATTGCCTACAGATCGATTGCCTACAGACAATTATATTTGCGCACAAATATAAAATTAAAGTTAAGTAAGAAAAATAGTTTATATATTTAAAGCAAAAAATTTGTGTTTTAAAACAGAATTTGTGTTTTTAAAGTAAAGAATAGTACATGTAGGCAATCGAGCTGTATTATGCAATAATACATGAAAACAATCGAGTTGTGTATGTAAGCAACAATAATGTATGTAAGCTATCGAACTATTGTAGGCAATAATACATACAGGCAATCGATCTGTAGACAATAATACATGTAGACAAATGTGAATTTCGTCTCTAAAAATTTGATTTGTGCATAAAAGTGCTCGTAGGTAATCGAACTGTAGGCAATAATACTTGTAGATAATAATATATGTAGGTAATAGTACATGTAGGCAAATGTGATTTCGTTTCTGAAATTTTTATTTGTGTGCAAAAATTTAATTTAATTTAATTTTTTAATTTAATTTAGTTTATTGCAAAGCTATATGAAAAGACTACATATTAACAGAGTAATAGACATAAAGTATGATACAATAGACTATAACATAAACATAAATACAATAGACAATAGTAGCAAATGGTTAGGCAAATGGTTAGGCGTCAGCAAAATTGCTGTTACAAAGTCTATTAGTAATAAAACCAGAATAAGACAACAATGCAATAAGAGATAACCTAATAGTTGAAATCATACACACACATATACACTCACACGAATATATACACACATACACTCACTCACATACACACATACACACATGCGCACACACTCGCAAACACACCAATTACATCAGTCTCGTTTAAATACTGTGAGTGACGCGATGAAACGCGAGGCAGCGGAACGAAAGGAGGATAGAGAGGTTTTTATTGAATCAGGAAGGGAATTAAAATATTTGACAGAGATGTAGGAGAAAACGGCACGGAACCACTTAGTGGACCGATATATGGGGAAGGATAAATAATTTCGATACGAACAAGTGACAAGAGGGTTAAAAGAGGAATGATATTCAGAGTTTAACTGAAGGAGACGTCGCAGATATAGAGGAGTATTGGAGCGAAATAGAGAAAATACAAGATAGCACAGGTGGAGAATAAAACGTTGCCAAATCTTAAGCTAGTCAGATCTCTGGTAATACGGAGATATATGGTCGTATTTACGAACACAATAGGAGAAGCAGAGACAAGAATTTTGGATATGCTGTACACGATTTAGCAGATGTTGGTTAAGAGCCGGAACATATATGACGTCAGCGTAATCAAATAGAGAAGTAACAAGTAATTGAGAAGTGAGGAATTTGTGAGAGCAGGAAAGGATGTGCGAATGGGATGCAAAAAAGATGTAAACAAGTATAAGCCGACACTTGGTGATTCGAATGACCATGAAAAATCAACATGGACAAGAATCTTAATAGAGGAGGAGGGAGGAATTGGAATAGAATTAAGAGAAATGTCGAAGGAGTGAATACGGGATAGTAATGAGGAACCGACAATCAGCAAGGATTATTTAGAAGTATTTAAATGCAGGGCATTATTAGTGGACCATTTGGCGATAAATTTTAAGTCTGTATTCAAAGCAGAACAGGTTGCTAAAGCATCGAATGGGAAAGGATTTGAGAAAAATTACGTCATCTGCATACATGAAGAGCTCGGAGGACAGAGAAACACTAGATAAATCAGAGACAAAAATATTAAAGAATAAAGGTCCGAGAATGGAACCCTGGGGAACACCAGAGAGAACGGCACGAGTAGGATTATATACGAGGACTTGCTGCGTGCGGTTTGTAAAAAAACGAGCAGATTAGCGAGAGAGCAGGATGAGAAAGACCGCATAACTTGAGCTTGACTAAAGTAGGTCACGATTGACGGTATCGAAAGCCTTTGTGAAGTTCAGCGCAACGATGGATGTAAGGCGACAATTATCGAAATTACGAAGCACGACGTCAGAGATGTGAAGCAATTCCGTCGTCGTGCTGTGAGATCAACGGAAATCAGACTGTCAGGAGGAAAGGATATTAAAATTTGAGGCAAAGGCATTAATTTGTGAGAAGCAGATACACTCAAGCAGCTTTAAGAGAAAAGAGGGGGGGGGGGAGCGAGAGGGTGAAAATATGAAGCAGAAGAGGGATTATTAGTTTTAGGAATGGGAAGAACAATTGTTTCCAGGAGGAGAGAAAGGTACTGTGAGAAAGGGAGAAATTTCACATATAGAGAAGGGGATCAAGACATTGAGGAAGGCACCATAAGAGCATGCGACCGAAGAGATCGAGAGGCCCAGTGGAAGTCAAGTGGATGCGCTTAAAAATATTGTAGAGATCACTGGGAATGGTTGGAGCAAAATTGAAGGTCGTGGAAACATGAGGAGAGGAGGAGAGAAGGTGAGTAAAAGAATTAGAGAAATAAGACGAAGAAGGTAGAATATCAAAAAAATGATTATTCAGGAGGGAAAGATTTCTGAGATGCAGAAAGAGGTGCAGAGGTATAGAAGCAGAGGAGGATTGATTGGCACCGCCAAGGGCACGAAGATTTCTCCAGAATTGGAGCGAGGAATCAGTTGTAAAGGAGGTTGAGAGGAAGGACTTTTTTTTACGACGAACAGCAATATTCATGTCGTTCCGCAAAGTCTTGTAGCACTGCCAGTCCGCAGGAGACTGAGATCATCTGAATCTAAGAAGGGCACATCTCTTCAGTTCAATGAGTCGTCGGACTGCATCAGCCATGGCGCGGGCGGATGAAAAACACGCCTACAAGTAATCGAATAGTAAAAAGTGCATGTAGACAGTCGAACTGTAGGCAATAATATATGTAGGCAAATGTAACTCCGTTTTTAAAATTTATATTTTGCACAAAAGTACATGTAGGTAATAATCTTTGTGCGCAAACGAACTGTCGGCAAAAATGATGTAGGCAAACGATATTGTAGGCAATCGAGTTATAAGCAAACGGGATCCCCTCGTAGACTTAACCAAAATTCTGAATTGTTTATTTTTTACCAGAATTTCGATTAATTCAACCAAACATTTTTTTCCGTGTAGTAAAGTTTGAGCGTCCTATATTTTGATAATCCAAGAAAATTATTTTCAGGTTTATATCTAGCTAAATTTTTACATACTTCAGCAAAATCATTCTTTCCGTAAGCTGTTTGATGTTAATATAGATATTTCAAAATAGCATTAGTGAGCTAAAATACGTTCATATTGGAAAAAAGATATCTTTTTTCCTCATGATATCAAAGCGAACAAAGATTTCGAGAAAATCCCTTTCTTGATTCTTATATTCTTTATACTACAAAAATGGTCAGATTATCATGAAACGTTGCATTAACTACGAGATTTGCGACTGCAACTATATACAAAACATACACGGCATTCGTTGGTGATCGTTCCGGCCGCGTTTTATACACTTCCGAGATAAAATTCCCTGAAGAGCCACCGGATAGTCGTCGTTATTGTCGAGGTTTTAAGAAGTACAATAGCCGAGGAATAGTTTCGCAGTGCAGAGGAAGACGTGCCAAGGACCGAAGAGACTGGGGACAATTCTCAATGGCATGTGGTTTCCGCCATCACTGCGACTACGCGACAAGTCTTTTCCATCTCTTGGAAAGTCTTATTTTGTCGCGGACGGTTAAATCACGTCATGCGTGCCAGAGTTACGAACGCCATTAATTGAAACCATTAATTGAAAAAGGAGAAAATAACGTTGCGCCATAGCAAACTTATATTTTCCTTAGATTCTACTTGATTCTGGAACCACGCACGACCATTGTATCTATCCGCCTGCTGTGGTCAAGCTTGCGAGTTTCGACGTTACCAAGGAAATAGAATGGCTGCAATTAATCTCGCCCTGTACAATCGGACCAAGAAGGTGCGCCGTACGTTTATTACTGCAATATCTCTCACGCTGATGACGTTCGCCAGTCGAGTGCACGTTCGTCACGTAACATATCCGCCATGTAACAACGTTACTCACTCGTTGTACAGCTTGTTTTGTAATATATTGCCGATGATTTTTTTGGTCTAATTTTAATTAGCCGATAGCAAATGTAAATCTAATAGAAATAACTATATTGTCCAAATGTCAATTTATATATTCATATAATCAAATATTTTTAAAATAACAGAGAGCGAGAGAAAAAATAACTTGTGAAGTTTCTGTCGAAATTTTTTTTACGAATATTTTTAAATTTTTCTACACATACATGGAAAGTATGGTTTTGTTGAAGTAACTAAAAATTTAGCTAGATGCAGATCTGAAAATAATTTTGTTGGAAACGTCAGAATAATTACGTAGGACGCTCAAGCATAATGATAATGCTGCAAAAAGTTTTGACATTCTAGCAACCAGTTTGAATATTCTACGTAATTATTTTGATGGTCCAACAGAATTATTTTCAGAATTGTGTTTAACTAGATTTTTAGGTATTTTAGTAAAATTATTCTTTACAGGTACAAATAATTATATGTATTATCAAAAATATTGTATAACAAGTTTAGTATACAACGTGTGAGAAAAAGATGGGAATTGTACTGCACGTAAAAATTATCACTTATATTAACGCAGTTCTGTTTCACTGAAGAAAAATAGTCGTTGTATGGTTCCTGAACTTCCGTTTATTTCAATCTTGCTTCATTACATGTGTACGCGTAAGAAATACGGCTTTTCAGTTTTCGGTGAAATTTCCGACGGAATTCGAGCGTGCGGACGGTGCAGAAACACATCGGGTAACTGCCGCTTGAGAGTTTCAAGTACTTCTGCAAGCAAGAAAGATATCTGTTCTAGCTCGCGTAGCAGGTGAAGGCGAAATAAGATCGAGGAAGGAGGCGGGGTTCGCCCAGCAACAGCTGTTAGAAAACTTTACAGACCTTTGGGGTAAATAATCTCGAAATGGCGAGGCGCCCGCTGGAAAGAGAGAGAGAGAGAGACTCTCGTTTCTCAAAACTGTCGAGTTATGATAATTCTTGCAGTTCACTTGGTCGCGTGAACGTAAGGATCGAGGCGATAGAACTATTAGGGAGTTTAGAAGTACTGGCAAATTTCATGTCACTGATATGATAGTTGTAAAACGATCAAGAATGCTTAAATCTTACTATAAAATATTGACTGAAATTGCTTAACATAAATTAATATCTAGGACACATGTTGAATACATTGCTTTAATTTTATATTTTGATACGCAAAAAAATTAAACAATTTTTGTCATTATACATAAGAAAATGTTATCAATTTTCTACGATATTCCTTGTATAAATTTATTAATATTGTCGCGAAGAATTATTTTCATCTACATTTAACAGTTATAGAGATTTTTACGAAACGGTTCTATGAAAATAAGAAGCGTGGAACAGATTTACAAAAGGTCTTTGATGCTCCCTCTCTCGAATGTGCTATTCTATCGTTCCAGGCACGCCAGCGTAACTCACTTTTGTAGAGAAGCAATCACATACATATTTACTCGGATATATACATCTTATTCATACCTGTTACAGTTAAATTGAATATGTATACCCACCACTTCCTTTTCGCTTTACGATCTCTCTTTCTTTCCTGTGCTATTTTATCCATTTTTATTTATCATCTGCTACGACTTTTTTTAGCTTCGCTACCTTTCAACTTGGCGGCCTCTTGTCGACAGCGAGAAACTTCGTCTTTTGCGAAATAGACGTTGCCAATTATTATTATGAAGGCGCAATTCCAACCACCACATCCAATTATATCTCACGAAACTAATTCGCAACTTTCTTTGCTAAATTTCACGTAATAGGATTTTGAAAGCATAACTCGACTCAAACTCTCACGCTGGTCACGCGAACGAAATTTTTGCTGACAACGAAGAGCGGAAAAAATGGGACGACGTACGTTATAAAGTGATGAGAATATCCCACCATGAGATAGACGTCACTGTCCTGATTGTGTTACTGCGGAAATGATAAAAGAATTTAATTTGCATGAGCTTAAAAATAACTGAAAGCTTTCAAGCAAATTATGCGGGAGTTTTTAATGTATTAGATAATATAAATTTTGTGCAGCACAACGTCATGGTTGAAACGCGGACGAAATACAGTGATAGAAGGGAAGAAAATAGTTTCAAAAAATGAAAAAAAATCTCTTATTATTTACAATATACAATTTTTACTTTATCTAATAGTAATTTATTACACATATAATTGTATATCTTTTTTCCTGAAATTGCTATTAATTATTATAAATTAAAAATAATTATGCATAGAATGCGGAAAATAGATATATTTTTTATATGTATTCTATTATTATTTTAAACTATTAATATTCAAAGGACTCTATCCTCGCGTTGAATTCTTGCATTCGGCCAAGGCGATTCCTATGCGTCGTTGCAGACATCGAACAGCTTTTGCAGGAATTTCGCGCATTCCTATTCTCAGGAGAAAACATACAAAATCTGCAGATATTCCTTGTTTTCCTTGTATCCCTTTCGATGGGTGGAATGAGTTCAAGTCAGCACGGCTATGCATAAAAGAGAACGTGCTGAAAATATATCTTCGTTGATATTGCTGCGCCTAGAAACTTTCACCCAAACGTCATTTCCTTATGCAGGCGTCTCGTGCAACTCTCACGAATATTTGCAAAGCGTTACGTATAGTTCCAGTTGAGTATGTCTTCAGAATCGATCTCGTCAACGGTTGAGATACTTTTCTTACGCTAGAAAAGAATCTTCGTTGGAAATACTTGAGAGGAATAAAAACAATAGAGTAAAATATATTCAATATTATATTTATAGCAATATTATTATTAATATCATTAAAATAATATATTTATATATATATTACTAATATATAAAATGTAATATGATATCATATATAGATTAATCAATCGAATAGGACATACAACAAAAAAATGTAGGGAATAAAATTAAAGTTAAAATATGTGGAAGTTTAATTTAATGTAACTCTGTAAACCGTAATATAATTAAAACTGAAAACGCATAATCATTAATTATAAAAATATTTGCCCAGAGTAAAGCCATTTAAAAAATATACGTTTTTCCCTTTACAAATTCTTGCAAAAAGAAAGCCTTTTTATATACAAAAAGACATAATAATTTTTATCTAACTTTATGCGTACAATAAGACTGTACGTGATGCAATATACGTGACGATAAGTATCACGGGTATATATAAAAAGAACAGACAAGTCATTTTTATGATATTAAGAGTATCCTCGTTCACGCAGTACTTTCGGGTGGCGGCAGCAACGCAGAGGACATAACTCTCGATGTCGATCTCTTCGACGATCGGAAATACGTTCTGCTCTTCTTTCGTGAGACGTTCCTTCAGTAGGTGCACGCGATTCCTTTCCACTGGCCAGGACCTCGATGAAATTGACTTCAAAGGTTGAAGTGCATTACGAACTCTGTCGTACTCCGCGAGAATCCTAGGGAGCAGTAAAGATTTTACCTTCAGTACCAGTCGTTTCTTTTTACCTCTTTCCTGCCATTAATGCCCGTCTCGCCTGATCCTTCTGGCACTCGAACTCTTAACGATTTCAACTATTTGCGTCTTTCTTTACTCTTTCCTTGGTATAGGAATCTTGGTATAGGAATACTTGGACGAAATCGTATTTTTCTCGAATATATGTGAACATGTAATATATGTACATGCGATAGAACGAAATAAAACGTTTTCAAGATTGATTTTTAAATAGCCATTTCAATCGTAGTCGAGAAAAAAGGATCGCAAAGTACCATTAAGAGAGTGTGAGCGGGATAAAAAAAATTTAACTTTCTCCGGTTCATCGCAAACTATATAATTTTCAATCCAACTTATTACGAAGGAATTGTAGAAAACTTGACGGGAGGGTTTCCTTTCAAGAAGGAAGAAAGCTCGGGCTAAGTTAGTGCGCAAGATTTACTCTGCACGCGTCTGAGAGCAAAGGAAAAAAAATCAGAAAAGTATTTGGTAGGACGAACACGAAAAGCGAAAATATTTTCGTTCACCACTCGATCCATGAATTGGTTTCTATAACAACTTTATTCTCTTTGTTCTTTCTTTTTATTCTAATTGCAAATGATAATAGCAATTATTTAATACTAATTTTTTTTCTACAACAATTTTATTTTTCTTATCTTTTCTTTTACTTCTAATTGTGCACAAAAAATATATAAATGATAATGTTAATCATTTATTTCTGATTCTAATGTTACTAAAAAACTTTTTTGAAAAATTTCGAATGTGAATGTATCGTTGTTATTGTAACAAGTTGAATGCGCTATAAGGGCATATAAAAAAACCAATTTTAATAACCCGTCAAGATTTTTCGAGTTTCCTTGTCGCGATCGTGATATCGGATTTCATTTCTCAAGGCAATCAGGCATCGAGTGGAGGAATCGAGTCGAGTTTTGCGACCGAGGAAACGAGTTTTTCCATTCGAAGACGCAATTTTCTTTTTCTCGGTATTCACTCGCGCGAGCGAAAGTCAGCGAACCTGTTTACGTTACTTGCGCCTAAATCGCAGTTCCAGATAACTTTTACTTTTACGATTTGCGGCGCGTTAACCGAGTGCACCGCTGCAGGCCTTTCACGATGCGGAAAGTTGAAGAGACCGTAAGCGTTCGCGATCACGATCAAACTTTCGCATGAGTCTCCTCGTCGAAACTTATTCGCGATCGCGAGTAGTTATCGGCGAAGTTCGAGGCTTCATATATGAACGGCTTTAATCATTTCTTAATGTTCGCGTGTGCAACGAAGGATTATCTTCGAAGTGCATCGAGGTTTAATACTACTAGCTAATCCCGCGATCTCTTGAATTTATAATCATCACATTATATAAGCGGTAAAATGTATAGATATTGTAAATTCTGCACGAATTTTGTTATAAATAATGATCTTCTGTAATATTTTACACAAACGGAAATTAATCCCATTAAAGAAAATTGATGGTTTTATAATTTAATTAAAAAGTTACGTAGAATTTCTATTTTAATTTTTAAGATGCATATTTTAATGCAGCGTATAAGCAATTTATAACTTATAAATTGAACCGTAATATCAAGTAGTAAAGCGTTACGCTCTTGGAAAATGACTTAGTATCTTTAATAGTGTTGCGTTCTCCGAAACAAGTTAATATCGCGAGCAAATTTAATATTGCCAGCTGTTGCAGAAGAGCACTGCGAAACCAACTTGAAACTTGGACAATACTCTAGTACAAGCAGCTTATCTATAACCTCTCAATCAAGTAAGTATCTAATATATAAAGAATACGCGTAATACAAGAGTAAAGTATTGTATAATATCTATTTAAGCGATAGCTTCGCGAGCAATTTATGTGTCCTATTTGCATAAAATATCAATAAATTGCGCATTAAAAGTTAATGGAAAAGAACAATCTTGATACTTTTCAGAGGTATTAAATCATTTTTATGGCAAAGTTAGTGATGGCGATAAAAATGGCTGCGCTGAAATTTCCACGAGACTAGGAAAAGATCGCATCAACGAAGACGTTGACGAAGCTACGACGATAAATTAGTGACTCGTGAAATTTCAGGTGAAATTTTGAGTCCGTGGTACCTCTGTTTTCTGCCGCATAGACCGAAGACGATGTCGCAAATGAAAGATGGCAGCCATTCGAGGAATATCACCAAAATCCAGTACAGCGGCTCAATGGACGTCATTCCGCGAATTCCAAAGGTTGGATAGGGAAATTTCGAGCTGGCCCGTCGACTCTTTTTAATCAGATCATCCCACGTGCAGCCCAGCTGCGGCGCATTATAGACGACCGGTTTTGTAGCGTTGGTTCTGCGTGAAAACGATAAAAAGTATGAGAAGAAAAGCACATTCAAGCGCCCCACATCTCATGATAATTTATTGCGTTCATTCTTTGCATCGTGCTATAATTAACTGTTTCATTCGCGGCGCATTTTATTTTATTTTAAATCGTATTCTATTTAATACGTAATTTATGCGAATTATATGTGTATATGCATCTGCAGTAACACATTGTGAATTTTATTAGTTTTGAATTTTATTATCATTTAATTAAATTTCATTATTATTATATTTACTTTATTTAATTATAATTACACAATTAAAGTTTAATTTTTATAATTAAAATTTTATTTTTCATTATAATATATCTTTTGTTATAATCAGATGACGAAAGAATGTAAAGAATGTATCAAGTTGCAAAATTATATGTTATTTTTTTTGTACGTACCAAAGAAGATAATTCATTATTAGAGAAATTTTTATAATGCAGGTAACAGAGGTTACATCTCTTGTAAAGCTAAAGTTGATTTACTTTTAAAACTGCTAATAATTAATAGTATTTCTGACTAGTAATTTCTCTTAAATACAAGAATAATCGGTAAAAGTGGACGGAGAAGGCATGAGAGGCAGATATAGCGTACTTTGCTTCTTGCAAGGCGAATGCAATCAACTTATTCGCAGTTCAGTCGTTCGGAAATACTTCAGAGCGAAGCGAAGAGATGCTTCTGGTTGAAACTAGAATCAAACGTAAGCTCTCCGGGTTTTCTAGGAAAAGCCCGGAAAAGCCTAGCTATAAGTTTCATTCGATTGGTTCGTTGTTGGCTGACTTAAATAAAGATTGTGCTTTAAAAAGTCTGAGTTGATTCTCGTTATGCGTATCTTCTAATTAAAACCTTAAAGCGGATAGAAAACAAAGTTTAACAAGAGATATCATTAAAGGGAATTTATATGGTTTCTTCCGCAATTTAATACGCGCATCGACGTTCTCATTGTAATATTATTTTAAATCTGAAATTCATTTATTTTTACATTCCGCGCGAACCACTTTCCTAGTTGATGTGCCCTACATGTGTAAATCAATAAATCATCTATATCTAATTACTTCGTTTGAACCGATTTGACGCAACTTAATTATTCCTGCCAAGCGCAAAGAATACAATTTAACTATTGATTTCAATTACCGTCTCGCATACAATTTCCGATAATCGCTTTCCTCATTAGACAAAAATTATACAACCGTCGTACTCCGTGCAAGATTCAAAAACATAACTCACATAAAAAAAAAATCTTTTTTCGAAAATTAATGAGAAATACAACTTTTAAGTGTTTTTATTTAGAACTTAACGGTACTTTTGTTGTGATCGTTAATTTAAATAAAACACTATTTTTTTTAATATCACGCAATTTTAACGCAATGCCGCGTTGTAATCATGTACGTATTAAATTAATCCCACGTTAACAGTAGCGAGAATTAATGAACAACCATGGAAATTGAAACGAGTAATTTTAACAATTTTAAAATTTTAGGTAACATTACAAGTTTTTCGCAAACTGATATCGAAATGAAAGAATAAAAAAATTAATGGGTATCTGCAATAAGTGCATTTTATATTTTCAATATAGGGCACAGGCAATATATTGTTAATTAAAATTAGTCGTGAAAATTTTTGTTACACAGCACAATGTTATTTGAAAGAACTGGCAGTTTCGTTCTGTCGATACAATGAATGCCAATTTACAATACACACACAGTTGTATTACACATAATTGTATTAGAGAAGTTGTCAAAATATTCATTAGCTTTATCAACACAAGGAATTTATGATTTCGTCAAGACGGGAGTAATCATGCTCTCAGTGAATTGAGGGGTGAATCGAAAAAAATCGAAAAGAGCGAATTCCGCTTTTTACAATTGGAGCGGAAGCGTCGAATTCGAGCAAACAGTAACAACTACGGAAACCGCGCGTACATGCAAAACGTGTTTGCCCGCATCCAATATTTCGCATCGGAAAACTAGATAAGCCGCGTCTGCAACGAATTCCGATATGTTAAAACCTACAACGGATCGCGAAAAAGGTTTCATTCTTTTTTTATTATTAATTTAATTATTTTAATTAAACAAATTATTTTTTCCGGATTTTATTTACAAATTCGTTAATTCAAATAATCAAATGTATGTATATATGGGATTTTCTACGGATTTTCGCGCTTTTTATTGTAATTTTTATTTATTTTGCACTTTACGCTTTTGACAGAGGCAGGATTGTTTTACCGGCCCTAATTATAATAATACTATTTTATATAATCATTTTTAATTTGCACTTGATGTCGCTTTAATAACATTACCTACAAAAGAGATCGAGCAGTCCTCTTTTAGCTCCAAGGTTCTATTGAAACACAGTACTGATAATTATTTTTCTCAACTGAGCAAGAAGTGCTTTGAGAAAAAATAACAGGTTGCGCAATATATTCTTTGAAAGGTGATAGCTATCGCTACTTTCTGGTTCACGTCTCGTAATTAAACAATGTTGATTATTATTATCATTCCGTAACGCTGCACACGTGAATGCGCCTTTAACGTTGAGGTTAACTTTCTCTTTGCAATTAAATGAATGTAATATTTAAGAGCAACTTGATAATCCTTACGTAAATAAGCGTATTGATAAACGATTTTGTAATGTGCAGAAATGTAATTATTACAACGAGACGAGTTACGGCATGTTGAGTTTGATTAATGTAAACATAGTCATAAAAGTTCGCAGCAACGAGAATTAAAAGCGCTTTAAACTCGGGTTAGTAGATTAATCCTTCCTTGGACTGTTAAATATCCCGATTATTTTTATTAATGAACAAAATTTTTAGAAATTAACGTAAAATAAATAAAATAATAAGATTTTATACGTACATGCCGACTTCCCATGCGGCCGCGATCATCGTATTTACTGCTATATCTATTGGGATGATTTCGGCTGGCAATTCCGAATTGCCGCACGCAAAACCCGCACCAACCATGAGAGCGGTGGGTCCTTTGAGGGACTCGACAAAGCCAGGCATAGGTTCCTTGTAAGCCGGTCCAATGCAAGGAAAGCGCACCAAGGCGACCGGTAAGTTGGGAATTTTTTCATTCTGCAGGCATTCAGCTATCCTGCCGCGATGTCTGAAAATGCTGGATGCGACGGCGATGCTCCTGAGCTTCGGTAATTCCTGACAATATTCCAGGAAGGAATCGTGCGGCCCGGCGGCATGAAAGGCCACGGTGACCTCTCTCAACGAGGCTTTGTCCTCGATGCTTAGAGCGAGATCCTCGTAAAGCAGATTCCCCTCGAACGTTTTCACGCGCGACATCGCGCCCGGCATCTCCTGCCTCAGTCGCTCATACCTGCCGAGCGATAATAACGTTGGTGACGCAAATCGGCTTTGGAATTTACTCCTAGGAAGTTTCATCAAAATGGAGATGCACCGCGGCATGGAAAAATTGCGTAAGACGCGCGCCATTAAAAATATCAAGCAATCAGATTATGATGCACAGATTCGAATTATGCGATACAAAGTCTCATTTCTGAAATTATCGCCGGAATACAATACGTACGATTATCAGCAATATCCGGAAATTAAGATGCTCAGTGCAAAACTAACGAAGATAATTAATATTAATCATTGTGAAAAGCAAATTTGAGTTTTGTTTTATCGATAAATACATTTACATAAATTATTATATAAATTTGAAATTAATTTATGTTTCTTTGAATTCAATTTATTTGTTCATATTTCATTGTATATTCAAAGTATGTATAAAATATGCAAAGTTCTGAAATATCTTCTAATTCTACGCATTTTTTGCTGCATTTTTTGAAAGGATAAAAATAGAAACACGACATACTGTCATTTCGAATTCTGCCTAGGAGATTTTTCACAATTAACATCATAACTATTTTACGAGGAACAATTTACAAGAAGTCGCAAATAGTGCGAGGAAAATCCGACAAGCCGCGACAGCCGAGAGCGATTTCGCCGAACGTAATAGCGTTGAAGCGGTTGCACCTTGAACGCTCGAGCTTCTCGTCCATTTGCATTTTCTCATTTACGCGCCGGGCGATTCTCTTTTTCAAGTGAAAAAACGCAGCGATCCGGTGGTAACTACGATTTCCCGGGGGAAAACAATCCTTTCGCGGATTTTAATTTCGCGAAATTCAAAACGCGCGGACGAATTTTCCGCGCGGTCGCGGATTTTGCGAGGGTTAGAGAAAGAGAGGGAAAGAAAGGGAGAGAAAGCACCCCGGGCCGCGTATACTTCATAATCTTTCTAAAGGGAGCACGGAGGCGTGTGCTAATGAAAATAAATCTCTCTCCACGAGCTTTTAGCCGCCCCTACCCGAAGGCCGGTCAGGGCGGCCATCGCCGTGATGCAACGGTGCCGAGTTTCATCTTCCGCACGTGGCCGATTCGGGCGATCGTTACGATGAGACGAGCATGAGACGGGATCTAACGAGGCAATCCGATTTGCGCAATTGACTATAAACACGTGCATCCGATCGTATCTCGTTTACTCTTGATTCTATCGTTATTACCAGGCGATTTCGGACGAGCAATTGCAATGCGATTGCAGGTATGCTGCTATCATTTCAATCGATATCGTTCGCGGTAAGTTTCCAATTGTTAAAATTATGACACGGTATGAATTTTAACAGGAGATTTAACAAATTGCAAAGATCAAATCGAAAGATTCCAAAATGCTTTGTTTTATTAAGCCTCTATTTACAATCGTATTTTTACTTTTTATCTGCAATTTCGATTTTTTTTGTTTAATCCAATGTTCTTTTACTGTTTCTGGATTTAAAAAAAAAGTGGAAAAAAGAGTTACTTTTTAACTATTATATTATTATATTATTAGTTATTAGCTTAAATATTAAAATTTTTATTTAATAATTTTTATTTGATAAAAGTTGATTAAACAAAAATGAGGATGAAATTTGAGAGTAAAATGTTTATGCCAAATAAGACGCAGATGAAAAGTTATCTTACATATTAAAAGTTGAATGGAGAAGAAAAATGTTACAAACAATATATGTATTTTATCACATAACACTGATGTAGAATTAAATTTATATTAAGTGAGCGAAATTTTTTATTACGAATAAATCGAAGAAGAAAGGATCTCACACTAATTTTATGGAAAAAGTCATTTCAGTCAAATTAATTGAAATTGTAATATTTTAGCTTATGAGATGTTGATCGAAAGTCTTCATAACCATAAAATTTTGCTGTAACACTATTTCGAAATTGCTATTTCGGATTTAATGTACTGAAAAGTATCTTCATCTACAGTGCACAGTTAGTTTTTTAAACGTATAAGCATTTATATAATTAAACACGCATATAACCAGTGTGTGAGCAGCATTTTATTAGTTATTTTATTAGTTACAAAATATCTCAGAGTTTCAGCCAATTTGACTGAAACTACTTTTTCCACATGATTAATGCAGAGTCTTTTCTTCGTATTACGCAGCACCATAGTTTTTCATAATTACGTAAAATAGTAATAAGAGTAATAATAAGCATTTTATTAGTTACAAAATATCTCAGTTTCAGCCAATTTGACTGAAACTACTTTTTCCACATGATTAATGCAGAGTCTTTTCTTCGTATTACGCAGCACCATAGGTTTTCATAATTACGTAAAACAGTAATAAGAGTAATAATAATTTCATTTTGTGAAAATTTTTGGAATGTGGTGCTCTTTCTGTCACTGCACGTGACTATTTGTGAAACGAAAATCTAATTTTGCAATCGATTCCCAACGTAAGGTGCATTACGTACGTTCTCGGAATTCTTGCGGCAAACCACCAAGTGCAATGAAAGAGCGAGAGAGAGAGAGAGAGAGAGAGGAGGGAGAGGGTCTTTCTCAGTTTGATGTTCTCTGAAATAAATTCGGCACACATCCCCGACCGGAATCGCGGTCACAATTTAACGTGCACAAAGACGATATCGAGCGACCGATGCGATTTACAGGCACAAGGTGAACGAGAAGGAACGCGAGAAGGATATCGTTCGTACCCGGGTGACGCGAATATCTTCTTTAGCCGTTCCTCGCCGTTGAGACCATTTTGGGATCTGAGAACGACATACACCCTGACATCCGGCAAGCACCGTAAGATCTTCTCCAACAGAGCGCGTCCCAATTCGCTGGTGACTCCCGTGAGGAGCACCTCGCGTTTCGCGTACCACTCGCACAGAGACATTGTCGATGACTGGGGGCCTGCTTGAAAAGCGAATGAGGTGAACAGTACGAGGCGTTCGATTCTACCTGATGGAAATACTTACTCGCGGGAAAGGGAAGAAGCCTATATTCTGGCTTGGCGCAACGATCAAATGCACGTGATTTCGAGATTATGACGAGTAGACTATTATCAGCTTTGTACATAACTTGCAATAAAATAATTTTTTCAATGAATGGACTGTGCATGCATAGAAAAGAAAATGTATTAGCATTAGCTAACACAACATTTTCAATTTCTAATTGAAAATAATGTTCTTAATTCAATGAGAGTTGATAATAATAAAATAAATAACATTTAATTAAAATAAGAACATAATGCATTTATTTTATTAATACTATTACTAAGTTAGTGAGATTAGTTTCAATTTGAAACAAATGTTGTAAGTTAGTGCTGTGTTAATATATATATATTTTTAATTACATTAAATAATAGTATGCCAAACGATGCAAAAGAGAGATGTCTAAAACTGCATTTGAAAAGCATACTTTTAATATTGTGTTTTTGTATTATATTTATTAAATAATAAAGATAAAATGACACAATAACGTTGCATGCTTCTCGAACGCAATCAAATAAATATAATAAAATATATATAAAAAGAATCTGCGAATACACATGAAAATATCTTCTAAAATAACTTTTAATATGTTTCTCCAACATTTGTGAAATTATGCAGCTTTTTCACGCAGTGTACATATTTACTAAAGTTTGGTACCCGTGGATTACCTCCTAAATGCGTTTTCGATGTTTAAGAATTTCTTTAGCACCGCAAGTTTCGATTAAATCTTTTTTGCTAACGTGTGCACATTGTTTCATAAAAACAATATCGAGAATTACGAGCTGTGTTGAATCATTATTTCAAATAATTTAGATTATTTTCTGCAAATTGGTTCTCTTGAAATCATTTATAAATTATATATCGATATACAAATATTAATCTTCAGTTAAATAAATAATATGCATTAGGATATAAAATTGAATATAGCAATTGAACATGGCAATTTGATTAGGTCATACAATAGCGATCCGTTTTGATGAGACGTGTTTTCATTATTGCAAGTGTCGGATAATCAACCGGGACAAAGGAATTGAATTGGTAAGGAATTGGAAGTGCAAGGAGTCTCATTGACATCACTGGTATTTCGATGTAAATGAGAACGACGTTTATTGTAGCTACATTTACCAAGATTGTTGGTTACGTGAGCTTTACATTACCATAGAATCCGTAGCTTCGATTGCGGTCGAGTGCTCCATTGTACTTAAATCAGAACACCACACGTACCTCTGTGATTTACAATCAATAATTAAATTAACGAGTAAAAATGTCTGTAATTTTATCACACATTGATAATTTTGATTCATATAGCGAATAATAACTGGTATTGTATTTATCAAACAAAAAGAAAATTAATATATTACTGTCCATTACTGATTTAATGAGACGTAGCGTTTAATATAACATTATATTACTTTCCATGAATATACGTATGTATATTTTCAGAATTGCATGAATTGCATTAAAATATTTACGTATTGTATAACTTCTTATTACGATTAAAAAATATACACAATCACAAAGAATGTTTAGATTTTAGATATAGATTACGTTTTTGAAAATGTCTAGTTAGATGGTGTTCTCACGACGTGGGTGGTGAAATGGCGCCCTTCCCTGATACGATTCGAGGCTCGGAATTGATGTTAGGACCGTCGATTGGCATAAATAGATACGGCGCAGAAATATTCGGGTTTTTGACGCGTCCAGCTATCCGACGCACAATTTCCCTGTAACACCGCGCCTCACTCGCGGCCTCGTTTTTCCCTGCCGCGGTATTTCCATGTATGAATATGTGCATTTTTTTGTTCCGGTGCATGTTTCGTTTCATACATGCCCGTCCACGCGCGCCTGTTGTTTTCAATGCCCAGGCTCGACAAATCGCGCCCGACGGTTCGCTGTTTACGAATAAAAAATCAAGCCAATTTGAAGCAAACCGTGGTTTTACACACGGATGAAAATCCGGGAGCTTTTCAGTGATGGCCGTTGCCGAGTGTCATAAAGGCCGGTCAATAATGATAATATGTGTAATGATACCATGTATGCAAAGCGGTCTCGCATGTTTAATTACTTTTTCTGATAAGCCGTGCTGCTCGTCCGATATTATTTGTACTAGAATTTCATTATCTTGTACATCTCGTTAGTATGCGCAATAATAGCATGTACTAATAATTAATAAAGTACGTATACATATTTTATCTATACAGCACCTTGACGTAATGTTAATTGATTTAACTATAAAGAGATCGATTATATATCTTCGTCTAGATTTTTTTCTCATCCATTTGTTGTAATGTATAAAATATGTCACTTATCTCAGTGCCGAGACACTACCCTGTTACTCCTAATTACATTAACTTTTTTAATTCCAAGCTGTAGTGAGATAGGTCGACAGATGTTAATAACGTGTATACACAAAGTGCGGGAATATTGCAGAGAGCATTGTGACAATCTTTCGACAGTCTAATTCAGATTCATGTTTGTAATTATGTTTGTAATTATGCTTAAATTAGAAACTACACTACATGCATAAAGCTGCAAAGTGTGACCGAAAGTGGTATATGACCGCATATATGACCGTAACATTATTAACTTGCGTGAGTACACCAAGATAGAACCGGTTTAACGCGGCGTTGCATAATTAGGCTGGAGATATGAAAGTGTATACGGTATTGCAATTCTTCGTATCGGTGGCCGAGTTATGTAAGCCCTAACGACAATTTGTTTCTCTTAATTCCATGCCGATGCACTTTGCCTTGTGAGATGCATCACAGAAAGAAAAGGAAAATAACAATTAAGCACGAGCACCGTTAACAGCTTTTCTTCCATTTACTTCGCGTATTTTCCTCTGTACCTACCTTCTCATTTATTCAGTCCGCTTCCGTAGGGATGACTGATCTGCACAGTCATTTAGGCTTAGTGAATTCTCGGGAAACTCGAGTTTATTACACTGCAAATACTCATATACATACATTTACATATCATACGCATTAACATACATGCGTTTTTATGAATAGTAATATAATAACCATTTGAGGAAAGGTGGAAGCAAGATACAACTTAATTAAAAATATTAGAAATATGAGAGTTACAAAATAACAATTAAATTTAAATAAAAAAAAAACGTATTTAAAAAAAACGAAAAATAAAGACGATAACAAAAATTTATTCTTGCATCTCTTAATTATATAAAAATAAATTATACAATCCGCATATATATATATAAAAACGATCGTGTTTGATAATACAATAAAAATTTGAAGAAAAATGGAAGCAAGATACAACCTAATTTAAAATAAGAAATATAAGAATTGGAATAATAACTAGATTTAAATGAAAAAAACATATATATTTAAAAAGAAACAAAATTTAATATTAAATATGATATCAAAAGTTCATTTTTTATTTACATCTTTTAATTAAATAAAAATAAATTATGCAGTCTGCATATATATATAAATGATCGCGTTTTTTATAAACGACAGTACAAAAAAAATACTCGAAGAAAAGTAGAAGCGAGTATAACCTAATTTAAAATATAATAAGAAATACAAGAATTGGAGTAATATCTACATTTAAATAAAAAAAAATATAAAAAAAACATTTGTATTTACAAAAAAATGTAATTTAATATTAAATATGAATGAAAGTTTATTTTTTTATTTATATCCTTTAATTAAGTAAAAATAAATTATATAATCCGTATAATACATATAAAAGCAATCGTTCCTCAAAATATGCGGTCATCAATCTTCCCGGTCCAATAAATCGAGATAAACGATTACTAGACGATCATATCTTGACGAATAACATTATACGTTGGAAATAAGGAAAACCAGTACTTTATGCATTTATGCATTACACAGAGCCGAAAGTTCCTTTGGCGGAAAGACGTAGCAGTTCTACCATTCGAACATGTCGATGAATAAAACAGCATTGTCAGACACTTCGCTCGATCCATCTATATTTTTTATCGTCCGACTCGGACGCGTTTCACGCATACATTCTGCATATGTATAGATTTCTCTCCGCGTCGGCAATATTTTTTTAAATCGTAAAATTTTGCAATAGCGGAAACAATGAAGTAGTACATAACACATTCCACTTGTCAGTTCACTCTGGATACATTACATACCGCAAAAATTATATTGTTCATGTTGCAAATATAATAAAATACACTTTATAATATTTTACTATCTTATGTAATTGTTTTATTAATGCAATATAAATTTATGCAATTTTTAATAAATCAACGGCTTTATTTACATCGAAATTGACAATGACATAATTTCTAGATACGATATATAAAATCTGATGAAATTAAACATTGTAATATTAATACGTACCTAACGTATTTGTTTTTACTATTTTGCTCTGAAAACATTTTATATCGTATTTGCATATAAATGTTGGTAATGTGAAAATCCTTCAAAGCACAAGTTACACAACAAAAGTTCAACAAAAAATAACTTTTTGTGTAACAACAGAATGAGACTAGCCATTTTTGCAATTTTTTGGAGACTTAACATGAATCCAATTTTATATTTTGTCATATTATGAATTATGACAGGTAACGCGTTAAAGAAATTTTATTGGCAAAATTTGTGAAAGATTTTATACATTAACTTTTACAACATCTGACATTTTTTAAGAATCTCAAGATCTCATAACTACCATAAAAAATTCCTTTTGAGAGCTAAACGTTCCAACAACTCAGTCAGCTAAGGAAGATTACAAATTTGATGCAGATTTGTTATATCAGATTGATGAAACAGAACGCCATAAAAAAATATAACAAGATTTGGTAATATGACTTGACAGCAGATTGGACGGCAGAAACCGAGCAGATTTACACATAAGTTTGACGTAGATTGACAGCAGAAATTGAGCAGAATCTGCGTTCGACAGATTCTGCTCGATTTCTGCCGTCAATTTAGATTGATAGGCTCTGATGGCAGAACGAGCTTAATGCGGATACAAATGGTACCAAATCTGCTGCATTTTTTTCAAATTTGCTGTCAATCTTTTGGAATCCTGCAGACAGTTTGTTTACTGGGATACTTAATTTTGGTTACAATAAAACTTCTCTAATACATATTGTAATTATGTAACAAAATATGTGAAAATAGCTCGTTTTTTCAACTTTAACTGCAAATTTCTTAAAATTGTATTAGGTGTTGGAATTAATTCGTAGCGTTTTTTAATGAAAGAATGTTATTTATTTCACATGAGCATTAAAAAATACATTAATGAAAGTACTTCCCATCACTTGTAAAACGCTACGAATTAATTCCAACACCTAATAATATGATTAAACAATTTGAAAACTGGATTCGTATTTAATCTAAATAATTACTAAGAATGATTAGTCTTTTTAATGTTTTTTTCTTTATTGAACTGTGTTAGTATCCATTAATATTACACAGAAAATTACAATACAATTTTAGAAAAGATTTTACCACTAAGATTAACAAAATATGACAAGGCCAAAAGTACTAAAAGGATAATTGGCTGTTTACAAGTTTTAATGTCTTTAAGAATTCACACGGATGCTTCTTCCGAGTTGCTCAGCTCTGTTTAGGCTTGCTTTATCGTTATGATAAGTGCAGGCTGCGGTATATTCGAGAGCATTGTTTTTCCCTTAGCCAGACTAATAATCGTTAGAAAGGGGGTTGTTTGTGATAGTATACGACACCCATGGAATTGCGTTATTATGCGGCCAAGATTAAAATTTGAATTGTTACAAGTACAAATTTCTCTGTTGTGGTACATCCTAAATGGCTACATATTTCTAAACGATAATAACGCAGTTTATAGTGTTGATATAGATTATAGTGCATACGTACTGTTATTAAACGATTCATATAGCGTCCGTGTTAATCCGGTAAGAGAAACTGCAATAATGTTGTGTCAACAAGCTTTTCACAATTTTGCATTAATTTTATTAAATAAGTCAACGATCGTAATATTGCTGCAAATTGTTTCTATTGACGAAAATGCATTGTTACCGTGTAAGTTACAATACTATAGCATTATTAATTAATTTGCTATAAACTTTTTAATTAGCTGAAAAATAATATTTTGGATAAAATACACGAGAGATTTAATAATTAAATAAGATTTCATATGTAGAGGAAAATTTGTCACTTTACAATACATATTAATTTTTTGAAGGTGAAATGAATGTAAACGTGGAAATTCAAATTGTAAATATTCTTTTATCGATATGCATTTTCATGTTGAACAATTTTCATTTGATAATGTCGTAATAATTTGGCAAAAAATAAAAAAAAGCAAAAACAAAATAACTTTGCATGCGTCGGGTAATTTTGCGTAAATGGGTTGGATAATCATGGACAAAGTAAAAATCATAAGAGATTAATATAAAATTAATAAAATAAATATTTCATGGAAAATATTTCAGGAATGTTAATAGGAAAATGAAAAAAATATATTATTTGTACTAACTATTAATTTTGTACGAACATTGGCATATATTAAATATATGCCAATGTTAGTACAAAATTAATATAAACTTTGAAAAAATAATACAAAAATTGAAACAATTAATTTAAACAAAAATCATATATGTAATTCTCAACGTTATCAGTTCCATTGCATTGTTCATGACTTCGGATCCATTCAGAACATAGACAGTGTTGAAACCATTCAGTCAAAACTAATGTAACATAATGTCGATGTTATAATTTCGTCCTCTACAATATAACTCTCAAGGAACACACAAAAATCAATAAAAAATAAAAATGATGTCAAAATGACTTTGTTTTCATGCTTAAAGTCAATAAACAGTCAGATTTTTACCAAATTTTATTTAATCAAAAATCATCATTTTGACTCAAAGTACATCGTTTTGACTTTCTTTTGACTTGGTACAT
>NW_011627254.1:0-115575 GCF_000204515.1 Acromyrmex echinatior | reverse complement strand
ATATATATATATTATATTACATTTATGTTATGGAATAACAACATTGAAATTGCAACATTGAAGTCATGTTACTTTTAATTTATCGACTAGGCCGAGTTCCATATCTTCTGAATTCTTTGCAAATAGTGAACTTTTCATTGGGAAGAAACTTTGGATTGTCCATGCGCACAATTTGATTAAAAAAAACGATTACTCAAAGACTTTTTAACTTAATTCAATGAGTAATAGCTCAAAAGACGCACACAATAATGTCCTTTAATAAGATATGCACGATTAAATCAACGCAAAATAAGAATACAGACTTATCATTTTATTTTCTTTGTAAAAATTACTATCAAAATATGTAATTTCATTTTTTCTCATTTTTGTCGTTAACTACATTTTCAAATTATATAACTTATGGTTATATCTGAAAAAAATTACGTCTAGAAATTCGCCGCGATAGCGACTTCATTTACTGAAAAAGTGCTAAACTAAATTGCACACAATTACTCGCTGTGCATAATTCTCCCACTTTTTCCTTAATAATTATTAATTAGTGACATATTAATTTTCATTGCCAATAAAAACATAAAAATATAAACATAAAAATTTATGTATTTATATATTTATTATTATGTTTTATTATCTATATATTCATATTACATATATTATATTTTATATCATAAAATTAAAAGATTGATAGTTTTAATAATCGATATTTCTGTGTGTGTATTACGATTTTTGACATAAGCTAATTATAATATAAGAAAAGTTGTTTTCGATTTCTTGTGATGCAATTTTACATTGCATGTAATCTAATATGTTTACTCGCGTTTTTATATATTTAATTATAGTTTATTAATACAAATATAGTCTTATAATTATACGTCGCAAAATATTAAAGATTCTCCGAAGCAAGAATAAAAATAAATGATAGAATATATAACTTATAAATTATTTTAATTTTTTCTAGGTTATTTTATTATATTATATTTTATATCATAAATGTTCTTCAATGTGAACGTAGATAACTTTTTGTTTAAGAAGCATACGCATTTATTTTATAATATCAAATAGATCAATCATTTAATTCTTAAATTAAATTTAAAAAGTCTAATCAAGATTTATATGACACTGTACAATTTAAGATCAATATGATTAAAATGAATGAAAAATTGACTCTGTTATGTACATAACTACTTCCGGTAGATCTGGCAATAATTCGGGCGATCTTGGCGAGCAGATTTCTCGTTTTTTCAGCTTGTCCGGACTGCGAACACATTGTCCAATTTCTGAGTTGTAGATGTAGCCAAGTCGGCAGACGCAGACGTAATAACCGGGCAGATTAAGACAACTTTCAGCGTTTTGCGTACAATTGTGTGTACCTCGGACGCACTCGTTCACATCGATGCACAATCCGAATCTGGAGGACCACTCATAACCGCGTCGATGACATTCGCAGCTCACATTAATCTGATTCGCCCTGAGCGCTTGGAAGTCGCGATTCTCGTCCCGGTTCAGCGTACATTTTCGATGCGCTGCGAACACGACCAACGATGGTGGTTGGTTCGCTTCAGGGTGGAAAGACTTCAAGGGTGGTTAATTGCGCGCACGATGCACGTGGAATGTAAACGAGCATGCAAAGCTCGACCGTAAAGTGCCGGCTCGTTATGTTTGTCATAGACAAAACGAGAATCCCATCCGTGGAGTTAACGTCTTTAGAGTTTACGATAAGCGGCTTTAATTTATCTACACAAATTTTAACTGTATACACGGATAATACTAGCGAATCGATAGTTCCGAAATTGAAATTAAAAGATTACTACACGGAAAGAATGATTCCAAAGTACCTAAAAATTTTTCCAAAGTATCTAAAAATATAGTTAGATATATCTGAAAATAATTTTGTTAAATCAAATTATAAAGAAATCATTGTTCAAATCTGATGAGCAATGCAAAAAATTTTGACATTCTAGTAACTAGCTTGGACATAATTATTTTGATAATCTAACAAAATTATTTTTAAATCTGTATCTAAATATTTAGGTATTTTAGCAAAATTATTCTTTCCGTGTATTTTTTTTAAAAACTACTCTCTATTATAAATTTCTTACAAGAATTGGTTATAAACAATACTTAAAAAAACGCGGTGAAATTAAACGCAGTGTTTCCTAGTATTGATAGGTAAAAATAATATAGTCATCGTGCTACGACAGAGGTTTTATGAACGTAATTCAGTATGATTATACAGTATGTACTACTTAGAATTAACCTAGTTAGAAAATATAAATAAACTTTTTGCGCGATGCAAATGTCCGTAATAGGCATCCACGCACCTGGTTGATTCTCAGCGTAGCAAGGATTGCTCTCCGACTGATAACAGTCTTTCATGTACCGGATGTGCTTCATGGGACAACAATGGTCCGGGCAGAAACTGTACAAGGCACAGGCATACGGTTTCGTGTCGTCCGCTCGTGGATCCTTGTTATGAACGTCGTATTCATCAAGGCAGTTGGCGTGATTGTCACAGGGTTCTCCGAAGGTAGCTAAGTCTGGGACTTCTAGCATCGTGTACCAGCACATATAATAGCTGACGGTAGTGCGCCATTGGAAGCGTTCTGAAAATTGATTTCAATGATCTTCACCTGCGATTGAAATAATACTTGATATTATCTCATCGGTTTACGTCAGAATCAAGTGATTTTTATATTTTGCAGCATGAAGACTTTACGTGAAGAAATTATTTATAATTATTAAAATGTCCTCGTTTCTATATTAATGCTATCTCAAGTGCTACTTCAAGTAATTACTGATACAGTTTTATTCAATTTATTATAAGTATCTCTTAGACCTATCTTTAAGAATTAAGTATAATTCAACATAAATCTAAAGAAGCTTATATGTATACATTATATTTGTAGTATAATCTCCAAACAGAATCATTTTTTAATCGTTTATGAGAACTTAAGTAGATTAATGTAAAAACATTTGAGATTTATATTTAGTCTCTCCATAACTTGTAACATTAAATGTCGTATTATATATATTAATATCTAATTTTTTTCGAGGAAGTAAAGGATATAATCAAGTTTATATCGCTTATTGTTAATTCAGTTATTCGATCGGAAAACGATTTAGCCGTTAGCATGTGCAAATTGAACTCTTCCGACGTGATTAGGTATGTTCGTAACAAATCGATGTACTTGCCGATTGGGCCCTGAAATGGAACTACGGCGAGATTGTCCCGCCTTTGGGCAGTCTGACAGTCTCGTTGTACGGCCATGATTTGTTCGCTATTGTTCACCGGGTTCCATTTGTGCTTTCTCATAATTGTGACGGTGTCGTTCTCGCGCCTGAAGACCGTAAGTCTAATGATCCTTTCGAGATACTTGAGACATTCGACGAAACTCGCCTCGCAGTGTTTACGCACCTCCCAGTGCAGAGATCTTAAACCGGGTTTCGGGAACTCCTCGTACAGCTTGCTCGTAGCCTCCTCCGCGCTCTTGAAGTACCGACGATCGTAATCGTGAAACTTATGGGCGCGAATAAAATACGCCACGTCGCGAATCACCCGGTTCCTGTCCAAGCTCGAATCCGGCACGTTCGTCGCCTCCGGGTCCACGTCGGGCACGTCGCTCACACGTATGTTGTGGTCCATAACCTGCTCGGTCAGCGGTACACTTGGCATCTCCACCTTATCCTCTTCCTCTGTCGTCCTCAAACCGGTGACAGTAGACTCGATAGTAGATTCGATTGTTGGCGGCAATGGCGTTGTGACAGTTGCCATTAGAGGTAAGCGACATACGATAAGGGAAATAGAAATGAGACATAATATACGTTTAGTAAACTCCATCTTGAATGTCTACTTTTTGTGAAAAGATTTTGTTTTTTTTTTTTTACTGTAAAGAAGACGGTTCCCATTTATGGTGTAAAAATTCAATACTCGTAAATATTTATCTGTAAATAAAAAAATAAGAAATCATACTCTGATTGCTAAAATTTATTTTTTTTAAGTCTACTACTGTGTATGCGCAAAATTAATTTCTATGTGTATTTATACGTATTTATAATATGTATTTATTTACACGATAGTTTCACTGATATATATGACACGAATTGTTAATTCACGTTGTCAAAACGTCCCCAATGTAATTATGTGCATTTTATGGGTCTATGACGCTTTTTTTTTAGAGGAAAAGGAAAGGCTTTTATTATAAGATTGCGAACCTTTAATCGAATATGGAAATTTTGGAATGAAGACTGAAACATCGACAATCTATATAATACATATCAGTAGACAGCAGATGGTCTGTATAAAATTTTTATTAATATTTTAATTTTCTGTTTTAGATAAATTAAAATATTTTAATTTATGTTTTATACTTTTTACTAAATTAGAGTATACCGATAAACCATATTTTTTTCTTTTTGGATACATTCTCTTTGAAATTTAGTTCATTTTGCGAATTTAAAAAGGAATAGAGATGTCTCATGCCGGATTTGAAATAAGTATATTTTTTATTCGTTGCTTCATGAATGTGTCTTGGGTGAATTGACATTTTTTTCTCTGGTCGGGTTGCTCCGAGTATCGGGCCAGCTTGGGAAGCGCGATGCATCCTATTACCTGGCGCGCAGATGCGCGTTCAAATTACTCGAATTGCGAGGGAGACGCCGCCGCCTATCCGTCTCCAGCTCGCGACGCTGAAAAGACGAAATGAGAAGACGCGGAAGCGCGAGAAAAAGAACGAGGTACACGGGAAAAAGTTATATTAAGCCGTATCTACTGTGCTCGAGCGTTATTCATCTCGCGCAACGTCCGCCGACTTACGGTTTACCATTATACTGGCGAGCATCTTACTAGGGAGGGTAAGTATCCTGTTATATCTCATTCAGTCGCGGCTTTATTCGGCCGGGTGACTTCGCGTTGAAGACGACCTCGCTTGTCTGTGTCTTAGCGCGAGCTTACAGAAACTTCGTATAGCAACGCGTAATAAGAGGCACCTTCGCGAAACGAGGTGAATCAACTTAGCCGGGTCCCTCGAGAACGACTACTTTAACCCTTTAAGAGTACTATCGTCTTTACTTCGTAAAATGTATTCATAGCATACATGAAGGACCCTTGATAGAAATCATCTGAATGAAGTTAATCATAGAATCACACAGCTTTATATAAACAGAATATGAAGAGAAGAAAGTTAATTTGTATTTCTCTGCTATTTTTATTTATGAATAAGAATCAAAATATTTTAATAACGTTCAGCTTAAATGTTTAAAAATTTAATGAGAGAAAGAAAAATCCTATTTTCAGTTGAAGTTTTAGTTTGTGATTGTATTTTAAGTATGATAAATCGAATCGGAACGCAATTTATAGAACTGAAAAATGTATTTTTATATTTATATATGAATATAATTAAGCACCAAAATTCGCTTCGACCAGTAATAAGATTCTTTGTGTGTGTGTTTTCAGATTTATTCTCATTAATTTAATTTCCACTTATATTTAAAAAATTTAATTATAAATAAGTATACTTGTTTATAATTTTAATGTTTGAAATTATGAATAAGTATTCTTATATAAGGGATTGATGATTTCTCATTCAAGTTTGTTTGATATTTTGGCTATACTTATAAAAAAACGTAGTTATGAAATAATCGGCGCGCAGTTAATAGAATTGAAAAAATGTATTTGTAAATCTATATATGAATATTATTGATCAAGATTCGTTTCGAACGATAATAGGATTTTTCTTTTATTTGATTTATATACGTATATTCTTATCAATGCAATTTCCATTTATATTTAAAAAATGTAATTATAAATAAGTATATTTATTTATAATTTTCAATTGTTCCGTGCTGCGTTATTTCCGTTGAGGTCGAGATTATTTGATATTTTGGTTATATAAAGAAACGTATATATAAAATAATTTTTGATATCATATGCGATTCACATAATTATGATAAACAGTTTCGTAATTTATTTAACTATTGTAAAATATATGTTATTTAACAAACGTAACAAATGTAAATAAAAATACTGTAACCACATGGTCACCGATGGTCAAGTCATTAAAAATGGATCTGGCACCGAACGTATTAAGTAATTTACATGCTCCGTAAAAACAGAATGTTAGTGCCGCACTGTTGAACTTTATCTCGTAATGAAACTTGCTGCTCGTAAATATAAGAACCCGCGCGAACAGCCGCAAGCGGATATCTCTCGTCGAATTTCGGACCTGGTCCAACGATCTCGAGAGTTTCTGCTCGTGTGGAAGAAAGAGGGACCGAGCACCGTAGCTTCTCGAACTTCTCGCTCATCGCGTATTCCAGTCAGCACTTTCGAAAGACAGAGTAACGTCCAATCCGACAGCGAAACTAGGTCAACATTTGCTCGGTGATCTGAGAAAACGGCGAAATACGCGCGCGGTCCCGTCAGGCGAACAAGAAGCATCCGCCTCCGCAGAATTTCATCCGACGCAAGAGCGATTCGAAAGTTTCACCTTCCCCTATCCGCTGAGTGCCCCATTGCGCCGAAAGACCATCGTTTATCTTGGATAATGGCGAACAAAAAGGTTCGAAGGCTTTGCAATGGTGCTTATTAATTCCTTGGCCAAGCTGACTGCGGAACCAGTTGGCGAATTACGAGCTCGCTTCTCGATCGCAATCCGTTTGCTCCGTGAGTTCCTATTATTATAAAGGCGTGAAAATTAAAGGAAAAACTTTGGGAAAATTTCCGCAAACATCTTCTTACATTAAAAAAGTAAATGCGAATTTTATAAACGATCCTGCAACTCATTTTATGAAAATCAGAATCGATTTGCAAAAAGATTGGTAATTTGTTATCATTAAAATATAGATTTCTCTCTCTCTCTCTCTCTCTCTCTCTCTCTCTCTCTCTCTCGTGATGGTATAGCTGCCGTATGTTTGGCATGACTTCGATTAACGTATGCATCGTTCCGTGAAAAGTACGTTTGTGTAAAAAATTCTCGCAAAAATTCACTGAAAGTTTCGCGCGTACATGTATTTCAAATGGAACATGCGACGGTACTGGGAAAAAATCAAGTGGATCATATCTGCATCCAACGTTTGGGGAAACAGTAAAATCCGACGTGTACTGTTTGGTGCAACAATGGAGAATATTATTGATCGACATAGCACGCGACCAATATCGAAACTCCTGCAATTCCGTCAGTATACTGAAATGATAAACCATAATGGAACGATGCGATTCCATCTATCCGTAACGAAAGCCACTGTGTGCACACCAAAATTGAAAATACACTTTGAAAAGGTGAATTTAATTGAAATCGGAAACTCTTAAGAGCTTAAAGAGATGTCTGTACATCTTTCAAAAATTGTCTCTTTCTTTATTGACCATAAGTGCACGAAGAAGATTCCGTTGGAAACCAAAGAAAAGAAACGTAACATTTTTAAAAGAGAATATTCGTTGACCAATATTTTATATGTATTTAGAACATCCTAGATAATCAGAGATTCGATTATAATCAGAGTTCATCACGATTTTGCACTTCTCGGTCGATATTCTTCTCACCTTATCACTCCGCACGCAGTTCAAATACCGCTCGATGTTTAGGAGCGTAGACATGATGTCTACCCGTTTTGGACGCTCACGATGTAAACTTCATTCTATCTTTCTTTTTTTATTCATTACATAGATAAGATAGAATGAAGCAACGCGTAAGATTGAGCTCATTTATGGATATGATGATGTAATATTATGTGCACCTCAAGTGAATAAATAATAAGAACGTCGACCCGAACTCAATACATGTATGTACTGCGAATTATGAGTAGCTTAGCAACGATTGTGTAATTTTACTTTTTGTTTAAACAATAGGTTGGTTTTTTATTACTACACTCTCTGGAACTGATGCACACGGTGCAATAAGTTGAAGTGAAAAAAACGTATATTTGTTTCTCAGGAATAAAAAACAGAGCTAATATCAAAACTCAAAACGTACTTAACTCAAAACAAACGTGAGTCAACATTTACTCTGCGGCGCTGAAGAAGAAGAAAAATATACGTTCGCGATTCCAACTCGTTATGGTATTGATCAATCGGGATATTGTGCTGTACCGTTTCGATCTGCAAAACGATAAACATAATGGAGAAGCTCGTTTGTCGCGCACATGCTTGAGATTACATATCCGCGCTTTACCGGAATATTCTGAAGGCTTTCGTACATCTCTACGGATAATAGAAATTTGTTTTTTTCATACCTTTTAAAAACTCTTGATTTTGCTGTGCAAATCTTTTCTTTCATTTTACATCTATCGAAATAAATCCGCAAAGAGTTAAACTGACGAAGTGTTACAAAATTACTTGCAATAAATATGAAAAAACAAATAATTAAATATTACGTTATATGAAATAGAATATTATTTTTTAAATTTATGCTTCTGCGGTTATTTTAATTCAGAACATATTAAATGTGATATGTGTCACAGAAAATAAAAATTAATTACTGATGCGAAAATCTGAAACATTTTTCAGATGTTATGTTTTATAAGCCGAAAAATTTAATTACATAATATTTTTTTATAGTTATTGTACGTGAGTCTCGGAATATATGATTATTTAAAAAAATTTTTACGTTATTCTATCCTTGCAGAACTTTTTTCAGACTGCTATTATATAGACATGTTGAAAAATTTTAATAGAGTTTTTTCGTATCTTGTAGAAACTTAGAAATACAAAGTTAGATGGACTTTGCATTAAGAAGGGAATGACATATTCTTTCCCCAATACCACGTTATAAAAATGACACAATACTGATAACACACGGAATTTGTCAGAAAATTTGATTTAAAATTACATTTCCTGCTCGAATTTAATCCATTTAAAATTACATTTTCTGCTCGAATTTAATCCATTTTAGAGAATACGATATAGCCAACATTCTCTTGGCTCGTCTTTTAAAACAATGGAAAAGAACACGAGTGAACACATTTACTCTAAATGACGTTTAAGCATTTATGTCGAAAGTTTTCATGCAAATAGGACCGTTAGAAACAGCGTAGAATATTACAGTATGAACAAATAAGTGCAGTTAAATGATATATTGCACACATTAATATGTATATATATATATATATGTACATACAATATATGTATATCTCGTGCATGCTATTTTAAATTTAAAATTTATTTATATCATATTTAAAATTAACCATTACGTAGCTTTTATTTTAATAAAAAATTTTATTTACGTGATTCCTTTTACATTTATGATATGAAAATTATGAAGCCGTGCCGTCGGAATAACTGCAGATTTCTTTTAATTTTACCTGCAGTGTAATCGTTTGATCAAGAGAAAGTGTGTACGAGTTCCGGGTATATTGTATGTACACAATTATCCAGAAGATACTCGTTACATAGCTATAGAGAGTCGTGTGTAACGTGTTCACGGCATTACTTCTCGAGTATGTGGCATTCCCTCATCCATTCTCTCTCTCTCTCTCTCTTTCTCTCTTACATGCGCGTTACGTGACAGTACGTTGTAATTTCTCGATAAGATCGACTAGCTACGCCGGTTACATTGATTAACAGTACATTCATCAGCAATGAACGCGATATCTGTCTCACTTACTGCTACTTGTAATTTCTTCCCGTAGCTATCCGCGCGGAAGTTTGTAGACTTTACTTTATGTTAGATGCTGGAGAGAGAAACCGCGAGCTTCCTAAACTTTAGATAATACAACGTTAATTAACTTCTCGTTTACCTACCCGACCGCTTAATGAAGCTGAACGTTCCTTATTATTATCATATATCTTCGATGCTTGCCACTTGTGTTTGCTCGCTGTCGCATAATAAGTTAGGTATTATCTATAGAAATTTTTTTATATCTATGTAATCCCTCATGCAAAATAAAATTTTCTGTAATATAATAAAGATAAGAAGGTACTTGGAAATTTTTCGATATTAATAATTAGCGCTATGTAATAATAATGACGATGGTAGCGAAACTATCGAATTACCCGAAAGAAATTAATATGATGTAATAATATCGGGTTACAGTTTTATATAAGAGGATACTTGACAAATTTATAAGTTACTTAGACTAACACCAACATTAGCGTACACATACGGACATTTTAAAGGTCCTTCTCAGAAAATCCGTGAGAAAATAGAGCGATTATGTGAAAATCTTATCGGCTTGTCTTCTTTCGCTCGGAAGTAGCTAGAATTAAGGATCTAAGGATACCCTGATTTAAACGAGATCTTTCTCTCAAAAGATGGCTGACATTCTTTCGACTCTCGAAGAAAAGAAGAACTTAAGAGGATGAATGGCGAGGGATAACGGTGGACGGTTAAGTAAAAAAGTGGAATCCGCGGAAAGTTTAATTGCTTTCGAATATCGATGAGTGTTGTGAGGCGTCATCTAATTTGGAAGTCAATTGCTAGATGCCCATCGCGCGTTTCCTCGCTCCGTCTCGTCTCATGCGCGATCTTATTTACTTCTCTTCCCTAAGTGAGGGAAACTCGCGGTAGTCGGGCATTAGCGTGATCGAATATCCGCAGACTGCCACCCAAGCGCATCGCCGCGATTGAACGGTAGGTAGAAGTAGAACGACGACGACGACGACGACGACGACGACGATCGAAGCCATTATCGGGAAAAGTTATCGCTCGTCGAACAATCCTTCGGCCATGCATTCGCGTCGCACTTATCGTTTTACGAACAGGACCTCAGCGTTATGTACCAACATCACGCTTACGTCCTCTTAAGGACGGTTAATGATGTTGCTGAGCTGTTATTATACTTCGGGGACAATCAACTTTGTTAGTTTGATAAATATTATTGAGCTGTTTTTCACAATGGAAATATGCCAAATTAACCTTTTTTGACTTTAATAAACAAACATATAATTCCAAAAGTCATAATATATTAAGAAAACAAATGCCAATGTTAACGTATAACGGAAAACATAAAATAAGTTACGATTGGTGATACGCAATGCAAAATTATAAATAATAACAACATTTACAGAAACAATTTTATAAAAAAAAAACAAGAGTAAGTGAAAATTGATTAAGAAATGTTTACAAATAGGCGAATAAAATCATATTTGATTAAAGCGGGTCTTGGATAATCCTAATATAATAATGTTTTTGTATAAAATTTTAAATTTCCAGTTCAAGCAAACTGCGAGCCGATTATTTATATCCGCCTTATAATCCTAAATTGAAACTAAAGTTTCCCTAATAGTGATATCACAAATTAAAAGTAATACATCACAAATTATTGATATACAAACAATATAATATTATTATTTATAAGGCCAATGAATAGCTTTAAAGAATTTATTGCATGAAATATTGCCTCAGCCAAGATTCGAATTTGAATTTCCTTTATTCTGTGACAGGCATTTTACTAATTTAGAGTCAGGATATTAATCGCGACAACTAGCATATGGAAAAACGTTCTTTTTCAGGCGATAATTTTGTAAAAATTCTAATTAATATATCTTTGTAGTTACTTTGTTGTAGTAATAAGCTTTTTACATATTATTGCTCATAAAAAAAATGACGAAAAGGAATTAAAAGATGGTTTCGCAAACAATATTGTGCAGTCAGTGTTTGTAAATACTTTTCAACAAAATTAGAGAATTATTTTGAATTTGAGTACATGTAACTTTGCGAAAAATAGTCAAAGAATCATTTTCGAAAAAAAAAAAATTTAAGCGTAAAAACTCAGCTCTTCCGTTGAGCTTTTTCCTCGATGAAGCTTTAAATAGCATCATTTCTAAATTTATCGTAGAAAATTGATAAAAACACTTCAATTTTGAGGTCACATACGAATTTAAAATAAGATTGTTTTCAACTTTGTTTCAAAAAAGCTTCTAAAAGTTTAAAGTCTCTCCTATAATTCGAAATGTTTTTTTAGAAATTAAATTATGATTTTTTGTTGCCGAATTATCGTGAGTTGGAAATATCAAATATCTAATCAAATTGAACAATCGATATGGAAATGACACCATTTGGATCATTTAACACAGAAGCATCGCCGAGAGAAAAGCTCAGTTTGAAAACATAAGCTTCAAGCTTTAAATTGATTATCTTGAAAATTGATTTGCAATTATTTTTTCGCAAAGTTCCATACATTTGTTTTTCACCGTTTCTGTCATTGATTCGCGAAATGGGCTTTTAATTTTATAGTCAAATAGCGTATTAAAGCTATCAGTGACATTTACAATTTACGGAATTATCTGCAGGCAAAATATTCATCATCACGACAATTCTCGTATCAGTCGATTATCATAAACGTACATTTCATGTAATTATTTTCAACAACATATGACAACCACTCTCTCAGGTATGCTCATTTATACGTTATGATTCATCCTTTATTACAAAGCGTAATAACGAACATACAACGAATAATATTAAGTATAGTATTTTCGCTTGGATATTAATTATAACGATACGTTTGGAAAGGTGTTGTATTTTCAGAGGACGTTCAAAATATCAAAATGCGGCTGTCGACTCGTTTTTCGCACGAGCGTCATAATACTCGAGACTAATCACGTCAGCTCGATAAAATACGATTAATGCCTATACAAAGGTAAACCGAATCTTTCGATGGGAATCACGTCACGAGTATCTAGCATATCGCGCGTTTGCACATGGTAAACCTGCGATCGTTGATGCGCGCACGTGCACGGCCCGCGTATGGAATTCTTTATCCTCACCTCGTACGAACGTTCACTGACTTCTATGGGATGTCGCGTCGTCGTGCTATTTTGTCGGATATTAATGGAAGCCGGCTTGATAAATGAGCTGGGAGATATGAGGAAAGACAGGGAAGACACTCTCCGGATTCTCCCTACGTCCCGCGAATGACACCTCCGGGTTTTAAAGAGAAAAGCCAGACTATCGCGTGTATGGGATGACCAGCGGCATTTATTCGTAACGATATGGATGGATGATATTTTCAACTTGCGTCTTGAATACAGTGTTTGAATATGCTATAAAAGTTGTTTTTAAAATTTTGTTATCGTTATTACTTATTTTATTTAACGACTTGTGCATTACGCTGTTCGATAAAAAATTATCGAACAAATTAATATTATGAATTTTTACGAACATTGGAATAAGACTAGTCATTTTTTTATAATTTCTTGATTGCTGAATGCGAATGTGTGCGTTTTCCAAATTGTTTCATTGCGTCACAATTTTGAGAAATTTACATTTAAAGTTACAAAAAGGACTATTTTTACGTGTTTTGTTATATTATAATTATGATAGATGTCGTATTTTGGAGAAGTTTCATTGCAACAAAAATTAAATACAGTGTTAGGATTTTCAGTCCTCGAAAGTCCTAACAACGTGCTTCATTTTGATTGCAATAAAACTTCTCCAGCATGTCACATATCAGAGTTACGATCTGATAAAATATGTAAAAATAGTCCTTTTTGCAACTTTAAATGTAAATTTTTCAAAATTGTGACGTGATGAAACAATTTGGAAGCCGGATTCATATTCATCGTCCAAAAACTACGGAAAATGACTAGTCTTGTCCTGAGCTTTTTTATCAAACAGTATTATTTATTACTATTATTACAAATTATTATATATATTTGTAATTCCACGTATATTACTCATTTGTAACAACATGATTAAAATATTTTTGAGGTAATATTTTTCGCAAATTATTTACAGATGTTAATATGTTATTTAGCATGATTAAGATTGTTTTAAGAGTAAGTTTTACGCGTAAAGAGTATCACATTGTCAAATTGCTTGTCAATGTAACTCATGATATTATCGCGGTAGTTTAGTAGAATTTGTGTGTGCGTTTTAAGACCGAAAAATCATAGCACAATTTAAAGGATCACATACGTAGTATATAAATTCACGCAGAATTATACAAGCACTTAAGATTCAGCTAAATCGTTTAAGGCATTTATTTCCTATAGGTTGTGTTCTCATGTACGATCCTATGAGATTTAATATTGTAAAAAGTACGTAAGTTTTATTTTGAATTGCATATAAAAAGAACGAAAAATAAAATAAGAAAGAACATGTATTTAAAAAAAAAAAAGAAAACATACTTTTATTCTTTCTGGTGTACAATCAGTTATTATACAAACTTGCATTCCAAAATTAATATTACAATACTTCGATGAAGCAAGAAATAATTGAAACTTTTTTTCTGGAAAACTTTGTTTTTTGAGTTATGTCATTGTTGCAGCAAATGACCGAGATGTTCTATTCATTTCCTATAGAAGTTCTGATACAATAAAAAAAACATGTACGTACCACCATTCGACGTTATACCACTTCCATTTTTTGAAATTTCTCGGGCACGGGTTGAAATTTTAAAAGCTCGGTGCGTTTCGCAATATCGGGCAATGGCAATGTGAGGTTCACTTAAAAAAAGGTCACAGGTTTACGCGTTTGACATTGCGATTACGTAACGAAGTTTTCGCATACGTGGTACGACGAGCTCTTATGCCGGGCACGTTGCGAGCTGTGCGCACAAAAAGGATTAAGCTCGACTGCTGCGAGGCTTTATTAGCTTCGCTCACGTGAAACGCTCACCTGTAAGTGCAAGAGACGCGCATATACGACGGATCAGGTTTGCAATACCAACCATGTGTTCTCATTGGCCTCAGCCGCAATTACAATCTGCCAATCAGCCGGACAAATGTATTCGCCAGCCTAACCGCATTTAGAGACCATGCTGCGATCATGAGTATTGCTGTACCTTATAGCCTGTCACACATGTTTAACTAACGACATAACTGTCTCTATCTCGCGAATTGCTTTTGTGATTAATATGTTTATGAGGATAATATTAGTATTTGTGACAGTTATGATTTTACATTAATGTTTATTTAAACAATAATATCTGTTTGCAGTCACAGCGCAGTCTCCAATAATTTAAACTTGAGCAAAATTATCGTACCAATTTAATTCCGATTTAGATAGACGCTGAATATTCGATTAAAAACGTCTTCGAGAATGAATTATTAGAAACTGAATGAATCGTTAATAATGCGGCCAACAAATAGAATCGGCAACTTTAATTATTGGAAATTACTCCTCCGCTGCTAACGTTATAGCATTAATACAGTCCGCAGCATATCGTAATTGCAATACGCTTACAAAAGCTGGACGTAAACTACTGCCTCGAATGCATAGATAAAGCACAACTGTTAGTGCAATTTGCAAAATCAGTACGGTCTAACTTTTATAAATTTTTCAATAGTTGAAGTATGAGATTCAATTATGCAATCATCTTACCGTCTATAAATTTACATAAATTTCAATTGCATTGGTTTATAATCTCTCGTTGAATCACACGATTATCAGTATTGTTTTCAACATCGCGTTATTAAAAAAAAAATGGATGAAATAATTCAATATCTCCGTTATATAATATTATCCACGCTCGTTGTTACTCGGATTGTCGTATTAATCAAAGGATACGTATGCACTCGATTGCTCACGTAATGTCGAATTGCTCGCTGTTTCTAACGGATTATTGGCATTAATTATTAGCTCATGACGCTTCAATCTACTGGAGAAACTATTAATTATGGATTCGATTTTCGCAATAAATGGATTAAATCCAACCGTTAAAATAGAAAACATGAATCATTGTTTTCTGTTAGCAATCATGATTTTGCAAAAAATTAATTTGATAAATAAAGGCTGTGCTTGTTTCCCTTCCTGGATGTTCGAGAATATTTAATAAGTACGATGATCATGAAATGCAACGAAAGACGCGAATAATGAATACTGATACGATATTATTGTCGTCCAAACAACAAATATGCCCGTCGTATCGAGAGATATCTAGAAATTGTTAGGCATACAGTATTCCGCGGATATTAATTGGAGTTGGAATTAATTTCTCCCCTATTACGAATCGTCGGAAAACTTGATTAGTATTCCCCAGGAACGGCGTCGACACGCTGACGGGGGGGTTTCTGCGAATAGTTGGGAATCGAAGTAGATATAGGATCGCATTCGCCATGCTATCTACCAAGTCGTTCATCGGCCGACGAAAATTCCTTCTCAACCTCTACTTGTTACGAGTCGAATAAATGACACGAATAATTACTCAAAATTGATTCTATACATTCAGACAAGTAAGGATTTATATCTGAAATACCGCGTGCTTAATGGCTGAGCACATTTATTGCTAAATTAAACACGACAAAGTAGAATCTCAATAATTTTCGGTTTTTGAGTATCAATTTTGTTTTACAAGAGAAGAATGATTATAAATTTAGCTCATTGTGGAATTTGACCATTTAATTGATTCTCCGTAGGTATGTTTAAAATTACCCTTACACTAAACTTAAATTTTTTCTAAAATTAATGTTCCATCATATAGCATCATTTAATATATAATTTAATTTGAAATTCGACAAAATACATTGGCCAAAAAAACATACATTAAAAGAAGAATCTATTATAGCTACAAAATATTGAATGAAATAATTGCAATCAAATGTTCAATTAATACGACCAAAATAATTTTAGTTTTCTAAATATTTAGTAACTATTATATATTACTAAACATTTGGTTATATTATTATGTTTAGTAATTTTTAAAAACAATCTAAAAAAGTAAAATTATTTTTGGATACATTAATCGATTATTTGATAAAAATGATTTCACTTAACATTTATCATCAGGCTATTTTTTTCAATATTGAGGTCATTCTTTGTTGATCGAGATATACTTTATAATTATAATTGTAACCAATCACATTTACATTTGATTATATTATTATGTTTAGTAATTTTTACAAACAATCTAAAAAAACAAAATTATTTTTGGTTACATTAATCGACCATTTGATAAAAATGATTTCATTTAATATTTGTTATTTATAATCAGACCATTTTTTTCAATATTGAGGTCATTCTTTGTTGATCGAGATATACTTTATAACTATAATTGTAATTACATTTACATTGACTATTAATGTTACTGAAAATCCAAAATTTTTTGCGCTCAAAATGAAATAAATATATATTTACGCGTTGAAGAGAGAAAAAACGAAAGTTCTAAATTCAAAAAGTGTAAGCAATGCAACGGATCTATTGTAAAGAGATTATGAATAGTGATTTATAAAGGTTAAAACTATATGTTGTACGTGTGTATTATATTAATTAATCAATTTTTATTCGAAAAAAATACAAAATAGAATGCACATTCACAAATTAGATCACTTAACCATATTTGATTGACGCGATAGAATATTTTTTGCTTAACTTCATTAACGAATTTTCGAAATAATGAAATAATAACAAAATAATAAATTTTCTTAAATAACGATGAGCAATGAACTGATCGAGTTCGCATCGGTCGAACGAAGAAAGCTCTTTCCTCCTGATCGAAGATCAAGGCGTGAATCTACCGCCAATAATTCCAAGCTATACATTTTTCCTTTTCTAGGCAAGAGCATCAATCGCAACGAAATAAATCGCGAAAAGTTGAGGCTGCTTCGGCTACGTGGGGTACGAACGCTGTCCGCGCTGAAGTTCGAGTTGAAGTTTTCCGCGGCTATCAGTCCGAAAGAATTTTCGCAGTCGCGTCGTGTCCTGCGCCCCAGGGACTGCCTTCTTCGAATCAAACTTCGACACCCGAGACGCCATTAGTACCCAACGAGTCTGCAAGTTTTCTCGCTCTGTCGACGTAGCCAAGGTAAAGGAACGGAGAAGGGTTGCTTTGTGGCCTTTCCTTCCATTCTTTCCGAGGCTTTTCGGGAGTTAAAGAGGTCATCCCGCACTACGCGCCCTCCCATTCCTTGCTGTCGGATTTCCAAAGATCACACTACACATTCAAGCAGTATTTTACATGTTAACACGGAACCGGAAAATTCTCCTCGAGAACTATTTCTCAGAAAAAATTGCAGACGTTGAAATTAATTTTAAGAAAATAACGTAATATTGATTTAATATTGATAGAAAACATTGATGAAAATTGCTTAAAGTTTGTATTTAATTTAATTTAATTTGCATTTCATTTTTATACTCAAATTAAATCAGTGTACAATGGCTTTAATATGAGTGATTCCAATTAAATTCGTTATTAAAAGATCTAAGATATAATGTTACTTCTCAGTACAAGTAGCTTTCAAGTATCTATCAATGGTCGATCAACAGACTGCTTTCGAACGTTTCCTCTTCTCGTTGCTCGACGCGAACATCGCTGTGATACCTCCTAGTGTGCTATCAATCAATCGGCGGACATTCTCATATTAGCCCTCCGAGTTTGTGGATCGGCATTCAAGGATCATTGGGTGTCTATAATCCCTCAGAGTGCGCGCCATCCTCTCTCGTCAAATCCTGTCACGCCTCAGTCTCTGCCGATCGAGCATCACGAATGGGTGTTAACTGCGGAACCGATCGTTCTAAATAGGCTTCCTCACTAATCGAATCCATACCTTGACTTGGCGACCACCGTTGTGATTGTGTTCCAATAAAGGAAGGAAGGAAGGAAGGAAGGAAGGAAGGAAGGAAGAGAAATAGCTCGCGAGTCGGCTAATGAAATTGAACACGGAAGACACCGAAGACGTTCCCTTAGAACGGTTGATGCCAAGTTGAATCAGAGAGAATGTACGAGGGTGAAGTAGGAGAGGTGTCATCCGAGGAACAGATCGAAATAAGCGGAGAGACGACGAGGCGACGCAGATGGAGGAGAATGTAAATGGTACGCTTCATTAACGTGAGTTACCGTCGCATCCATTATTCGCGGTAACCAGACTGACAAGCGCGATTCCGCTCTGTCCAGAGTATTACCGTGCGGGAAGAGAACAGGAACCTCGAGCGTGTTACTTCTCGGGGAGGAAGAGAACCGACGGCGGCCAAATTGGAGCGAGTTCCGTCACCGTCACCGTTACCGAAGCCGTACGCTGCGAAGCCGTACGCGGGTGTCGTCCCGGAAAACGTTCCGCGTGGAAGCGGCGCGTAATCGCGCGATACCAGGATAATGGCTGGGGGGGCCGGGATCCGTGACAAAGGGAGAGAGAACACGAGGTCGCGCAGTCGAGCGCAAAGGTACGCGCGACCGTTTCGTATAATATCCAGTTAGATTTCACATTTCGGTGATTAAGATTTTCATTGGTCTTATTATTTAACGAGTACACCATACGGCGCCATCGTAATACAATAGCTTCCACGTATCTATTGAATGAGGATGTGCTCCAGAAGCACTTATCGTAAACAAAGCGATCGATTGGCTACGTTGAAATCAGGACTTATTTATAAAAAATTTAATTAGATATAAATTCAAAAATCATTTTATTGGACCATCAAAGTAATTATGTAAAACGCTTAACTGATTGCTAGAATTTTGCAAAATTTTCTAGCATTGCTCATGCTGAACGCTTTACATAATTATTTTGATGGTTCAACAAAATTATTTTCAGATCTGTATCTAACTAAATTTTTATAGATACTTCAGCAAAATTGTTCTTTCCGCGTAAAAATTTTTTGATGATGATAAAAAAAATGTAATAAAATTGCTCGTAAACAATTTAATTGGTTTACATGAACGTTACGAAAATGTAAAAACTTCATATCCGTTTTTTACTCCGTATTATTCCATTCTGTGTATATTTCCTTTGTTTGCGATTTTTTTATCAATATTTCTCAATATTTCGCTACATCCTATGGGAAGAATAAAGTTCAGAGAAATAATGATACGTAAAATATTTCGTTTGTTCCATTATGCTCGCATCTATTATCTTTATATTCTGCAATTCCGCTTGGCTCGCTTGCGATTCGTATCAATGCCGAAAATGTAACCATGGCATAGCATGGGTATTAACCAGCTCGGTTGAATTTACAGCTCCAGCTCGGCAATACAACGTTACGCGGCTGTATTTAATAAAGACTGGTGCGCATGAGCGCCGTTGTATTCCCAACTCCAAAGTTCCTATGATTAAGATTTTCATTAATCTTGTTATTCATCGGTGTGACACGTATCGTGCCTCGCGTGCATTAGCTTGATACAATGCCTGTGACATCAAACAGACGCGATCTTTCATACTGTGCATAGCTCTCGCGAGCCGTAACGTCATATTACTTCGTCATAACGTCGACTTAGGCCAGGCATGCCAGCGTAATATCTGTTTAAAATAAAAAGTATTAATTAAGCGAATACCAACGTAGGAAAGTAATATGCTGCAGACGACGGCGCGGCATGAAATGTTTTCGCGCGCTAAAAGCTTCGTAAATGTACAATCTTGTTTAACAAGAAATACCATTGTCAAGAGGTATCCTAATCTCGATAGGTACTTGAAATATCTTCCAGCTCCCTGTATTTCATTTATGGCATTTGGATGATAAAGTTCTATCTATACGTACATGCGAATTTGTCGATATTTCAAATTCTTACAAAAATATTAGATAGGACATTGTTTTCCGGCACCGTGATTTGTCACTACCGTCGTTACTGCTGTACGTACCTTCGATAAGAATAAGCGATATACTGCAGCTCTCATAAATAAGTGAACCGCGGCTGACGTGCGAGAACTCGTGGGAAAAGACCGCATGAAGACATAAATCGAGGAATTATTACCTGATTTCCGGTACGACGAAATTCCTTACGGACGACGGATTGCTATTAGAACATTGATCACTGTAAGATTTTTCTCTGATCCTGTCGCACTTTAGAGTGTTATACAGGATCGGACTTTTTCCCGTCCGAAAATACCTTCCTAGATAAGAGGCTGGGGACGAAGTTCGGGATCGTAAATCAGAAAACGGGGTGGTCAGTCGTGGCGCAGAGCTTCATCTCGTGTATGAGCGTGATTTATGCGGTCGTCATATATATATACATACATACACACATACATACACACGTGTGTGTGTGCATGTATACATATATGGCAGATATGTATGTATGTATAAGCATCACGTTTCGAGCCACCTTAGAAGTGGTCTCGACCTGCCATTACCTATTACTGATTAGACTACCATAATTAACAGCTCTCTATTACGTGTGAGATCCGCGAGGATACAAATTCCTATATCGCACGAAAATTAATCTTCCGTTTGTAATCTGGGTCTTTTTTGACACACAAGCGAAACACTCCAAATTTCTCCTGAATAAAGGAGAGTAGAATCCAGTGTCCCCTCCTTCTTAAAATATCTCATTAGTAATGGGATTTAATGTAATAAAGAGATGTTAAAAAGTAACTTGATTTTTCCACATTTTTTTGAAAGTCTAAAACAATACAAAAATGGACTGGACAAAAAAAGATCTAAATTGCGGACGGAAGGTTAAAGAAAAAACTGACTTCGCAACAATCGTACAATGTGATTGAGCTCTTTGTCACTAAATTGCAAAGTAGCTCCGATGTCGATTTATTTTGCTCTCTTTAGATTAAAAAATTTAGGACGGCACCTACGTGTGGGACAGCTTTGGAGTTAAATTTCCACGAGCGTTTGCGCGAAATGTGGAAAGTGTCACGGACGCAACAATCACGCCCGAATGTCGACTCTCGGGCAAACTGGGTTCAAGCATTGAAGTGAATTTTTGTATTTTTTTTTTTCATGGTGAACCCATTAAACAACCACGGACAGCCATTTCTGGATGGACTCAAATCGACAGCGCCGGGAGGGAAAGGCACAAAATGAAATTCTGATGCAATCGAGAGTGTGGAAAATCATAATGGAATTACATTACGGAACTATTAAACCGAAAGAGCGCCGTCACTATCGGACGAAACGAAAAATGGACGTTCTCCATCAAATATTCCATATTTTAATCTCGACCGATTTACTTATTTCTATTAGCATGGGTGGCCGGATCGCAATCGTATTTTTTCGTGATTTCTTACACCCGCAAATCTATATTTAATTATTGAACAACTTAATTACAATCGTAACACAGTGTTTTATGGCATAGCAATCCTTTAACATTAATATTTTCTTGCATTATATTGTGTGCATTTTATGCAAATATATGCGAATCGTATTTTCTATATTATTCTGACACTCGACAGAGATTAAATTATGCATGTTCGAATGAGTTTCGTGCTAAAGATTATTGTTGAGTGGATTTTACTAAATAACGTATTATATTTTAATATGTTGATAATTCACGAATCGCGGAACTATGCACGCAGTGGATTATCTTTGTCCTACGTTTTTTCGTTCATGACCTTATTTTTGAATACATTTTTCATCACGTAATATGCACTTAATAAACTTGTGAACCGAATTACCATATTGTTCAAAGACAACCTTGTTATTTCAAAGATTAATAACAGCCGCCTTGCGAGAAGGCGCGCCATCATCGTCGTAATTAAACGAAACTGCGTCGCGTATCAACTGTGCCAGCTATGAATGCATGAAATAAGAGCTATGCTTTCCTGTAGATACTGCGGTGTTCGCTCTTCTCGTGATATCGCACTTTTCTCATGACGTACACCCCGGTCTAATAGAATTCATTGGATTATGCATCGGAGGGCACTTAAATATAAGTGGTTAAACGAATTACTGCGCGCTACCCTTGGCCCACTCGAACCCCACTTCCTTCTTCACAATTCTGCACGAATATTATTATGCTAATCCACAAAGCTAAAACTTTTATAGTAGCTATGGTCATGTAAACACTGCCAACCGTTATTGCCCTCTGCGGCAATAAAAGTGCTGAAACTTTAATTAGATCATGAATTAGCATGCACGATTTCGACTTTTTGTAAATATACTTTATCTCATCTTGAAGTATTAATATCATCAAGGTATGTCGTAAATAGGTGTCGTAAGATATATTATCGTCGAGAAGAAAATGAATTGAATAATGACTATACATTTTCAACGTACAGCCAACATATATCATAAATTGATTAAGAAACTTTAATTAAATTTTATCAATAATTTATTTTTTTTTAATAAGAGACAATTGCATGAATAACACAGATAGAAAAATAAATTTTTTGATCTGAGCTAGATCTGAATGCTTAATAAATCAAATGTGAAGTATCTTTTTTGTTCATTACAAATTAATTTCTATTCAACGTTTAAAGCTGTTGTAAAATTTCAAATATTACGTGTTCCGCTCACGGACGTGTAATTATTCGAGGACGGATAAAAGGATGGAATATGAAAAGGTCGGTGATTAGAAGCACCACACCGAGAAATGTTTTCTTTCTACGAACCTTTCTGTCTTTGTCATCTTTTCTACTAAGGATAAATTTTACAGTACGTTTAATAATTCTGGCGTTGTGCTACGAATTCGTTGCCTTTTATAATTCATATTTTCTGCGATGTATTCATTAATTATCTCGACATTCTGTTGAAAGTTGTTGTGAATGAGAAGCGACATAGAGATATGAATTAATAGGTATTCATGAACGTTTTGTTGTAGAAATGACTAATCCGCACAGTCATTTGGGCTTAGCGAATTTATGGTTTTAATACACTGTTGAACATTCACATACATTTACACATACATATACATATATGTATTTTTGAGTAACAATACAATAGACATTTTGAAGAAAAATGGAAGCAAAATAATTAGTGGAAAAGGGCTAAGAGCTGATTGTTTATTGCGAAGTATTCAAATTAAATTTCAATTAAATAAATTATTTGAGCATTTATTGTTAAATCATATAAATTGACTTGTTTTTACTTAAAAAAACAAACGTTCGGATCAATGTTGATGATTAGTTAAACGATAACTGCGATTATTTAAAAAAAAATTGAAAATTAAGAAATTAAAAAATTAAAAAATCAAACGTCACAAATGTACGTAATAAGTGATTGTTTATATTATATTATATTTTTATTCAAAAGATCGCCGATGGTATAAGTCTTTTACATGATGAATTTTCTTATCAGCGAAAAATGTAAAAAAGCTCTCATCAGCTATTCGGATGCACAGAAAATTCTTTATTTTCATGTGATTGTAACAAAACGAATAAGATGTACGTTTCAATCCATCAATTCGGATCCTTATCAATATAAAATATAAATCGAAGTTATATAATTAACGCAAATTCCAAATTGATGACTCTCGACAATTTAGTTCGTTCTTCTTTATCCAACTGTTAAATTAGTTATGTAATGAATAGCCCAATAATTATCAAAAATATTAACACACTTATACAATAATATTATAAAAACTTACATAAAGTAAAAACGAAATCATATACTAAAAAGGAATTTTTTAAAGCGTTGGAATTAGTTCTTAATTCAATAATTTTTAGTTTCAACGATAAATTTTATAAACAGACCTTTGATGTTCCGATGGGTTCACCATTGTTATCCATTGTGGCGGATATTATTATGCAAGATCTTGAAACGAAAGCATTACAAAGACTTCCAATTTCATCATCCTTTTATGCGAGGTATGTTGATGACATTGCGTTAGCATATGATGCGTCACACATTGGTGAATACCTTCAATTCATTCTATTCTAGACTAAAATTTACAACTGAAATAGGTGGGGACAAGTTAGATTTTCTGGATATCAGTTTAATTAAAAAGGGAAATTCTATTGTTCAAAATTGATACTACAACTCTACTTTCTCTAGTCGTTATCTTAATTATTTTTCCAGACATTCTTTGTCAAAAAGTGGGAACAATTATCGGTTTAATTGATAGGGTATTTTCTTTGTCCTACCCTACTTTATCTTACCATCAAGAGAATTTTGAATTAATTATTAAAATTTTTTTAAACAATGGATCTACTGACTCATATTCTCTGAAATAAAAAATAGATTGTTAAAACAATTTAAACAATGAAATAAACAGGATAATACACCTACGGATAAGATAACGGACAATAATGATGAAAAATTAATCACAAGTTTTTCACAATCCTCTTTATTTTACTTTTATCAGAAAAGATAAAAAATTTTTTGAAAAAACGCCTTAATACACATGGATTAATAATCTTAGGAAGTTTATCAGGGGTTACAAAGACGTTCGTCCTAAGCTATCTCATACCGACGTTGTGTATAAAATTGATTGTCGAGATTGTGAAGCATCATATGAGCCAAACAGTAGATGTTTGAAGACACGCATAAGAACATAGAAATCATATAAATTGGAATACTACGCAGCATTCCGTAATAACAGAACACAGAATCAGCCATCGACATGATTTTGATTCGGAAAATATCATGATATTAGACGAGGAAAAGGTACTTAATAAAAGATTGATTTCGGAAGCGATCCATAGCAACAGAAACAGAGTTTGAATTTACAGAATGATACGTATTTTTTGGACTCACTATACATGGATTTGTTTACGAAAGTATGACATTGATTTTATCCCCCTTTGATCTTATTTTTATTTTTATCTTTATTTTTATGTTATTTTATTCCAATAACTACTTGACTTTATTATTTTGATTCTCATCTCTAACTGTATCTTTAACTGTCAACACAAGATCTTTAACATCGAGTCTCGAGAAAACGTTTACATGTGATATAATAAAAAATACAGACAGATGATTTTAATAATTCTCTAATTTTTTCGTTTTCGTGTTTCTTTTGAATGACTACATAGCAAATCTAACAATCTGATGAGCAATGTGATTCTATCGAGTGACGCAATGTATATGACTTCGTTTTTATTTTATGTAAGTTTTTATAATATTATTGTATTGTATTAATATTTTTGTAATCATTGGATATTCATTACATAGCTAATTTGGCAGTTGGATAAAGAAGAACGAACTAAATTATCGGGAATCATTAATTTGAAATTTGCGTTAATTATGTGACTTTGATTTATATTTTATATTGATAAGGACCCGAATTGATGGGTTGAAACGTATATATCTTATTCGTTTTGTTACATTCACATGAAAATAAAGAATTTTCTGTACATTCGAACAGCTGATGACGGCTTTGATGGGCTTTTTTACATTTTTCACTGATAGATTCTTTCGAGTTTATATATGAGTTCATCTTATATATGAGTTTTCTTATGTTCTTATCTATATGTTCGTCTTTCTTATCTATGTCTTCATAATATACCCATGAAAATCATAGTACTAGCCAGTCGATCCTCAAAATTGAATTTATCCGAAGAATATAGTCAGATTGTGCAAGATTTCAGCCTTTATTCCACATGATTATTCAAAGGATTATAATCAGTTGGGGCTATCTTGTACTGATCTACGCTGTATATCCGATGAATATAATACGTTTACATATAACTCAGAGAGAAAAATTTTTAGAACTCAGAGGATGTTGTCGGTAAGTGAGTAATGCGTTGAATGAAAGCAAGATACTATTTAATTTAACCCTTCGTTTGCAATTTGAATCTTGTTTGACACAAATAAAATTTCGCTTTCATTGTTGCTCAAATTCAATTTCTATTAAATAAAAATTGCAACATTTACTTTAAAAAATATTTAATAAAAAAATATGTAATAGATATGTTGATAAATAAATCTTGAATTTAAAAAAAAAACTTGGTCGAAAATGTTTATAAACGGAGGGAATAAAAATATGATTGCAGACGAACAGTTAAAATAAGAAGAATAAAAATGAGAATAAGCTAATGTAAGTAGAGAATTAGGTAGAGGAGAGTGGTGTCGGTTGTAACAAAGAGACAATTATAACATTGACCGCAATAGTTTCGATCTATTGACGATCTATTGAAAGGCTGAATTGCATGCACGGTTGCATAGCGTTAACAGACGTAAGTTATTGACGAAGAATCGAATGGCCGCGCGCCAATGCAAACTTATCAGCATCTGTTCGTTTGGAATCAAAGGCAAATTGTAAATTTTGTTATCCGCCGTTATTTTGTTGCATAACAATTTGTCATAAAATCGTACTGTTTGACATGAATATATAAATATCAAGCGGTGGTTGCAAAATAACAATCACAGTGGTGTCAATTGTAACATGAGTAATTATTCAGGAGATATTCCTCACTTACAATTTCAATGAAATTATGTTCACATTCGACGCGTTTTTGCATGAAACAAAAAAATTTGGTAGTAAAGTGTTCTGCTCAGTCCCGCGAAATGAGATATTAATCTATAAAATTAACTATTGCTGGAATACAAAATCAGAGCTATTATAGCCTAGCTGGTTGATATTTGCTGATAATTTATTAATATGATGTAATCATGCTGTAATTTATTGATATCATGAAATAGATTCGTATATAGTTTCAACCATAAATATGATCCTTTTTAATGAATAAAATAATCGATAACTTAATTAGCATGTCAACAGTATAATCTTACGCAAAGAAATCTTCTGTCCATTATGTTGTCTGTCTATGTGATCTTCGTGATATGTTTTTTCTGATTTATTAGAGTCATATCTTATAGTGTGTCAAGTTAGACGCATTTGTAGACTTAGATAGATAGAGAAATCACAGTTTTTCTAAATCTATGATGCAATTTATATATGTGTGAATGTTAAAGTTATTACTGAATTAAATTTTTAATTATGATGTGAATACTTGTGATTCCAATGTTAACAGATTTTATTTCTAACTAAAAATATATGTCTATATCTTTTATTTCAATCATATTATCTTATATACTTGTTGCCGATATATTTTGATAAAATTATTACGTGGGTCTTCATAGTAAAATTTATTATCAGTGTGTTTATTATCAGTGTATCTGAGATATGAATTAGTATAATTATAGAAGAAATTAATTTATATATATATATAGCATCTACATGAGTTTAAAAACAAGGTTCTCGTACATATGTTAACATGCTTTTTTGATAATTTGATGAATTCATTTAGTAGTAATATCTATTTCATGTTTATATCAATATATTAATAAATTATCAGCAAATATCAGCTAGGCTATAATAGCTCTGATTATGTATTCTATTAAATTTTATTCAACATAGCCAATAATATATTATAATAATAATTATTGTTAGTTTAGGAAATCTGTTATATCGATGGCGTAATGGGTTACACAAATTTTCTGTTTTACAAACGTAAATTCTCTGCTGTAAAAACAAAAATGAAAATAATATGCGTTTTTAAGGCAGTGAATGAACGTGTTAGTATCGAGGAAAATAAAGATATTTGTTTGGTCTGCAGTAAATCTTACGAAGAAAGTCAAGAAGACTGGCTTCAGAATGTAAAAAATGGGCACATTCAACACCTGCGCACAATTGACATTATCGCGGTGTCAATAGTAACAAATTGTAGCGATGTCTTAATGGTAAATATTTTTTATAATTTGTTATTTTTTTCAAATATCTATTATGTTAAAATTAACACCAAAGAAGCTCTTTGTTTTTATATAAAATTTAGATTTCCACTCATTTGTAATAAATTAATTAGCCGCAAAAATCTTTTTTGTTATAACTGACACTTATCTCCTCTATTTTTATAATGCGGATCAAATGTTGCACTAAATATCTTTTTGTTAATTTTTCTTTTTGCAACCCTAAAGGAAATCAGTAAATAAACTCTATCAAATAAGAATAAGTTTTATATATTACAGAAGGAACGAGATAATAAAAGTTGCTGAAGCTATTTTTTTATAATTAAAAAAAAGGATTAAATCCTTTAAATTCAAAGTAAATTCTCAAATGAATTTTGGTTTGTTTAGAAATAAATTTTATTTTAGTTAGTGTAAATTGAGACCGTTAATTTATTGACAATAATTTATTAATTATAATTGTATTTGAATTTTAGCGCAGAATTTATTTGTCATAATATTTGTCTTGTTTTTTTCTCTATATATGCAGTGAGAAACTTTATCATGGTATCACTTAATAAATAGTAGTAATTTGCGCTAATTGTCGATGACTCTGCAGTTATACAATTATCAATTATTTCCAACGTTCATACGATTTTGTGGGTTAGGCGGTGCGTTTCATAAATTCGGAAATTACAAACGAGCCGATTTCAAGCAGAATTATACACACGCAACGTTGTTTGATATATTCATAACGTGAGAAAAGAGCCCGTTTACGAATCCATTCGTGGTTCGACCATCATTAAATGGAAAAGCGAGAGCGCTGTAGAAGAAGGAAAATCATGGTAATGTTCGCAATTGCATTCGGCCGATTAACCCAGTATGTATATCGCTTAAATTTATTGGACGCGTGACAAATTTTGGCGAACGGATATATGGATGCACTGAGAGTAAAAGGATCGGAAAAAGAGACATGGAGAGAGAGAGAGGAGAAAATAAATGCGCCGCTGGCGCAAAGCGGAGACGCGATGCAACGCGATGCAACGCGATGGGAAAGGAAGCGTTAAAAAGAAAGAAAAATAAAGAATGCACGTGACGGTGGGATAGTGAGGCACGGTGTGACGAAGTCTGTCGCAATATCCTGCAACGAAAGCCAATAAATAAAGGACGGCTTGGCCGCGGAATTAAAACACATACATCACGATACTGGCTGTTGCGTCTCTCCGCGTTTTCTGCCCGCACTTTCTAGTCTCGACTAGCGTTTCGCCCATCTTTATCTCCCTTTCTATTTTTTATTCGATACCAACACTTCGATACCTTCACGACGGGTCCGGTCTACGTGAGGGTTGAAATGAATCCCGGTCGGGATTTCTGATTGCGATATAATTTCGCCGATTGAGCCGCGGCCACGGCTATTTCCGGTCGTTACGATCACTGAAAGGCGCAAGCGTGTTAGTGGACTTGGTTTTATTCTGGCTTTAAACGCTACCCGATAACTCTTGGCTACGTCCGAATGTCTCGACGCTCATCGTTTATACGTAAAACGAAACGAAAGGTGACGGCTTGATCCGCGAGACGAATGATCTGTCATTCGATGCGCATTACGTATTGAGATTTAAGCGCTTCGATGAGATGCGCCGAGCAGAGGTATGGAAATTAGCCGGTACGCGATTGCGAATGCAAAAACGTTAAACGCTATCCGGCTCGGTGATAAATTTATCGAACGGAATTTAATTGGCGCGTTTTCGTTCAACACCACGAATATATTTTTCTTGTGAATTGGCTATTTACGTAGAATATATTTTATGCCTTTATAAATATGAATACATTGTATTTATATTGATATTTATATCGTATACTTATATATTTAATATATTGGAGTATAAAAGATGATATTTTTAATTTGATTGCGAGGTATTTTGCGAGAAAAACTCGTCGAAAGTTCTTTTAAGGCGCGAGGAGGAAGGTTGTTATATATAAATAGAAAATTGCATCTCTCTAGAGACGAGATGAAGCAACTCGTTACGCCGCCGATGGAATTACGAGAAATGGAAAGAAGTAACCGCGAAAGAGTAAATGCACTATAGAAAATGCATTAAAATAAAAAACACAAGTTTAAAAATCTTATGGATCTTGTACTTGCTGCTTCCAGCTGCTTCGACTTATACAGTCGTGCTGCGAAATGCTTTCGGAAGGAATTTCGCGTAGAAATATCCAGCGGAGCTTACACGTGCAAAGACCTCACGTCGCGTAAGAGCTTGAAAATCTTCTCTCGCGTATATTATGCTAGTAATTTCCGCGTTGTATCGTTAGAATGTTGATTACGTCATTTTCCTTTGCGAGTGCAAAGAATCAATTTCCGTATGAATTTTCGTCGATGCGAAAACGACGCAAGAGAGAGATTTCGATCGAATAAAATCGACGAGAGATCGAAAGCGATGCAAGAGTTTGCTCTTACGGCAATTACGCGATAGCTGTGCAGATACCGATGCGCCACCGAATACATAATAAAACGCCAAAAGTTTCGGTTTCTTAAGGAAAACAGCAAAGTTCAACAGTGACTCCGTTGCATTCGTCTCTGGATTCCGATTTCGAAGCGTAACGCTCGAAAGTGTTTCGCAGGGCTGGGCCAAGGCAATAAAACTTTCGAAATCTCTTGAGGGTTTCGAGGACGATGCAGTGTTCCAGCGCTGTGTAGAGACCTCATGAATATTTAATTCCCGGTAGTGGCGAATCGAATGTTAACAGTGTGCGAAAACCGACGCAGAGGGGACCAGAGACTAAAAATAGAGAAATACCAGGGATATAGGAAGGGATCATTGCTTGCACAGCGTTCTGTAGTTCTGTAGTCGATACGTAAATAGTTGCCGCAGCAACCGACAGTTAAATACAGGGGATCTCATCCTAACGAAACTCGCGAACTATCGCTGTCTCAGCAAAGCGCAAATTATTTCTATATTTTTTTACTTTCGCCTGGAATTTCTGTAAGAAATTACAGAAAGAAACTCTCAACTCGATTTTCTATTCGGAGTTTGTATTAAACAACGTGCAAAAATGTGAAAGAAACTTTCACGTTCGCGTGTTTTGAAGAATTTGTGATCTTACTAGTCGTTTTTATGGAAAATGAATGATAAGAACTTCAAAAAGCTAAGGACTTCAAAGTAGTTTTAAAAAAATTAGATTTTTTTAATTATAACTCTTTTTATTACTGTGCATTTTATCTTAATCTTAATAATAGAGTATAGTAGAGTAAACTCGTCAAGAATTTGCGTGTGAAATCTACACATGACTTAATACAATTCAGAATCATGTCAGAGTACGTGCAATTGGCAATAGTCTGATTAAGATGCTACTCCTGCTTACATCGCATACATTCCATCACCAATTGCAAATCCACATTGTAATCACTAGTTGGCAGTCAACAAAATTAATCAGCGGCATCAAACATTTGTTTTGATAACGTAAACCATATCATGTTGTATTTACAAGCGGTTTCATCGTTACAATGATACATACAATTGAGTCTATTGGAGGTTGCTATATACTTTTCTTCAAAGTTCAATTTGCGTGAATCTTTTTGTAATCGTTTGTAATTCAGAGACTCATTATGCTATTTTTCATCAAAGAGAGATCAATTTCAAATAAATTTTTCAATCAATTATTAAAATTTAATGCGTTAACAATGAGAAGATTTGTATAATTGGCTGTACGATTAAATCTACTTTCAAATGGAATTCGGTTTCGATCTCGTATTAACGTTTGTCTTTTGACAGGATGCATCTCTGTTCCAAATTGCACCAACAAACTTCTGCAGGGAACTGTAATACGTTAGAGAAAGCAGCGGTAGATTATATAATCGATGACTACGATGACATACATGTATGAGTCTTAACTTTTAACATGCTATGCTCTTAGATTATTAGATCGGAATGAGAATTCATAACTACTTAAGTCTTCAGTGAGAATTTTTCTGAATATGATGAATTCCGCATCACAGCATTTTTAAATCATTTGATATTAATCGAAATTATTTTTCTTTGTTACATCATCAATGTCTTTTAATCTTATTTTATTTATTAAAGACGTATTTTAACGCAAAAGTTTAATAAACACTGCTATTACACTGGTAGACTGTATTTAGAAAGGTCTGTATTAACAAATTGTTAAATCAAATTTACTTAACTCATAATACCCTTTACCCAGAGTTTATGTCATGCACATACGCAAGTGTACTAATTAGATCTCTCTATATTATTGTATTACATAATCAACTAAGGTGAAGGCTGTCACGTACGTCGCCTTGCTTCTGTCACGTGGATTCGCAGACACTTAATGCCATTACGTGTGTACGGAAGGAAGGAGACGAACGCGAAATGGTAAATTAATGTTTCGGTTTGCCGAGAAGGTGACGGAATCGCGGAACAGCGGGTTTCCGAATGCAACGCATAGTTTCTCTAAGAACTAATTAACGAACAATTAAAATTAATTTCACGCCTGGGTGAGCTCGAGTTATTCGCACGATTGGCGAGGCGGTCGCCTTGGCGTAGCTACAAGTCAGAGGAAACCGGGCGGCCACGAAGGGATAATTCCGAGCATAAATCAGACGGAAATGTGAAAGTTTCAGATACGTGGTTACTCTGCGAATGACCCAGCAGCTTCGCGTCACGTGTGGTACGTTTCAAAATTCGTTCCGCAAGATATTATATTTTTATTACTTTCGTACTCCTAAAATATGATTCTTCTTTAAAACATTCTACCATTTGTTCGTCTAAATTTTTAAATACAAATGAAATATTTGCATCACATTAAAAAAAAATTTTCTTCATGAAATATGTTGTAATAAAAATTTGATTAAGTGTGAAAGCGTGCGATTGCACAATTTGTAAAGTTTGTGGAATTCTTAGAAGCCTTAGCTCCCTTAGAAATTCTTTAGTCTTATTAAGTTATTTATTTTATAAATAATGAAAATGAAAAAATGATGCGTACGAGAAAGCATTTACGATTGGCCTTGGAAGATCTTGGAACAGCCCAGCACAATAAAAATATTCATTGTACTGATAAGTCTTATGACTGTAGATTAATATTTCGCATTTCTTTTGTACGTGATTGTGTAATATTCAAAGAAAGAGAATGAACCAGAAATTGATATTTTGAGAAATTGTCTGGATTACGAATGCGACGTCAGCTTCTTCGACAATGTCTTAGAAATAAAGAGAAAAAAGGTCGCCTAGTACGTTCGACCATTTCTAGAGCGCTCCAAGCGATGATGTCCCCGGGTTATGTTCCGCGGTACACGGAAAGAAGCTTATCCCAGAGATGCATATCCCGAGATGCAGCACGTCCCGGACACTTAACATATAAAATGATATCTGTTTTTCAACTTTATCGCGATAAGCTCTGAATTATAGGCATGAATGCGAAACAGTTGGTCGATTATAGTAATTTCGTCTTCTCTCTTTGAAGGTCTTAAAAACATTATTGTCTCCTTTGTTATTCCTTTGTACCAGCAAGTCTCCTCATCATTTTTATTCTTTCTTTTGCGAAAGGAAATTCTGAATACTGATTCGACAACCTTATAAAAAACCAAAACAAACAAATTGTATATAATTAAAAAAAAACCCATATTATCAAGAAATTTTTTTTAGTGGATGCGGAAAGCTCGTAGCTAAAATAAATTTGCAATAAAGTTCGTCGATTGAAAGAAACGGCTTTGATGTTGAGGATTATTGAGCGGCGCATACGAGATGATTTGCCTCGTTTCCTGAAAGTACGCACAACTATATCGGTAGTACCTTAATCCGTAGTCCTAAATCTAGTAATGGCCATCCGCGTTGTAACTCTGCCACGTGATCATGTTGCTCTGCTATTAGCTTGAAGTCACCATTAATTATCTCTCGTGAAATAGCACGATTCGGTAACTGGACTGACCTTTACTAATGCTACATCGTCGGGTAATACATCCAGATATTTGGCCATTTCGAGTAATTTAGTGAGTTTCTATGCTCGCCACATACTACTCGGTTTATCTAATTATGTGACTCATTTGTATAGCGAAATGCTAAATATATGACTGGTCGCGAATGTCATTCGCAGATCGTTGGGAAAGCGTCTGGCGTATATGGTTCTATCATGGAATTAATCTTTATCAGCATCAACTATCAAACCACATATTTCGGTATGAATATATTTTAACGAAGGTAGTTGTACGTTTTCGTTAACATTATTATATTAACTCTCTGTAACACCACGTAACTTAAAAATTACATATTCATATTATATTATATTTTTAAATCTCAGTATCTGAGTCAATATTATAATCTGAGTGATTTTTTTACCGATATATTTCTCTTTTTTATAAAGCATCTTTTTATAAGCAAAAGATTCCATTTATAGAGAATTAAGCACAATCTTTAAAAATGTAGTTATAAAATTTTATTAATAATTTTATTAATAATTTATGTACAAAGGTTAAATAAAAACCAATGGAATTTCGATAATTAGATATAAAATTATGCTACACAGTACAGAGATGGAGATATATTATTAGTAAAATAATTCATCATTATGCGATATTATTTCTCTTTACATTGAATAACACATATTAAATTTTACAAAAATATGAATCAAAAGGAAATTTGAATGCGTTGCTTGCAGCCAACTTGATAAGTTATTCGTATTGCGAAAAAATAAATAACAATGAAATAACATACAAAATAAGCAGTTTTTATACCTTGCTTTACACTTCTAAATATGTGGGTTGGAGTGCAAACACTCGATAAAATTTATGTGTTAATATTAGCACGAGCAACCGTGAAAATAGCGATGTCCTCTCGAAATAAAACAAATAAACACCGATAAAAAAAGAGAAAAGCTGTTTGATAATTTTATTGTGCGATTCAATAACTAATATCTATTTTGCATATCAATCTTTTCGGGAAAAAATTTACACATCAGCAAAATCTCATTGGAAAATAACGTGGCTGCTACTCTGATAAAAATTCCACTCACCTGAATTTTATTTGCTAGTCACAGTAGATGTTGATTCGATATTACATAACATAATAATAACTGTTACGAGAAAACATAATTGAATTTCGTATATAGCCTGGCACTTGCACGAATTTCGTTTAACAATCATTTCAATTTTATGCGATAACAAATGCGATTACGAAAATATATGCTGCGATAATTAAATTTGTCGTATTTTATACGCTATGATGGCTTAATAGTTTGTAGTGTGCATGCTAATACCGGATTAATTTATTGGCCGACTATAAATTATTATATTCATATCAGGAGATGTTAATAGCGTCGATTGAAATTTACTCACGTCGCAGAAATACGCGACGGTATTGCAAATAATTTTTGCACACAATAATTATGCCAAAAATGGCATTAAACATTGAAATGTTATTGGTTTAAAACAACGCGCGCGTCATACGATATAATGATTCTGCTCAGATATACTACAACGTAATTCATAGCAGGAATTCATTAGTCGGCCGAGTGTTTTTATCTATTTGACCTAGTGTCATCCAAACTTGGAAATAATTACAAATTTTAATTACCCTTACAAATCTGTGCAAAACACGTAAATTTCATTGCTACATAATAAATCTCTCTTGCGTCGTTATCAATTAACTCTTTGAACATTACGTATTTACATAATACATCATTAACATCCATTCGTTGCTTTTTAACATTTGTTTAAAGCCAGTGCTTTACATCTACGTAAAAAGAAGTTTGTTTGCGCAAATAAAAATATTCATATTATTTTTATTCGTTAATAGATTATTTTTATTACAAGTTATAACGTCGAGAATATTCGTAAATATTCTTCACAGATTTGAGAGTTATTTATATTTAACCGAGTTCTATGCATTTATATATTTTAGATATATTTTATATGCTATCGAGATGGTTGCAGCTGTCAGTAACGTAGATAGAATCGATAGAAAACACTATATCGAAACCGACAGATAGACTAGCGCGGTGAAGGGTATTTTCGCTATAGCTAGAAACTTTCGCCATAAGTTAGCCCTTAAAACTGTTTCTCGAAGCTCTGTCGGGAAACTCGAGACATGAAATCGCAGGCCATGTCGTTTTATCGATCACCCCAGCGGAAGTGGCACGAATTTCCAATACATCATATTTGTTCTTGAACAGGAGACGATAAAGATAAATTATTACTAATCGATATTATTGTTGTAGTTTAAAATTCCGTTCTAGTTGCAGAATGCTTTTGTGAATGACGAGATCAAGTTTATTATCATTCTGAGAAATTTAAGCCATGCATATTTAAACTTGTACCCCATTTTTTGTTTATTCTCTTTAAGACTTCTCTCTCTTTCTGTTTCTGTCTCTCTTTCAGTGATGACTCTTTCTTGATATCTAAATTACACACGTATTTTCGAAATAGTGCTCCGGATACTCATAAGTGAATCTATAGAAGCATTTATGTAGTGAATGTCATTGTCATCCGAAATCCCCATTTGACATTTGAGATGCATTGCATGAATCCTCTTCGGTGGCGTCCGATAAACAAGGATTGACCGAGAACGATGGCGGAAGAATCCACGGAGAACACCGATCCGCCTACCTCAGCATGTGCGAGCATGGCGTATTTTCTTCTACATTTAAGTCACGCCACATGGTTATATCGGTCTCGTAGGGATCGGAACTCGTCGGAGGATTTTCAATTCTTGACAGACGCTGAACTGGCTTGCGCCCGATGTTATCGCATAGCCATAGGAATTAAAGAAGAAGGCAGAGAGAATTGTATAGTTGCAAATCGTAAAATGAAAATTCAATCCGCAACTCGACAGATTAAATTTAACGATCGAAATGTTGTACAATTAAGATGTTGAGAGATTTAATTGGATATCGATAAATTGCTCATTTCTCTTAATCGCGTTAAATTTATAATTTTTATACTGTATGTACCGATATATATTTTTGGATCTATATTTAGATTTATATTTTTAAACAATAATAAAGATTATTATATAAATAAATCAAATAATAAAATAGCGCTTAACATCAAAGCTATATATTGATGCCCAATAATATTTCTATGTAAATTTTAAATACATTATCGTTCCGTTACATATAAACTGTGCGCCGATTATTGAAAGATGTATTTAAAATTTATATAGAAATATTATTAGCTACTAATAGGTATTTATCGATAGCTTTGACCGTATTTGGCGCTGTTTTAATGATTTATATTCTTTAATTTCCTTTTTTAGATTTATATTTTATTCCTATATAGATATATACAGGGTGTTCAAAAAAAGTCGGGATCTTGGAACGATCCCATTAAGAATCCCATCATGATCGCCATTTCGAAGATATAAAAAATCGCCATGTGACATTTGATTCTACGTAAAAAAAACTAAAATTTGAGTCTTCATTTAAGTTTAAAAAGAATCAAATCATTTATGGGCAAAGTCATTTTAAGATGAAATGACTCACATATATTTTTCTAGAATTTTAAAACTTTTAGCAGTTAGAATCTTGTTAATATATAACGAATAGAATTCATAATTTTTCATATCAATCTTATTAAATATTGATTAAATCATCTGCGTTTTTAATAAACGCCGCGTGATGTTTCTTATTTAATTCTTTTAGCTTTTAAATTTATTTTCTAATTTTTTAATTTAACTTTTTCTTATTAAGTACATTTATTTGCCGTAAATGTTAGTTTTGATATTTGCAGTAGCAGTTTTAACATTTTATATCTATACATCAACGTGGATATATCTTCTGTTGCTTTTATGGAACTCAACTAATACGTAATCACGGATACACGTCGAGTATCTCCGCACGCCTTCTGATTCGATGATACGAAAAGCATCTCGAAATGTCAGTAACCAACGAGTTTTCTCGTTCGTTCCTTCCTACAACGTTAAGGTTTCGTATTGCACGATATCGACTATATTATAGAAACTGTCAGAATACAAAGAAATTCACATTTTATTGATACATTGACGTACATGAATTTTTCTTAGATAAATTTGTGCGATCGTTACATTACCGTATCAACTGATATCAATATGATGTTTATGAAAATTTGAATGCTATTGCATATGTGTGAAATACATTATAAATATGTTATATATCGAAAATCAAAATATCTTCGATCAGTGGCATTTCTACATTTTTATCCGTCAACGTTTATGTCGTGATCGCAAAATGGGCACCATTTGTTGGATTGACTACAAAGATCTTTCCACGTGAAATATACACAGAAGATTTTGCTAAAGGATCTAAAAATTTAGCGATATCAATTTAGATCAAATAATTAAAAAAAGAAAATTTAAGTTAATGGAAACCGACGTTGTAATGGTGCGCTTTTTCAAAAAAATTTTAGTTGAGCAATCTTTCTTTATAAGATGTTTAACATTAAGTTATTAAACAGCGTGTTTTAAGACTTAAACATCATGTGAAGAAGCATCGCTTAAATACAATTTTATGAAGAAATTCAAATGCATTGATTACAGCATTAATCTCTATATCAGTTTTAATTTTTTTTCTAATTATTAAAAATCTCAATTATTTTTTATTGTTAAATACAGAAACTAATTTTGTTGGATTATATCAAAATATTATAATTATACATATATAGGAAACTCATGTATGATGAGCGATACTGCAAGAAGTTTTAATATTCCAACAACCAATTTCGCATCCGACATAATTACAATATTTTGATATTCCAACAAAATTATATTTTCAGATTTATATTCAACTAAATTTTTAGATACTTTAGCAAAACTATTTCTTCCCAATGTAACAATGTGCATAACGAAATAATAAATCCGTCGAAAGCAAAATCAAAAATTCTTTTTTGACACAAGATTTAACATAAATCATCGTTATATTTCGTTAAAGGGTAGGTAGATACGTAATTCTTTCACGGGTCGAGAGAAATAAAGCGTGGCGTTCATAGCCGTTGATAAATTGAAGTGGCGTGAAGCATCCGGCACGACTGGTTTTGCCGGCAACTTCTATTTATGCAACCTTCAGCATCTGAGATATATTATTTCGCGACAACGTCAACCGTCGGTTCTCTCTCTTCCTCTCTTTCTACTTCTTTCTCCTCCATCGCCGTCTCTCTCGCCGTGCGATTTATTTCACCGCCAGCGCTAAGAAGCTTGCGAGGTGACATCGTTGGCGGATTCTTCGTGGCGCTAGGATTCCGCTTTATTGTAAAGCGCCCGAAGATTTTGGCGGAAACGAGAAACCGGCAGACATATACGTCGCAGTCTCGACAATTCCCCAACGAAAAATCTAGGTATCGGGAAATTATCCTGGTATTCTCTTAAGATTTTGTAACAATGCAATGTCACGATTTATCTTGAATCGTCTTGCATTTTTTTTTGCTGAAAATTTTGCACGCGCTGTTTTCATCTCGAATTATAAATTTGTGTTGCGCATTGATCCCAAATCGAAACTCGACATTTTCAAATTTTGTTTACAAATAAATATTGCAGCTGAGAAAGTGTTCTGATCAAACCCACAGAAAGATCCAATAAGTATAGCATTTTAGTAAGAAGAAACAGAATAGCAAATAAGATAATCAGAAATTCTGTTTGATTTTCAATCAAAATGCTATTTTTGGTGGGCTTCTTTGTTGATTTAATTAGAATATTTTTCTCTGTTATTAAATAATTACAGATGTAAATGAACATTATATAGCAAAATTGAAAAAGAAATATTTAAATTCTGTATTAATTAAGATAGAACAAAAGGTATATTGTAATTATTGTTGAATACACGTTCTGAAAAAGTCAACATTCAATTGTCGAAATATTTATGATTAATTTTCTATTTCTCGGTTTTGTTTTTCTTAGAGAAAAATTTCTCTAAGTTAACTATGATCATTACAATTGTCGGAAATGTCAGAGAGAATTTTAAACTGCAATTGACTGCAATGTCTCTTTATTTAAAATTACAGTTCACCTTAAATTTAGAATCGTCATTTTTGATCAGATATTAAATTACGCGTTAGACTCATTTAAACTTTAAGAAAGGAAACTTGACCCTATCTCAAACTAGTGATCAATTTTATATAACATCCACTTTCTCGGAAAAAATCAAGCAAATCTTAATATAATAGTTCATTATTTGCTGCTAATAATATAATAAAAAAATATGTACATGGTCCACATCCGATTGTAGAAAATAAAGCGTTACAAATTTTTATCTCGGAAACACGGCATTATTGAAAAAAATTGTTATACAAACAATAGTTATAGGGTTTAAAAAGGTCTATTTACTGATCTTATCAGTTTGACCTTGGGTAGTGTCGCCAAGGTCAGGTCAAAATTACATCAATTTTTTTAATGGAACACCCTACTTTTGTTTCCAGAATCTAATAACTGATGTCGAGAACTTTCCGAAACGCTACAAGAAACTATTTTTTCATTAAGAACTTTTTGAATTATGATGCTTGAAAGTTATAGTACCGCCAGCATTATCCAAGGTGTCCGACCGATGATTAAAATCTCTTGAATGTTGTTTAGGATCATGTTCTGGATATCATTTGTCAAGATGGTGATACTGTAACTTTCAAGCATCATAACTGAAAGAGTACTTAATAAGAAATAACTTTATTATAGTGTTTTGAAAAGCTCTCGACACCGGCTATTAGATTATAAAATCAAAAGTAGGACATTTCATTTAAAAAAATCGACGTAACCTTGACCTAACCTTGGCGACGCCACCCAAAGTCGGACTGATAAGATCAGTAAATAAATCTTTTTGAACCCTACAACTTTTGTCTGAACAATTTTTCTCAATAATGCCGTGTTTCCGAGATAGAAATTTGTAACACTTTATTTTGAACATCCGGTATATGTATATATATTGTTATTAAAGCTTAGAATTTTTTACGTTCAATATTTTTGTTATTTTTCATGGTTTTAAATAAACAACCGAGAAAAATTTTTTGTTATGACCGGAATCCCTGTCGATATTCATCACTCTAGAATAATTGTTCTATTTGTCGGGTTGTAAAAATAAATAGCTTCAGTGAAATTGAGGGATTGGAAAATCTAAAATTTCAAGAGCTAAGAAGGATCTAGAATTCTATTCTACATATAGAAGTTTCATTCAAAACCTTATATTCAGATAAAGTCTTTTTAATGAGAAAGTATATTTAACAATTGGATTTTGGAAATAGACGAAATGTCTCTTTCTCGATTTTAACGTTAATTAAAAATAGAATAGCGAAATCTGTCCCTTGTGACAATAGAAAGAGTACTCGAATCAACGTTCATCCTGACGCTTATTAACGGCGTTCCGCTCAGAATTGTGATCCTTTCTAATTCTATGTGTGGAATTATTCAGCCTTTAAATTGAAGTCCGTAAATGCGCGAAATCAGCCAAGTACCGTTCGATTCAAACAGGAACAATAGGAGCAGCAAGGTGTTCAGTGTAAGAATAAGAAGCAAGGAGAAGAGTGCCTTTCTTCCTCGCTACTACCTGAGCATCATTCGCGCGAATCGACGATAAATCTCGGTCCGAAAGTAATTTATACCCAGCAATGCGATATCCCACGCTCGTTTGACGCGCCGAGCCGTACCGAAAGAGCGTTTCTTTCTCGTCCATTGTGTGGGTGCATTTATTCTTCTTACTCGAGCGATCATGTTCCGCGAGTAAGCAAACCATTAATAACGCATCGCATTAATTTACGAAGCGAACCATACCGTGCAGCGCGGACCGCCGGTATTTTTCTTGGCAATTAATTCGCTTGTTACCTCTACCTCTATCTCTACCTCGCCTCGCCCGTATTACGTTTCTCGAAACAGTCGATCGCGTCTTCGGACGATTAATCCTCGACGCAGATTCGCGTGAAAATGAATAGTTTTTTTCGCGCGTCATTATGCAAACGAAAATATAGCTTGCGAGGCAGCGGATCTTATTCGGCACGGGCCGAGTCCGATGAACAGTTTGCTTTTATTTTTATATCGATCTTAGTATTGCGGCTATGCTGTAAACCAAAGATCTATAATGTAGTGCGGCAATAAAAGTTGTTTCGATAAAACGAAATGATTTTAGGAGCATTTTTCTTGAAAACAAATTTACGCGTTATAAATTCGCGCATTTATTGAAGGAGAGAAATTACGATGACGAGAAAGAAAGGAAATCATAATCGTAAGATTGTGTTTAAGTGGTCGGTGTTAAAAGGCAGGCGACGTCAATTTTCCAGATCTCAGAAATTAAATAGTTCCAACTGAGAGAGCATTAATCTATTCTCCGTGGAAAGTCGAGGTCAGGGCCATAATAAATGTAAAAAAAATAAAGAGAGGACGGCGACCGGACACGGTCAATTACACGGCCGTCGCCGAGCAGGGTAATGATGAATCCGTCGCAGGAGGAACATTAATCTTGCAGCCAGGCTCGACGACGTCGAGGGATGAAAAATAACATTTGCGATTACGAGTCTACGAGCATAATGAATTTTCCTTTATGCGAAGGCAGAAGAGGCGAGAGTGTGAAATCGTGATTTCAGACGTTGAATTCCATTGTTACGCGGCGGTTAAATCGCGGCTGCGTACAAGCGTTTTCCGTTAATAAATCAGTCGCTAATGACGTGACCCACCGGACATCCTCATTTACCGGTACGATCGATCGCACCGTTAACCGTCTATAGCGGTTATAATCAACAACGTTACGCAACGCTGCAGCTAACTTATATAATTATTAGAATCTAACGTTAATTTCTTATTACTTATAATTGGACGACAATTTAATTTAACAAGTAACACGAGTATTTGTATTTATCCCAACGCGTCAGCGTTTAATTCGTATCATTTAATTTATAATAAAAAAAGATCGCGAGAACAATTATATAATAATTATAATGATACTTAATCATCGGGTGATTGTAATTACTACGAAGTAGAACGCCGTGGCGGAAGCACTTTCGGTGACGCGCATTTGCCGCACTTCGGAGTGCGAGAACCGCAAATTTGCGAGTGCACGTTCAGCGCACTTGAGCTTGCACAAGGACTTGCATCAACATTGCCGTTTGTAGATGCAGAAACAGTGGATTGGCCAGTAAGGAAAAAAACTATTGGAAAAATGAAAAAAAAAAAAAAAACTCAAATCGCGCACACCATAGTACACATATATACCACGACGATAACGCACTCGCAATATCGCTAATCGCCTCGAAATTACGTAGCACTGCGAAATTTCTGCAAAGTGGTGACTGTGTCATTGTGCTTTAGCGCGATTAAACAGTCGTCTCATTCAAAAACTGCACACTCGCCATCCTCGGTGAATCGGTACGAATGCAATGCTGCACTTTCAACGGGTTTTCGTATAAAAGTAAAAGAAAATTTATTTGAGAAATACTATATTACTCAAGAAAATTTTATAAAATTATCTAGCAATATATAAAATATATAAAACAAAAATGTTACGATAATCATATAGATTTATAGTACCTATAGACACTGAATCCAGACTTTTTACAAATAATATCCGCTTGGGATTTACTCTTGCTCTCTGTCACTGAAATATTTATTTAAGAATAAGCAAAACAAAGTCTTCTAATTTTTAGTAGACTCCTAAGAGAAATCATGCCAACGTTCGTGCAGTTGGCTAAGAAAAATACTGTCTCCGCGCGCCCGTGGGAATAAAGCGAGTCGTGATGTTTATCCTTCGCTTTTAGGAAAAGCTCGAATTGCGTCCGCTGTGCTTTTCATGGTGCTGTGTGGAAGCAAGATAAGAACGTTATTTCGTAAAATGCACTTTTAAGCCACGTCTTATACTTTAGTATGTAAATGTCTGTGCAAGTAAAACGGATGCATGTCATATAAAACATGCCGCTAGATAAATCTTTTAAAAGATCTACCTGTTAATAAAATATTTTGATATCGCTTCGAAACTCAAAGATTTTCAAATAATAAAGAAAAGTAACGAAAAATATTCCGCTGGCGGATTATTTGCCAGATTGACTATTGATATACGTTTCTCGAAATGTGTATAACTTTTTTGGAAGAATTAAGCTGTTTTGCGCAATACGTATCAGTTCTACCAGACGAATATAAATAAATATTTTACCCCCCTTCCCCCCCCCCTCCCTCTTTCCGCGCTAAAACGCATATTGGCAAAAAATTTTAATATATCGTGTCTTGTTCGTTTTGTCTGCATTTATATGAATATATGTATCTCTATATAAAATAACCAACGTTGTTGAGGATTTGTGTTTTACAATATTTTTTAATTTGAAAATCCATTTATAATATGTGTATATATTAAACAAAATATTATATATGTGCTGTCAATATATCCCGGCGATTCAAAGTTTGTTCGGGAATGAAAAATAAAACGCATTACTTTTATGCATTTTCAATGTACCTACAATTATTCTAGTTTCTAGACAGCTCTTTCTCCGAACGTTTGCCCATTATTCACGAAAACCATTAATTTAATTCTCCAATTATTGGGTAAATATAATGCACATTTAAATTTTAATGAAAATATATTACCAAAGAAAATTGTACACGTGCATGATGACAAATTTAATAAATCTTAATAAAAATTATTGTTATGGTTCATTAACATTATTAATCGTATACTTATTAATATATAATATAATCAGTATAATTAGTATGTCAATACTTTCTGACTATATCTAAATATATATCTAGATGAACTATTTTCGTTCAAATAGATAATGATAAGCCAGGTTGTATCTAACAACATGAGCTTTTGAATATCCCCGAGAGAAGAGAAATCTGCGCAGTGTTCGTTCTAGTTCGCCAAAATGTATGCGATGAATGTACCGACGGCACATTATGAGTCAGAGCGTACGCACAAGTTAGCTAAGCTAATTATCCTAACAGAGTCGATAGACAATATCCTCACCATCGCAGCGGTATGCATTCGACAAAGTTTATAAAACTAATTAAATCTAGATTAAATTGTTCAAGTCTTCTTTGCCTACAATTTCTGCATTTTAGTATGGATATTTAGGATGAGAAGTATTTAGAGGTATACATAAAGGTCAATGCTATTGTTGCATTCGTACAATTTCGTGTTATTGAACGCGTGCATTTTCGCAATACGAATTCAAGCAAATATACAATTTTTGAGGGATTTTGAGGGCTAGTATGTTTTCGAGTGAATAACTCGCAACAATCGGAATAGGACACTATGCGATGTCTGATGGGATAACATAACCCGAGGCTACGGTCACTGCACACGGAACGGATTAGCTCTATTCCGCGAAATAATGTAAACCGTACAAAAAAATACCGCGGACATATGGAAAATGTTGTTTTGCATTTTCCATATGCGCGAAGCAATACCTGTTTACTAGCATCTATTGGCAGATGCGAATAGAGATATACGCCGTAACAGTTACATATATACTTCCGATATCAAGGCATTGATGAAAAAAAATGTTTTTTTTTTTTTTTAATAGGATAGTATCTAGAATGTTCACGACGTAAATATTATTTTCTCGTTAATTTTTCAATATTAAAAAAGATTGAAATTTTTTTTTTACGATACGAAAAATAATTTATTCTAAATATTGAAGAATTTCTTCTGATAATAATCAGGTACTAATTAGTATCGCAACAAAGTTATCGAATATTTGAAAAATTCAATTAATTTGTAAATTATTTTCTTCAGTAAAAACGTTGAGTTTTTTGAAAAATGTTGATAACATTCCTGCTGTATAACACAATGACTCGCATTACTTACATTTATACGCGAAACTCACGTTCACGTACTCGCTCGCGCGTGCTGTAATTTTCGTCAACAATTGTCCTATTTCCGGCACGCGCCTGCCAACTTAATTATTATTATCGGGCTGATTCGATAGAAACAATTTTGATAATGGCAGTTCGTTACCAGGATGCTCTGAAATTTCGCGCCGCAAGAAATTCCATAGCTTCGGGCCACCGGCGTGCTCGTCAACCTGATCACGTGCCGCTCCACGAGACGGCCGCTTTGTTGTCTGAAAATCCGACTAATGAAGTCTCGTTAAATCGACAGGATCGATATCATGGTTCGCGCGGACACCGACGCGCCCACGAATTCAGTCGACGCGCTCTACTGAACGGTAATGGTAATATTAATAATAGTTGTGTTAGTCAAATATCGACGCACAACGACCACGTCCCCATTAGCGGCGATATTGTCAACGAAATTCATTGCAAGGCTTTGCGCTGCAAGTAAAATGCTAATAATTAATGACATTTGCATGGCTGTGTAATAGAGATTTGTCATCGCTGTCATCACTGATATTCGTCATCTCGCGATCATTAAATCAATTATGAGAATATAATAATCAGATTGTTCGTCAGAACAACAGAATAATAGTCTAAAAAGTTTGGTTATTGGGTATATCGGTCGATGTATTCGGAATAACTACCGCCGATAACGACATAGAAATCCTAACAAGCGACGCTGTTATAGTCATTAACACTGAATATGTGTGTGCTTTTGTTCATTAAAATCTTTTTACTGAATAGAGCAATGCAGCGTAAAGTAAATAAACGAATAGATTAACGTATGATCGCTGGCTAATAAATACATGTAATAGTAACAGGCTGATACGTTATCATGTAACAGTTCATAAAGAAGTTAAATAGTATTCTATATATATATATATATGTGTGTGTGTGTGTGTAACACATTTCCTGCGATTGCTATGACATTTCTCTTCTTTCCTCCTCTCTTTTTCTGTTTCTTCCTTTTCCTTGCTCTTTTGATTATGTCTCCCTTTGAATGCAAATATCTCCATGCAGAAGATATTAATTACCAGTATTTAATTTTCGAATCAATCGCGAATCTGATACTATCGTTCGGCGACGAATCTGGCATTGCCCCGGCCAGTTCCCCGTACTCTCAAAATAAAAAGCTCGTACTTCGAAGCATACCAAATTGGAAGATACGAGATTACGCTCAGTTCACTATTAATTATGCCATATTCCCGCGCACTGCGCCCAGATTTAATCTGGAACGTCAGCCAATGGCCATCGCCGTTACGTGACCGGGCAAAATTAGCCCACGTTGGAAATTATAAATATCACGGACGCTATAGGGCTTCCTGCGAGATTCTCCAATATTGCGAAGGCAACAGTAAGAGGCGATGGGCCGCAGATGTCGTTTGTGGGACATTACGTAATGTTCCACACAATTTTAGAGATCAGGTATTCGCGTTGTCTTTGATCATGTACACTTTTAATTGTCGTTATAAGATAACCAAGAATAGCCACGTCTGGAAATACGATGTAATTTCGAAAAAGAAAGATTCAAAAACTATGCAAAATGTACGATCGCGTCACATTTTGAAAGATAACACTATTTTCGTGCACGATCATTCGATATGTGCTATATATACGATTGTTGACTCGGCTATCTATTTCACACCGCAATGAACCGTTTTCGAAATGAACATGTCGTCAGCAGTTAATTTTAATCGTTTCCATTCAAACGGTGAACTCATGACATTCTTTTGGATATAGTCTTTCTCAACTGCTCCTATAATAGAACCATTGTTGAGAGAAAATATGGTCCTCGGAGATTATTGTGCACAAATGTGAAGTAAAATCAAAGATAAAGTCGGAAGAGTGTGCTAAATTGTATTAAATATGTTGCCGTGTATTTTAAGCGCGTTACTTAACAATACATCGCATTATTCTTTGCGAGAATAATCAGAGTTATTCGCAATATTCAACAAAACTAAGTAAAGGAACCATAATTAATCAAATCATGAGTTTCGATGTATAATAATATTTTTGTGTAACAATAATAAATAAAATTATAGTTACTTATTATAGTTAATTATAGCTACTCTGAAGAATAAATCTAACAAATTAAAAAAAAAATATTAATAAGAGCCAAAACAATTTATTGGCTTTAATTGGCATTTTTTCTTTTTAATTTGCCAGATTTTTGTGTAAATTATACGATTTTCAGTTCAAACAAATTGATCGATTATTTGTCGGTCTCGAAAACACAGTTTTAAAGCTGAATTATTAATATCACAAATTAAATTGACAAACAATTTAATATAGGTCCAATTTACCTTGCTAAAAGCTCAAACAAACAGAAACAAACTTTTAAAAATTCTATTCGTCTTTGTCTCTCTCTCTCTCTCTCTCTCTCTCTCTCTCTCTCTGTCTTTCATCTCTTGATCAAATCAGTATTATAACAGAAAGCATGATAAGTGATTTTAATTTGTAAACAATTTTGCGTTATTATTTTACGTTACTACATACAATATTTTATTTAAGTGTTACGAAGAGATAAATACAATTGAATTACATATTCCATATTATTTCAAAATTAAATTTGATAGTATACTTGTTTTTCCTTTCCTTTTAAAAATTAATAATTAAATCGTCTATATTTATAAAAATCTAGATTATAAATATTTTATCATTAAAAGTATGAAATGTACGAAAAACTTTTGTTACGTTAATTAGGTTGCCGAAATCGCACCACTTCTCATTTAAAAGCTCATAATTCAGAAATTATGAAGAATATTCTTAACTTTTTTTACAATATAATAAATTGCACTTCTTTCTCTTTCTTATGTAATTTTTTTTGTGTTCATAATATTGAAAATGAGAATTTTTTCAATATAGTACGATTTTGACAAAGAGAAAATTCATTGCCTAAAAAAAGTCGCATCATACCAATATCTCTTATTTAAAATATTACAGTAACAAAAAAAAAATTAAAAATTACATAAGAAAAGGAAAAAATTGTATTTTATTATGCTGTTAAAAACTTAAGAATACATTTGTCATAATTTCTGAAACACATGGTAATTCAAAGAGTAATTCAAGAAGTATTAGGTGTTGGAATTAATTCGTAGCGTTTTACAAGTGATGGGAAGTACTTTCATTAATGTATTTTTTAATGCTCATGTGAAATAAATAACATTCTTTCATTAAAAAACGCTACGAATTAATTCCAACACCTAATAATTCAAGAAGTTTCTTTATGAAACAAAATAAACACGTAGGTTTACAATATATATTTTCATATAATAATAAATGGAATAAAAATGTAAAAAATGTAAAAATATTAAGTAACGTGCGATTTAGAAAAGATTAGAGCACTTTTAAAACTTTTATTTATTTAACCTATTAAAAAAAATGTAAAGTAAACTTTGACCATATTAATTTAATTTTAATGATATTCTAATTACGACGAATGATTAAGAGTTAGGCTATTTAATTTATACTTTCTATAATTCTGCTATAAAATACGTTGAAAAATAGCAACACTATCACGATTTTTTTATTTATGTAAATAACAACACTTCTATTTATTACACTTCATGTCCTGAGTATAGCGTTGCAGTGTAATGTACTTTTTAAATAATCCGTAAGAAAGTAGGTATATAAATACAATAATTGAATTTTTAAGTGAAGTAGTGCGATTTAGGAGCTGGTGCAATTTCGGCAACTTTACCTTAAGAGTGGCCTATTTCTTTGTATGTAAAAATTCGATAACAATCCGTATCACTCAACAGTGATAACATCCTAGAATTAAAAAGAAAGCCGTATTTGATCGGCACAAGTCTGAATGCTACTTTATTTTTCTCTATTTATCGATTCGCTGGTACACAGAAGACATATGAACGTCGCATGCCGTAATGTAGCCCTTTCATCACCAATTTTTCAGAATATACATCATTCAGTGACATCGTCAGGATGAAATGGAAGTATCATTTGTCATGTATTTTCTGATGAATGTACTGACATGACGTAATCCAACTCTTATGGAATCAACCGGTCCTTGAGGCGCAGCTGGGGCATTTCCTCGAGAAGCATATTACATCGTTTCCGCACGAGATAATTCCTATCGGCCATATAACATATTATTTTGGTTGCGGAGATCACATAAAGTGTACGTGCTACTATTACGAAATTGTATATCTCATTTTTGATATTTCGAGGGAAGCAACGACTGAATTATGAATAATAAATACGAAATCGTTGAATTTGTGATCTTAGATAGAACCGTTTGGTTCTTTATTCTTTGTTTCTTGTTCTTCTTTGTGCAAATTAGATTAAGAAGTCTGTATTGTGTTGCCACATAACGCTTCTAATGATCGGTACGCCAGCAGCGTTAATTTATCGCGGGTTGCGAATTACTGTGAGAATTTAATTGCGCGACAACTACAGTTCTCCGTCTAGTCGAAATCTCGGTAACGATACTGTCTCGTAATAACTCGTGTTGAATTCTAGACCGCGGAGGGTAGATTTACGAAGAAAAAGAGGATAAATCGCATTGTAATATAGCTCGAGCACAATAACATTCTGTTAGCGCAAGACATTCGATGAAACCTAGAGAAGCTCGAGTTCTTTCTTTTCTCTCTTTCTTGCTGCAAAAATTGTGATTTATGAACCGCGATTACGCCAATTAATTTCCTGAAAAATTACTGCACCCGGCGCGAACAGTCCAAAGCACTTTAGCAACGAGCAACGAGTCATGTAGAGGGCAATTTTATGTTGAAATTTGCTTCCCTTACGAGTACAAAGTCTAGCCTGTGCGAAAGCGTGGCCTGCCCGACGGTTCTTTCTCAAAGCGTCGCATAAATGAGCGTTCTTTTAAATTGCGCGTTTGCACGAGAGAAAGATGGCCATCCTGACACAAAACCACACGACAGCTCGCTTAATTCTATCCTTTGAAGTTAATCGTTGCTTATATCTAGAATACTAAAACTGCTACGCGACACTCTCTATAAAACGCTAAATCACTTTCACATAATTACCTATTAGTGAGTCTTGATTTAGACGTTTTTAAGCAAACGTTAAATTTATCAGCATAAAAGGGTCCCGCATTAATTACTGTATGATATAAGTCAGTTTTCATATATGATGTTGCTTACGTAGTGAACAAAAGGCACCATAAACACAAAATTCGATAATGGATAGTTTTTTAGTTAGGATTTCAAAGGTGCTTTCTGACAAGTTTTACACATCATAGTTAAAAAACTATCCATTATTTGAGCCATGACTATGTGTACAATATAATTTTTGTTCACCACATTATAAGTTATATTTTATAACATATGTGAAACTCATTTCACCAAGACTCGATTTTTCATTTTTAATTAGTGCGGAATTCTTTATAATTGAAATTTGTATTACAAGTAAGACGAGCTATATTTCAAGATCCGTGCTAATTCTTATGAGAATATTACACAGTATCACGTCCAAGTAATTTTCTTGTAATTACTCAGAATAAAAATTACATTAACATTTTTCTATCATTTAGTTTGCTTCTTATATCATCGCGAGCTCTTTTATTCTCAAAAATTTTACACAGAAAGTATGATTTTGTTGAAATATTAAAAAATTGAGCTGAAATAATTCTGTCGGCCCATCAAAATACAGGAAACTTAAACGTGATAAGCAATGTTGCAAAAAGCATCGCTGCATAATTATTTGTTAGCCTACCAAAACTATTTTCAGATCTATATATAAAACTAAATTTCGAGATAGTTTAGCAAAACCGTCTTTCCATGTAGATTAATGTCAACACGTCGTGCATGTTAAAATTTGCGATTTATTATTCACCTGTCGTTTCTCGAATTTTCTAAGCACTCGTGCGTTGTGAAAAATTTAAGATGAGTTTAAGCGCGAAAAAGATTGCTTGCGAGGAAGGATCGCGATCGCCGTGCGAGATGGGACTTTTCGATTAGAGAGAGCATCGAGCATACGTCGCATCTAGGAATTGCGCAATTGGAATTGTCGAGCCGGATTTACGCGGTTTTCAGGACACGGCACACATAGCGCCCGAAAGATGCAATTATATTGCGGATATCCGGCAACTCCGGTGGAACTCCGAGTGGAGTGCAACCATCTTCGTGCTATACCGGCGTGTTCGTGTGCGCAAACGATGTGCCCTAGCGTGAATATACGGCGCACGCCGCATGCCGATTGCATGCGAACCTCGGAAGCTGCGCCGTGCATGCACCCGAGAAATATATGCAAATATACATATACGTGTACTTCAGGTACATGGTCCACTTTACGCATATGTATGAGTACAACGGCATACGCGCGTACATTTTATGTATACACATACATTGTACGTACTCACACAGAATATACCGAATATATAGCAATCTCTGCAAACATATATATATATAGCTACAACCACGCACGCGTAAATGTGCATGGCATACGCGGTATTGTCGTGCGTGCACGCACGTTAACTGCATTTTCACGCGCACACACGTGCATTGACGATTTGCTCTCGTATGTATAGAGACCAATTACGCGACTACTTGAACCATTTCGCAAAGCGTAGTATTACGTAACCGCTTTCTCAAACCCACCGCCGCACGGCAATCGTTCCGTAATTTCAATTATAGATACATACTCTTGCGCACGTTTCGTAATTTTTGCACGCTAACTGATATCTCGATATAAAATAAAATATATTATATCTGAAAGAAGATTTAATGTTACATTTTATTATGTCACAGCATAAGCTAGATTTTAGAGTATAGTTAGATTTTACGTGGAATATTTTTTGACAGATAGCTTTAACACAGACAGCTAATTAGATAAAAAAAAAATGAATACGTTTGAAATTCATGTGTCTCACTTATTATCGTTCGGCCGACAATAAATATAATTCAATGGTAGCACATGTACTTGGGAGGACTGTAAATAATCGTCGACGCCAAAACTCACCGCGATTTACGATCCGTATCAGGTATATATTTTTCTCACAAAATGCGAATATATTTGCGTCTGTGGTAGCACCGTGAAACGATGTATGATAAAGCGCGGTTAAAAACTAATTTATTAACAGTCTTTCTGGATTTTTACGATAAATATGGAGCAATAATAATTAAATACACGTCACGTTATTTATACGGATTACATATATAACGTACATTAAACATCGGTAAAAGTCTCTTACTAAATTTGCATTTGATATTTTTTTTATCAATATTTAATAGAATGCTTTTACTCACACAAAAGCGGAAAAGGAATGATTTTACTGAAATATATCTAAAAATGTTGGTATACACTCAGAGGAAATAGTCACAGTAACTGTAAATTTGTAATTAAATAGCGCCTCAACTAAATATATCATAAAATTCTAATAAGAATTAGAATACTAAATTAAATAAACTAAGAAACTATAATAACGTTAATAATATAGTAATATTAATCAATTACAAATGATTAATATTACTACATTTTCTTAGTTCACTTAATCTACTTATTGTTTTTATTAAAATTTTATAATACATAGTTACAAATTTTTGAATACATTTTTTATTTGTGTCTTTTAAATTCAAATCCAATACTGCGCCCTTAAGAGGATCCTAAAACCTCCTGTTTTACCACGTAAGCACATATAATTTTTGTATAAGAAATACTTTTTTTCTCTTCCACTGATTCGAAAATCCTTTATCAGAATTAAAGTATACGCATTAATATGTGTCTGAAAAGTGAAGTCTATGCCGAGAACGATCGAAAATTTCAAAATTTCAATCTGTAAAAATATTTTTTATCATTTCTTAGTGTAACATGGCGTCTCAGTCGTGACAACATTTGCTTGCTACGAAAGCTTTACAATCTGTACGTATGAAATAGTATATAGATTCTCACACACACACAACACACACACAACACACAACACACACACACACAACACACACGCAACACACACACAACACACACACAACACACAACACACAACACACACACAACACACAACACACACACACAACACACACACACAGAGACACATAGTTTACGTAATGTGAACAAACAATGTCAAGTTCTTAGAATTAGATTTAGACGTTTTATCGTGACGAATTTGTTATACGAAAATTGACTGCGTGTATCATTGCGAGATATTGTGGTAGTATAAAAAGACATTACATATCGATGTGCGGCGCGCGGCGCGACCTTTGGTGATTTCGTCAGAGTTTGAATTTTGCTTTAGGATCTTCTTACATAATTAAGCTTAAGTAAGCTGAATGCTTTTCTTTCTAGGAGAAATTGAACTTCGCTACATCCCTCTGGTGACAATACTATGTACTGTTCGTGCTGATTGACTTTAGAGAAAAGGTTTTGAATGTATTCCTTAAAGAGAGTTACCTCAACAATAATTAATTTAGTTACTATGATATAGAGTGCTGTATTAAAAAAAAGTTTTTGTCTAAATTAGAAAAATGTAATTGTTATATATTTTGCATGAAGTCCAAGTAACTACTCAATGTAGTACTCAATGTTGAGTCACTATTTCTCCATATATATTTTACTACCAATTAATAATGCCTACAATATTGTTATTGCTACTAATTATATTTTTTATAATTTCCAGTACTACTTTAATTGCTATTACTTTTTAAAACTAGTTACAGATACTTAAATTGCAAAAGTTGTAAAATTTATATTTGCCACAACTATTTCGTTTTCTCTCAGCGTAGATACAGATCTGAAAATAACTATGTTGGACCAATCAAAGTAATTATGTAGGAAACTCAAGCGTGATGAGCAATGCTACGAGAAGTTATGACGTTTTAGCAACTAATTTGGGTATCCTACATATTTTAATAATGCAACAAGATTATTTTCAGATCTGTATAACTAACTTAATAGATACTTCAGCAAAACTGTTCTTTCTGTATTTATTCCGCTCTCTCAATTATCTCACTTGAATATACTTTAGCTCGCGTTGCTCCAAATTTCCAATTGCATCAGGATTCCGCAGTCATCCGAGCCGGTACGACGCTATTTGTACGTCAAGAGACTTCGCAGACTGGAAACGAAGGTAAGCGGGGCACGCGAAACTTCCGCTCTGCGCTGTGTTTCGCATCCCCACGCGAATTATCCGTGCACGCACGACGTCACTCTCTCTGTCCGAATGGAATTACCGATATTATCGTTTGCGGAGAAAGAGAGAAACGCGCGCCCACCTTGCGAGAATACGGAAGGATGCGCGCTTCATATTCATGGTAATTGCCGGGGTTGGGTCGCGAAATGCGTTGGGCGTAGTTTATAATTAATTCATTGGATTAAATTTTACTCCGTGTACCCAGTATGCATTACTCGCGTCCCTGTGCGGTCCCTAGTTGCATCGCCGACAATGCAACGGCGAGTTTCTCTCTTGCACGTGACCTCTCACCCCATCCTCTGACCACATCCCTAAACCGCTGACGATGATATTACCATCGTATCTTCGGTGCATTATCTTTTTCTCACTCTATGCTTGGTATTTCTTACTCCTGTTTCGCATAACATTAGAATTTTTTACAGCATCGCTTTTTCGCTTTTTTCAACAGTGAAGGACTAAGTCTTACTTCGCAGCGAAAACGTGAATACCGAAGCAAAAGCATTGTAAGCAGAGGAAAAGGACAAATGTTAGTTAGATAGATAGTATAATATTAAACAAAGGATAATAGAATTAATTAAAAGCGAGGTATATGTTTTTTTTTTAATCAATTTGCTATCATTTATTTATAGTATTGTATAAATATATATAATGTTTTCTGCATTTTTTATTATTTTTTAAAAATATTTATTAACTATTAAGAAGAATTTATTTTAGTCGAATCTTAATAATATTTATGTGCAACTTTATAAATACGTCTTTTAATTTCATAAACTGCTAATTCGATCTGTTGGAACGTAATGAAAATAGCATTACATATTGATTCCCAATTTAATAATGATATTAATAGGAACATCTTAAAAAGAACAAGATCTTGCCGAAAACTTATTGCGGAAAATATCATCTCGGTCAAAATTTTAAACCCAGAATTCCTGACTTTCCGAGATAGGTGTTTTATTGATTTGACCGTCAAGGCACGTGGAGAATAGAATTGAATATTATAGAACTGTTATGTATATTTATACATATTTCCAATATGAATATTTTTTATAAGTATTAAGATCTACTTCAATCAAAAATCTCTCTCTTCAGGTTTATTGCCCGTAACCGAGCGTGATGACTTCTCTCATGTGCCTGTAGTGAGCACGCTGATGGTACACAGTCATAAAGGAGCTACAGTTTAACGTCGATTCCGAACGACGATTTTGTTTAGAGAAGTGTATTTAGCAAGGATACATTTGGTGGTTTGCTATTGCCTGCCGCAAGAAGCTACGAGCGTAGAAAAATTTTTTCGATTCTGCCTGGGATCGAATTCGAGATCTCTGGCATAGCAGTCTCGTACGCTGCCTGCTATATCACGCTCGCGATCAAAAATAAGATCCTTTTTGTTATTTGATTTATTTTTATCGATCTAATTTCCATTTATAATGTATATATTAAAGTTTTAAAATATTTTATTATGATATTTATTTATATACAATAATATATTAATGTTTATATATAAATATTTGTGTGTGTGTGTGTGTGTGTGTGTCTGTGTGTGTGTAATAGATAGATACTAAAAACAACAAATGGAATGCAGAAAGAAAAGTATTTTCTTCGATATGCACATCTACATGCGTAATCGTATTTTCGTCTCGAAAGCTTCAGGCGTTGGTATGCATAAATTAAATCATGGATACCAACGGCATTGCACTCGTAGTTTCTCATCTCTTTCTGACAAGCCACCCACTCCCATTCTCGACACGATGCGTTCTCAAGAGAAATACGACAAGAGAGCGAATTATGCAAGTTCGTCGCATAAGGTTGAAGTTTCACTTTGGAATGACGCGATGGTCGCTCGTTCGTATGGTGAGACACGATACGAAACCTAAAATAGAGAGCGGCTTAGGTGAGAGCGTACAGAGCTTAGACAAGACTGGTTTTGAGGACTGATACACGCAACGGAGTGCGAAAACAGCAGGATCGCGAATGTGAGTACTTCAGTTTTCGGTGCGTTTAAAATAATTCCGGTGCTCGTAAAATCTCTATCTCTATTGACGACACCGCCAGAGCTAGCCTCGATTGTTGAGCGAGACGCTCGGAAAGTGCGGTGCAAAGCAATCGATTGTCAGAGACGAGCTACGAAATCTTGATAAGGATTGCACTTGCCGAAGGGGATGCATTGCATTTCCAACTATTAGTTCTACAAGTATCAATATTAAATGCCATTTCAACTTTCAAATTAAGAAAATTTTCTGTTTTCTCTCTCTTTTTAATTTTAATTATGTTGCAGCCTTTTTCATTCGTCTTCTCACGCTGTATCATTTCTCCATCTTTGTATAGTTCATTTTTATATTTTATTTGTATATATTATTAGCATTATTTTTGTTGTATTACTTAATTTCGTTATTTCTGCTCTTATATTTCTGCTCTTATATTTTTCTTTTATTTTTATGTTTTTAGAGGTCCGGAATAATAATTATAAACGCTTTTTATCTACTTATTGGTCCGTCTTCCTCTCTCTCTCTCTCTCTCTCTCTTCTTTCTCCTTTTCTGTATTTCTCTTTCTATGTTATTACAAACAAATACTTTCTGATGTGCTGATTATTTATTTGGAAGATGCAGATAATTTTCTTTCTCTAAAATATATCTTAAGATGCAGCAATTTGCATAACAGTATTTCTAATAAGTCACGTCTCATAAATATTAAAATGTCTATAATGGAAAATTTGCAAGAATATAAATGTAGAAGTCAGTGTAAAAAGAAACCACGTCAAAGATAAATAACCCGAATATGCAATCGAGAAACCGTATCCGCGTGCGACGCAGGTTGTTGCAACATTGCAATCTTCTCACATTACTGTCAGAGCGATGGAAATGTCCGACGCAAGGATTACGTTTTGGAAAGTCTTACGAGCGAAACGCCGCTGGCGTTCTGTTCGCCTTAATAAAGTCGGAACAGCCACGAAAAAGGTCGGAAGTTCGGACGACTTGTAAACTTAGGTGCTATAAAATTCAACCTGTTTGCTTGCGGGAAAGACATAAATAAATCATGCGTTCATGCAAATCAGTCGGAACTGTTCGCGAACTCGAGAAGTTAGATACGTACAATTCTAAACTTCAAACTGTCAATTCATATGCTGTGTGATATCCTTTTGCTTATATAGAAAATACAGTATCGCAACAATGGCAATATAGCTCAGAGATCAATTTTCGAAGAAGAAAAAAAATTGTTTCGAAAATAGAGTTACAATGAGTGCAAAAAATATTCGTACAGAAAAAATATTTTTTTTTTAAATTTTATTTTTAAAAAGTAAATATTATCCAGCAAGAAATGAGTCATCGAATTGATGACGAATCGATATCGATACAATGATTTCAACACCAATTTAACGTTGATTCAACATTTAATTGACGATCCCTTCTTGCTGGATAATTAATAATTTATTCATAAAAAATAAAATAAACTGTATGTTTCTTAAAATTATGTATATCAAAAAGATGTGTATTAATTATAGAAAATATATCCTCTAACAAATAAGCAAAAATTAAAAATATGTATTATTTGGATGCTCAAAAAGTATTTACAGTCGAGAACTTTAGCTTCTAAAATCAGAAATACATGCAAAGCTCATTCGTTTATGTTAGAGCAGAATATATTCATTGTATAAAATTGCTAATTAATGTTTATTTTCCACAAAAACTCTTTTAATAAAAAATTTTTTTGTACAAATACTTTTTACTCACTGCATGTAGAATCGTTAGGTTGATGACATTTGTAACGTAACATGTAGAGCCGTAAATTATACATCATTAGTTTAGAAAATATAAGACTCGTAAATATTCAATTTATACACTTTTAATTGAATAAGCACTAAGATCTAACAACATTTTATTGTATTTTAACACCCTGACTAAGATACAATTAATAAACATAAAATATTGCACAACACTTACAATGCTTGTGGTGAGTAATATTCATCTCAATGATAAATTATACAGTCATTTGTTACATTTATATTCAATTCAACATATAATATTTTAATTTTCATCCGGTTGATCAACCAATTGAGAGAGATAACCATACAGTATTGTAAGTTGTAAGCCAATTCATTAACCGCGGTGCAAGATTTCAGAAATAATGACAAATAAACACACAAGTAACGTAATTGTAACATCAATGGAGAATTAATAGATGCAAACATATATCATTGTCGTCGGAACTTTGAAGAAGGCTCAAAAAGAAGTCGAAACATATAAGAAGTATCATAGATAACCGAATACAACAAATTAATTATAAAAAATAATTATCGCGCACTATTTACCGCGCTTGATTCCAAATGCTCTTATATCGTTTCTAATTTGAATTGAAAGGAGTCATTACTATTTACATTATTTATGTAGAAATTCAGAGGAATTATTTCCAAATAAAAATTTCATTAAAAGAGGAGAAACTATTATTAAATAAAAATTTCATTAAAGAATATTTATTAATTTGTATAGTGGTTTAAAAGAAATATTGGATTTTTAACTTTTACAGAATGGGAAAGCCACTACAGTGGCGCTGAAACAGTGTCATATTTTGAGACAAGGAATATAATGAAATAATGAATTATAACAAATCTTAAGGAAAAGATGTAAGATAAAAATATAGACTGGTCCTCTTAGATTACATTAACAGTAATATAATTATTTTTAATTTTCAGAGATATAGAAAAAGTTTATAAAAATAGATACGTAATAATAACTAAGTTTAATTGTTTTATTGTCGCTTTTTATAGCAAATTCTATGAAGAAAAAATCTAGAATTTTATTTTATTCTAAAAAGTGCGTGTTCAAAAACGATACACATATATATGTAGTACGTTTATTGTACTGTACGCGATATCACGACTATCACGTTGCACTGGGCAAAGTCATTTTGCCGGTGCGAACGATTTATCACACATGCAAAGGATGAAGAAAACAACACGACACGTGGTATCGGATATAGCGTATCTGAAGCGTTCGTTCTTTTTGTTGTAGATGCTATTTTGGGGAATGATTTATGTGACATTAAGGTACACATCACTGCGGAAATTGAGAACCCGAAAAACCGTTCGCCGTTATCACTGTAAACCGCGTGAAGCTGAGGATCGCGTTCCTTATTCATCGTTCTCTTGTACAACGTCAGCTAGTATCAAACTACAGATAAGAGAATTAAAAAGTAACTAAATCAACACAATTTGTTTTAATATAAAATGCTTGTTGAAACATTACCGATTGACTCAATATTTCAAGAAAATGAAGTCACGTGAATTTTATTTTGATATTGATAATATATTTTTGGAAAGAAATTCAAGATTGTCAAAATGAAATTGATTTTAATGGAAAATAATTATTTTACATTAAAATCAATTTCATTTTATAATTAAATGTCGTACGCTTAATTATAAAATAGATCGTAGCCGAGAAAAAAATTATTTATTTAACTAAACCAATTTAAGTTGTTTTTATTCCTTTCGTTGGAAAATGTATTCAGGTCAAATATAATGTATGATATACTTAATCTTAAATATGTACATACATTCTTTATTGAAAGAAATAGAGACAAACTAAATGAATGTAGTCAAATGAGCAATTTTTTTTCTCAATATATGAACATTTTATAGTTACTAATTCAAGGCCGTACATGAGGAATAGCGAAATAAAGAGAAAACGTTGGATGTGTCAAATCTTTATGTTCGTCGGACAAAGAATAAACGATAGTAAATGTCGCTTCACTTCAACCATGCAAATACCGTTGAAACAGGTTCTGGTATAAACGGAGAAAAGCTAGTAGAAGCCTCCTCGACAAAGCGCCGCACTCGTCTCAGAGCGCGTTATGGAAGTTACTTGGCAAGCTGGTTTCGCGACGTCCCTTTTCAACTTCATTCTGTCTTCTCCAGAGCATTTTCTCCGAAGATCCCCTGTAAGTTTGTAATGCAAATAGATTTCCAGCGATCCGATTCGTCCTGCTCATCGAGAAAAACTTATCCGACGTATTCTTTTATTATTAAACCATTGGCTTATCTGGGCTTACTTTATGTTCGCAATGACATAAATTGACATAAATTGTTGCACCGCCATATATAAAATCTGAATCGTATAAAATCTGACTAAAGAATCTGACGACGCTTTATTATTTTGTGGAATTAATCTAGCAATTAGTTGAATTGACAATTCTTTATTACAGTGTGTTTAGAAATAACAATTTTCTGGGATTCCATGTATATGCATATAGATTTTTAATTTAAAAAATCTGACCAAAAAATAACGATGCATTATTTGTGGCATTAGTCTTAATAGAATTAGCGATTCTTCACTAGAGTAACTTATTAATGTGCCTTTAAGCCAATTTACTTATTATTAAATTAATTATCAAATATGTAATTTTAATTTTATTTGCTTGAAATCAATATCGGATTTTCAACTACTTCTTTTTTTTCATATTATTTCTTTAATCTAAAAGATATTAATACTTTATAATGTTTTCGATAAAAATAAAAAAACATGTTTTTATTCCTATTAGTTAATTCTTCAAGCGGCAATGGATCTATTAATGTGTCTCCAATTTGTGTGTTTATCCGCATTTGATTCATTTTAACATATAATTACTAAAATAGATAATAAATGTAAGCTAATTGTTTAAGTTAATATTACATAAATTATTATTTCAATTATTTTATTTCAATACACTCATAACACAACGTTCTCAGCTCCAATATAAGGCACGCAATATAATAGGGACAAGCTTAAAATCTTGCGATACGTGTTATTGGATTCCCATAAATTCCTCATATCTTCCGAAACAAATATTTAAAATACTTTAATAATTAAAAAATAAATTATCTTTAGTATCGTATATTAATAATTTATTAATTATCTCGTGATCAATATCTTTTATCTGCAATTACGAAATTAAGGAAGGATGGATGATAATGGTTGAAATGTACAGGTAATTTACATTAATTTGTAAGTATTTAGCAAAGATTATTTCAAAGTAAGTTACACTTGAGGTTTTAATTGTCAATATTTAATGTATGTAGAAAAAGAAACAATCATTTTAGAAATTATGAATTATATATATTAATTTGACGATGTGTGATCGCATCGAAGAGAATTCGTTTATGACACACTTGTCCTTATTATATTGCGTGCTATATTGTAGTTGAGAACGTTGTGAGTGTATTGAAATAATAATTTATGTAATATTAACTTAAACAATTAGCTTACATTTATTATCTATTTTAGTAGTAGTTATCTATATGTTAAAATGAATCAAATGCGGATAGACACACAGATTGGAGACACATTAATAGATCTATTGCCGCTTGGAGAATTCACTAATAGGGATAAAAACATGTTTTTTTATTGGGTCACAGTTCAGAGATATCACGTGCATTGGCTTGTGGACTTGGATTATAGGGAAGAAAAGACATGGATCAATTTGCATATCGAATATACGCATAACGGTGAGTAGAATGAGCGAACTTATAAATAAATTCATTAAGAATTAACATATCAGCGAAACACAATTTAATGTAGATCTTTTAAGAAAATGACGCGAGCTATTATTATTTAATGATGATTTATGTATGTTTAACGGTTTTTTAAAATATTGAAGATGAATAAAGATCGAAACGTTTATTATTATTATTATAGTTATTTTAACAAATAAATGTATTATATGAAAATATTATTCGCAAATTTGAACTAGCGTTGACATTTATGCTTTTTTATTAATTTGAATTAATAATTTAAATTTAATAAAAAAAATACTTTTTCTTATTCATTTGTGCTAATGTTTCTTTATAATTTATTTAAATACAAAAGTACAATAATAGAAATAGAAACAATAAGGACTTTATTCTATATAAAAATATATATAGTGTGTTTAAAAATAATAATTTAAAAATAATAATTGAAGAAAGCGTTTTTTTTTCAGGAAAAAAATAGTCTATAAAATTGTCTAAAAATAGTCTAAAAATAGTCTATATAATTGAAAAGTTCTCTGCAACTTCTGTTAGTTTATCATCGATTTGAAAGAAACTAAGATTAGCGATGCCAGTTTCCTTCGTTTTCTCCGAATTTTAATATCATGCTCAACGGAACATAATAGAGAAAAATTTTCTAAAATGTTGCTTGAAATTATCTTCCTTTCCGTCTCACATACGTAGCTGTCACAAATTCCTTTTTGTTTGCATTACACACATAAACGTGCATGAAGAAACTTAATCCTGTAATAATGATATTTTGCTTCCGCGCAAAGAAAAACATGCGACATTATGCGATCCGCGTACAAAAATGTATATTCTTGTATATAATTCTCCTAGTAGAAAGACGAGGCAAAGCCGACAGTAAAATATCCGTGCATTAAACGAGTAATTTAATTTTATTTAAAAGTCTGTTTCTGTCTCTTTTCTTCTTTTTCTTTCAATATTGTTTACAATTAACCAGGAATTAAAAATCTAGTATATTCATTGTACTTATGTACGACGAAACGTCTTTCACGTTTTTTCTTTCGGAATTAAGCGGTTTCGCGCGCGATTTACTTTATCTCGTGTATCTTCTCTCACGTACGCGATAAAAATGAAATGATATTACTCCTCGCAAGCGAATAATATCAACTTTCGAAAGCACTCTCGACTACTGCTTCGGTTCTCAGTGTCATTTACTTCTATCGAGTTCTCGGAGCTTGGTAATTTGTAGACGCTTGTATGTACGATTTTATAACGAGAACGTATATGTAAATGTATAGTGGAAGAGGAGAAGTAGTATATGGTGAGCAGGAGGAAGAAAAAAGGAGAAATACGAGGCAGACGAACGCGTTTAACCACAAAAGCAAACGCCGAAATCCAATATCGCGAAGATCGCGAATTTATCGCGGAGGCAAAATCGGATGGAGGAATTGAGTTCTCGTAAACCGAGTGTGATTGCATCGTAAGCAGCATGAAGAATGCGACAAAAAAAAAATGCATCGAGCGGAATTCCCGAAGAAACGAATCCGTCCGGAGATTCGCTGATAGAATATTGCGCTTATTCCCGTACGTCATGGAAAGCAAAGCAACTTGTCGTAAACTTTCAAAATTATTTCAAACCATGAAGAGAGAAGTCATAGTTTGAGATGCTAAGGAAAAAACACGGTTTCATCGAGCATCGCTTATCAAACTAGGTACATAAAACTTTAATGAGCTGGTTGAGCAAAGAGTTTTTGATACAGAAAGAGATTCATGCTTTGAGAGAGAAACAAGAAATGGGAGAGAAACGAAGAGAATAAGAGAGCGGAGAGAGAGGGATGGATGGGGAAAGAAAGAGAGAAAGAGGGAGGGGGAGGGAGGAAGGGAGAGATGAAGGAGGAGAGGGAGAGGGGGAGATTTGATGAAGATGATGATACCTATTTATTGTTTTGTAGCTGCCTCATTTAACCTAGAAGTGCACATCTCTTTTTTTACGTAAATGATCACATGGGGTGTTTTTTACACCTCCATTAAAAGTCATTGTTAGTAAAGATATATTATTTGTTAGTGATTGTTCTATCATTTATTTAAGGACATTATGTAAGAATACACTTAATAATATTTTCTGAAAAAATTAAGCAAAAGAAAATATTGAACAAATGGAAAAAGCACATTAAGCAGCTTATTGTGATAGTGTTTACAAAAAATGAAGATTAGTTAATAAAATACTTTTATAAGAGTTCTTCATGAAATTGTACAGTTAAATGTTCGCAAGGACTAGTTATTAAAAAAAAAAAAAATATATATTATGTATTCATTTTATAATAACCTAATGTAAGATAATAACCTAATGTACTAAATTGCTACTATATAAAGTTATTACGTTGACTTTTTTATAACTATTAAAAATGATTCATTTTTCTAATATATTTAAAATAATAATGGTTCATTATTATATTAATAATTATTAGATATTATTTATTATATTTTAAAATAAATTATTTGTTGCATATTATCCATGTAAGTACGTAATAAACTACGTATCCTTTTTCAAAAATAAACATTCGGAAAAATTATAATATAACTATACATATATATAAACTTTATGTAGTGCTTGCTATTTTCTATGCATTTATACATGTTTTTAGACAATAGTTATTTTTTTTATTTTATATTAACTGTTACACTTACTTATTATTATTTATTTATTATATACAAACATATTACATATTTATAATCTTATTTCATACTATTAAATATTTATATTTACATTCTATATTTCAAAATTATAATATACATTCTTACCATATTTGAACTTTTTATTATTATATAAATAATCATTTAGGATGTTTAGGGTTTCATTAAGTTACCACGAATAAATGCGTGGTATACACTGTCTGTTATATGGGTTATGTTCCTTAAACTTCGATCGAAAGGTAAGTATAGATCTCCGATCAATAAAGTAAACGTACTGTAACGTGAGTTTCGTTTTTTTGCTGGGATATAAAAACACTCTAGGTGTGCATTCTCAAGTTAAATATAACATAAATCGTTTTATTGTGTTTTACAATTCATCGGAATGTAAAATTATTTCCAATTTTATGACTGATAAGATTGTCAATATTTTTGTGATACTAGAAATTGTATTAAAGGAATTCTTAATATACTACTAATTATCACAATATAGATGATAATTATAATAATGATAATTGATTCACATATAACAATAATTTTGTATAATGTAAATTAATACGTTGCATTTTTTAAATACTATAACATAAAATGAAAACTGATACTAATTTCGAGTCAGTTATTATAGTACACCGATTTCGACAAATCGATTGCAGCAATTGATGTTATGATACCAGTCATGAAAGTACTCTACCGTTCCCAAGAGAAATGGCAGTAAACCAACATTTATGCAAACAACGGTACATTTCCGCTAGATGGAAGTTGAGCTAATGTAATCGGAACGATCGTTAGTCACAGTCACGCTCCAAGTTATCACTTTTTGCAAATACGAGCTGATTAAGTGCGATCGCTGAACCGGTCGAGATTCCCGCAATGATTATAGTACTCTATAGATTTGAACGTGCACTGAACGGTCTGAACAAGGGCGATAATGGCGGATTGTCGAGTGGATGACAGTCATCCTGTGTGTTCATCGAACGATAATGAAATATAATTGGAATACGACGCTCGTTGTATCAATGGTAGATTATTTCTCCATGAAAGTCGGTGATCGCGTCATTTTGTTGACTCCTTGCAAGATTTTATAATAGCCTTTAGAGATATCAAACTCTTTAGAGATATCAAGATTATATTCGTAACAACGAAAATTCTTCTCGCTTTAAAACACACTCGAATATATTTTTTACTATATTTGTACTGTTTTGTTATTTTTTTTTATTTTTCCCTCAATTTTTTTCCACTATGCGGCGGTAGAATACTGTACGTAGATTATAAATATAGATAGAAAGAGGAAATTTGAAGTGAACTGTAATTCTGTATCTGCCCAGTGCACTGCATTTATTTGCGATTTTTTTGGCAAGCCGCAAATCCTTCCGAACGAAGCTGAACGATGGCCAAACGATTATCGTGACGCAACGCGTAATAAAGTGTCCAGCATGCTTTGAACGAAAAAGAGGAGAGACGATTGCATCGCTGAAAAGTGGTGCAGACAACAACGCCGATTGTCGCCCATCAAGCGCGGCTCAATTGTCCGTTTGTTTCCCGATCGTCCAATTCGACGTCGCTTTTTCCTCACGAAAGACTCGTCCCACAGGCAAAAGCGGAATTTACCGCAGTTTATTCTACAGCCAATTTCTCTGTGCGATTGTGAAATCGACGATAAATCGGTTCTAGCTTCATACAAACAATATATTGTAATAATATTATTAACTCAGATATCACGTGGTAGCAATGGATTCTATATTAAGATATAAAATTTAGTCTAATTGTAAGAATGATTTTTTCCAATATTCTGCTTTAATATTCTATATTAATGACATCGATATTTTAGTGTTATCGTACTTTGACCGTACTTTTATTAATTTTATAAAATAACGATATCAAGAAATACCAATGAATCCAAAAGAATTTCTGTATTTAAAGTTAAATTAAGTTATCAGTTTGGTATAAAATATGTGAGTGAAGCGAATTAAATTTAAATTACGCGTATTGATTTTTCCTGACCAATTTCTCGATTCTTGTGTGCGAGCTCTGTAAAGCTACTGCAAACTGTGCGGGGGAACGACAGCCGTGAAACGATTGTTTTACCTCGATTAAATTTTCGATTTAGCGGGAAAAGAATTTACCGGGAAAAGGCGATTGAAAAACTTTAATCTGCAGCCCACGAATCCATACACGACGTATGAACGATGAAGTATCGTGTATATAGATTGTTCCGAGTGCTCGAGTTACACCGAGAGAATTTATTTGATATCATTCTTGCGTTTCAGCTGCAGTCGCAGCGTAATTCTCTTGTGCTACAAAGTGCAGACTAGCAGTTACACGATTCGAATCCTTCGGCACTGTATGCCATTGCGCCCGCGCATCGCTTTCCTTCTTTGGGAAGGAAAATCTCTCTCCGAGAATCAAATCACTTTTATATGGCAATGAATTTTCAAACAAATAAAGCTTTTACTGCCGACATAAACTTCCTCTTAATGCCAAAATTACTGTATCGAGTTAATGTTTTAGATATTAAATTGTCCGCATAATCAATCATAGTAAAATGTATGCACGGCAGTAAACGGTGTCGCGTGTATCCGGTTTTATGGCGCGCGATTCCTCGATGCTACTTTATGCGCGGAAAGAAATAAATGTAGCATTATCGGTAAACATACGAAAGTTTTAGTCTCATATTTGTTTCGATTCAACTAATTGTAAAAAACAATAGTCATCCTTAGAACCCTCCTCTGCATATATTATACACTGTTAGATATTTAATAATCCATTGAGTTAAGTACATTTTGTTATTTTTTTATTTTTAATTTCCACGTGTGTTAAAATATAAATCAATCCATTTCTACGGATGAATTGCACTGCAATTTCGATAGAAAAGTAAACATTTCCGTAACGTATGTTTCATATGTTAACATATGTACTTGAATAACAAATTAAATTTGAGTTAAATTTAATATATTTCTCGAGTTAAATTGTTTAACTCCATTGTTTTAATTAAAACAACGACGTATTGAGTAGAAGCAGACTTGTAGAAATAATTCCAAATAACTCATATTGGACATAATTTGACATTAAATTTGATAATGTATATTGTTAATAAAAAATAACAAAGGAGTCGATATAAAATTTACTTATATTTAATACACAGTTACGTATCGCATTTCTTTCGCTACATATTTTCTCTTAAGTCTAAAATATTTGAATTTTATCCAAATCGCCGGAAGATATCTAACAAAAGAAACGACCGGACAAGAATATCTCATTCCCCGAATTTTAAGATCTCTGCCGTGACGATCTTAATTCCACGGCAGATTTTGAAACTTCTTCTTAAGCCTCCATAGCCTGGAGATTGTGGAAAATAAACTGATAAGTTCTGAAGGGTTTCAATATCATAAAACTTAAAGCGCAAAAGAATATAAGCTTTTGCTATTACATTTCCGCAAATTGTTACTCTGAATATTCAGCAATTTGGATAATTATAATAGAATTCAATAATTAATCTAACAAATTAACAGACGGTATTGAATGGTAATTAGAACGTTCTTGCAATAACATTATGAAGCAGTGTCCAATAACCAGTGTTAGCCTTCTGGGATTCTATTGATTATATTCATTGGTTATATACATCTTACAATAACACATTGTAGCGTATTATATTTGCGTGACATAATAGTTAATATTCTTCATTATTCTACTGTCGTATATCATTTTGTGTCAATTATTATTTTCCACCGAATAATATTTTGTTCTTTATTTACAATTTGAAAATATACGAGAAGTTTCATTAATGAAATATCTATTACCATGAACAATCTCTATTTCTATCATTTTGCACATCACACGTGTTTTATATTATATTACGTTATTGTGTGTTATATTAAAAAAAATTAATTCTGTTTGAATAAAATCGTACTTTATATATATAAGATACCGCACAATTGTATGCGTGTGTCTGTGTGTGTTGTGTGTATGATACTTTGATAGAGTTTAATCGAAAATTCTAAAAAGAAGAGCATAAGAAACCACCGCACAAGTTATAGTTTGTAATATTTAATTATTATTACATTAATTAAAACATTAAATGTAAGTAAAATGAGAGTTCGTGAAAAATTAAGTAATAAAAATTCATCCCATTTTTTTTCATAAAATAGGTTCTTTAATTAAAAGAGTTTAAAATATAATCAATTGTTAAACATTGGTTAAAAATCATCTGTCCGTGTCATGCAATATAGTCGTGGAATATTAGATATCGAATATTTCGTGATCACCGATAGAACATTGCTGCTGTACAAATAGACACTATTGGTCATACGTTCGATATAGATGACTTTTTATTCAACATTTAAGGTTGATTATGCCTTAAATATTTTATTTAAGAACCTACTTTATAAAAGATAGCATGCATTTTTATTACTTAATCTTTTACTCATGTTAATTCTTATTACCCTCAAATTTCAGAATATTCTGTATATCGAAAACTAGAAATAAATATGAAAGAGAAATTTTCTAAGGGCCAATAGAATTTTAATTTGCTCTTTTGTATATAAAATTTATCTTAGAAACTAGAAAATCATTATACTAAATGATAATCTGCATTTGCATAATGGGAATTTTGCTGTATTTAATCGCTTACGCATTTTTAATTGAGTGAAGAGACGAAAGAACGGGGATTAAATCCATCGTGAATCGAAGACGAGCTTAATCCGATTTGAACACAAACGCAATAAAATCTACCTCGGTCGAAACTCAAGTGCTACGGATTTTCTACGTTGTCTGGGAACTGGGTTAGGCTAGGTTCAGTCCGAGGCAACGGTATCACCGATTCTCAAGGGAGTGTTCGGGATTCGGTGAGTCGGCTAGCGGTGGCCAGAGATGGATTTTCCTGGGATCGTACAAAGACTTTTTAACCCGCTCTTTTAAGTTTCGATGAACTTGAGCCTTCTCTTGTCCTTCGCCAACGCCGTATCTGGTAGAATTTTCATTACAATGCCATAATCGTCTGGCGAGATTACAGAAGTCGGAGGTAACGGCAAATTGGTGGAATGTACGAGAGCGAGTTAATGAATGTAACGTGTACACCGTTACAATCCGGCTCGTATAGCGCGCTGCTCAATAGGGAGGTGATCAATAATTGATCTACTCAAGAAGTGCTCTTCGTAATTCCACTTGAAGCCTATCCTCGGTATGTTCTCATCGAAGCTTGAGGTCACTCGAGGAAACGCCAGAAATAGCCAGTATTATATCGAGCTGCAACCAATTATCAAATAAACTGCATACTATTAGACCATCAAAATCTACCTATCAAAGTAATATTCGTTATTTTATTATGTAAATCAAACGTAATTATTAATAATAATGTTTGCATGTATCTCTTGTAATTTATAAAAATTGTCCATACATTTATTCTACATTTTAATTATATTAATTTACATTAGAGTAAAGTCGCTTATTATGAGATACTTTTCTTTAAAGGCTTGTAATTTATTTAATTTGTACCTTCACGTTCAAATTTATAGGAAATATATTTAAATTTTGTCGTCAAAAGTTAGCTGTACTTTGTTGTATGTGAAATTTTTTATCAAAGTGCTGATTTTGATCATTTGAAAAAAAAAGGATAATATGAGATGTAAAGGTTTCCTTGGTGAGACGAGATGGCAGGAAATTATAACAGGAAATTATAAGGAAAAAATAAAGATAAGCTTTTTGTATACGCTTTTATTATATTATATAAAAGAAACAAAAAATTTAAATGTTATACATAATAATTATATAATTTTTCGATGTGTGTGAGAAATTTCAACAATGATAGAATCGTCATTTTTAATATATTGTTCGATAATATGAATTAGGACTTTAGGATATTGAATTGTTTAGATGCTCTCATATTAACTATGAATACCCTGAGTATCTCATATTACAACTTCCACGCTTGCGGCTTCATGATCACCAAATCTAATCTTTACAGTTAAATAAATCATTATATCACGTGTTTTCCTATTAATATGATTACTTACTCTATCACTATGTATGCAGACTTTATTACCCAATACTTATTTTTATATAATAAAATAAGATTTAAAGATTTTCTCTTTCTAATCTCATTAAAATTTGACAACATCTAATTTTATAAATCTTTTTTGCAACGACTACACGCATGATCTAATAATGAATTTTCAACTAAATAGGTTTCACACTATGAGTAAAAAGTTCATGATAGAATCAAACACATGCGCTTATTAGTTTAATAAAAATCCCCTTATCTCATATCAAATGATTTTACCTTATTCTTTTTTTAAATCAAATGTATAAAATATCTAAAATAAATTTATTTAAGCGAAGAAATGCTTTTAATTATTGTATCATTGTTTTACGATATTATATTATATTATATACGATAATATATTAATTAATGCAATCTAAATTTAATTACCAATCACAATCTCTTCTTTGTAAAATGAGAATACAATATTTAATGTTATTATTATATTAATGTATCTTTATATTTACAAGGAAAAATAAAAATCATTCCAACAAGAAGTATTTCACGAAAGTCATATAAAATTTCTTTTTAACGAAGAATTTTTAATAGCTTAAGGCTGAGTTGTTCTTTCGATAAATGTCAACTCACTATTTAATTCTATTACTCTCTTATGCTCTTACTTTTTTATTGTTTTGTTTATCCATTAAATAAATTATCACATATTATCCGAAGATGAAACAACCAGCCCTAAGTTAATTGTCCTGAATTGGGAAAAACAATCGATATCAGACAAACTAGTAAAATGAGTCTCGTCAGACAAAAAGAAAACTCTCCATCGCAAAATCATATTACGCGCAATATCGGATGGTCTTGGAACGATCGTGACATTTGCATGAACGCCGCCTATATAAGACAAACAACAATTTTATAGCGGCAATCGTCGCAATTGAACGGCTAACGACGGTGCTCGTTTTCAGACGCAATTAATTTGTACAAATGCCTTAATCGATTTCGCAAAATGCCATAAAGCATTACTGGCAAATTACGTTCAGAATTACAATTACAATTGGTAATAACAATTGTTATTAAACGATCTGTATATATATATATATATATATATATATATAAAATATTTGTCTGGCAGTCTAATATATTTTTGACAAATTCAAATGAACGCAAAATAAATAGATTATATATGATATTGAAAATGTTAAAAAAGAATAAATACTAATAATAATTATCTTATTCATATAAACTTACATAGAAAAACACAATTTTACTGAAATATTAAAAAATTCAGTTAGATATAGATTCGACAATAATTTTGTAGAGCCATTAAAATAATTATATAATCTGACAAAAAGTTCACATTTTTCTTGAAAATGGTCAGAGAAAGAGGGAAAACACCTATTATCAAAATGATAGAGGATGTACTTTGTTTTAAATGCCTTTAGTTTTCATATTACCAATAAAACAATTTTTTTTAATGGTAAGGGATATTTTTTACTCATTCTCTGTCGATGTTCAATAAGTTGAATAATTTTGCATTAGAGTATTTTTTCGAAAATTCAACTATTGTCAGAATATAAACCAAAATAAATCAGATTGAAAGTTTGGAACAAATTTTTTATCAGTGCAATAAATGTTCAAAATGTTCGCCATGTTGCTCTAGACACGTCTGTAATCTTCGAAAGTTTTCTTGGATTTCTTCTAACTCTTGAATTGTTATTTCGCGAAAAATATTTTTTATTGTTTCTTTCATGTTTTTCGAAGTGGTAGGACATTGAAAGTAAGCCAGCTTCTTCATTCTTCCCCAAAAATAATAGTCCAAACTTGTTAAATCGGATGATGTCGCAGAGAATAACGCCGGATCATCTCTATCAATCTATTTGTTTGGGAACATTCTGTTGAGCTCTCGCCTCGTATTTATACCAAAGTGAAGTGATATACCATATAATTGAACCACATTCGAGTCCCATCTCTCAGTGGAACATCTTCCATTAAATCTGGAAAATCATTTCTAAGAAAACGAACAAACCTCTCGATTGTTAAAGATTTCTCAAAAAAGAATGATCCAATTAACCGAATGCCAATAATTCCTCCCCAAACATTAATATTTCACTGATATTGATGATCCACAGTTCTCATTCAGTGTGAGTTAACTTCGCTCCAATAATACAAATTGTGTCTGTTAATTCCTTCACTCTTAAATGTTGCTTCATTTGATCATAACACAAATCGAAAAAAGTTAGGATCTAGTAATTTATTTTGAGCCCATGTAAAGAACTGGATCCTTATGTTAAAATCATTCTACGATTTTTGGAATACTGATATATGATATGGATGGAACTTATTTTTCCTGAGTATGTGTGACACTGAAGATCGGCTAATATTTCTATCGAGGTCTGACTTATTTTGGCTTATATCCTGATAATAGTTGAATTTTCAAAAAAATACTCTAATGCAAAGTTTAACTCAATGAGTATCATCGATAGAACAATTAAAAAAATAATCTCCTCTTCTCATTAAAAAAAAATTTTTATTAATAGTATGAAAACCAAGAACATTTAAGGCTATTCTAAATCATCAAAGTATGTCATCCTACAAATTTTGATAATAGGTGTCTTTCTCCATCTTTAATCCTTTTTGAGAAAAACGTGATAAACTTTTTATCAGACTCACCCTGTACAGAAAATTTGAGTATGATGGACAATGCTGTAAAAAATTTTAACTTTCTAACAACTAGCTTGAGTAAGTTTTAGTAATTATTATATATATTTAAAGTTAAATTTTTAAATATAATACTTTAGCAAAATTGTTCTTCCGTATATGTTTTTTCATGATGTAATTAAAAATTTTATGTTTTTAGAAATTAATTTTTTTATTATTTCTTACTGTAAATGTGTAAGTTCGAAAATAATTTTGATATATTTAATCTTTTTTTTTTTTGATAGCCTTAGCACTGATTTCAATTTTCACCACAATGGTTTATCGATTAAGCATATCGCTGGATATAATTGTCGTTTTTACTTTTAAACTAGTTATATTATTTCACGATGTAATAGACTAAAAAAAAAAATTCTGGTTGAAAATGGACGAATCAGAATTTTCTGATTAAATTTATTAGAATTCTAGTTAAGATGACTGGAATTCTGATTGGTATAATATTTCTGGCAAAATCTACTAGAATTCTTATTTTTACCAGAATAATCATATCAATATTAGAATTCAAGTTATCTCAAATTAATAGATATAGTCGGAAAATTCTGATTCGTTCATTTTCCATGAGAATTACTATTTTATCCAACCAGACTATTTTTCTTAGTGTATTAATTTTATTATCACGAATGTATGTATTAAGAAGTTTATCAGGAAACACGTCTCGCGCAGTCCCAGTTTGTATGAAATGAAAAATATATCCAAACGGATATACATAGGCCATACATGGCCCGCATGCGCATCCAGGGATTCCGCATACCGACAGCATAATAATGCAACCGCATAATCGTGTGTTTAGCGTCTCGTCATGAGGTCCAGTCCCGTAGGAACGACGCGACTGCGGCATTGCGCCGCATCACGACCCACTATTTCAGAATGATAAATTGACAGCGGACGCGTATACGCACCAATGGGAGCGATCGGGCGCCTAAAATGAAATGCCTATTCCCAATTCGCGATATCTCTCTGTTTCGGAAAAGAGAAAATTTCAGCATTTGTATCGTAATAAACGAAAAAATTGTTTATTTTTCTTTTTGTTTATATTCCGATTGTAAAGAAGGATCAATTGTGAAAAAAAAACGTTCTTCTTAATATTAACTTAAATAATTAATCTGTATATATAATAAATAAATGAAGAGTACCGTTGACCAAAATTATATACACCAATACTTACTAATGTCCAGTAATGCCCAATTTTTATGTCCACTAATATTCTAATAATGTCTATTAATGGCTTAGTAAAGCGTAATCTCATAATACCGCTTATTATAATACACAATTCTCTTAAGTAATGTCCAGTAATACTCCAAATCTGTGTACCGCAATATCTTTAACGATTTACTCCTCGTAAATAAATAAATACATAAATAAGTAAATACATGCAATATCTCTTAAAAGCAACATATCAAAGGAATCAGATGACTTTATAAATTTAAACACTCCGTTATGAACCGGGGACAAATTAAATTAATTTTGTAGAACTCCATTCTTGACATTTAAATTATTGCGCTCCAAAGTTGATGTTACAAAGTTAGATTGATGAATGACAATGTGATTCCGCTCGCACATACGTATGTACGTTACAAGAATGTAAATATAGGAATATTCAGCGTGCGTTTGCACGTAGCGATAAATTCACGAGCAAGCGAGCGCAACGGATGCAAAAAAAGTTGAACGCGAAAGCGACACGACAAATTAGTCCAATATAGCCAAAAAAAAAGGCGGATCTCGCACTGGAATCAATTAGTTGCGCCCGAATGACAGAGCGTTTCTCTCTCGTTCGCACGTAACAACGTACCGCTCGCGCTGTATGTTCCTCGCCTCCGTGACATACGTATACGCGTGCGATTCTGCACGCAGATGTTTGTCTTTGACAAACGCGCGGCAATGGAAAACAATAGTGCATGGACGAGGTCAAGTAGATCGGAGCGGTCCGAAGAGTGGGCCAACATCGACGCGTTACAATTCAGATCGCGTCATTCTGTTGGAAACGCAAATTGCAACGCGCGACAACGCACCGCCGCACCGCCGGTTATGCCCGTCCTTCGAAGCGATTTGTTTATGAATGCTCCTTGACCACGCTCATACATATTTATCCTGCGGCGTTATCGACGCTCCCGCTCGCGCTCCCGGACGCTCGTCCGCCTGTAACTAATTTGATAAATCGGTGATATCGCGGCACGAGTGCGTTTTAATGCGGAGTGACACGACGAGAAATTAACAGCCTTTCGGCGGGAAAATGCGCCTACGTTGCCTCGCGCGCGAACAATCGATCGAACGATCGGTTTTTTTGTGAAAAATTGATGAAATAGTAAGTGCAATTCGAAGCGATTAAATCCGCCGAGACTTGATTGCCATCGTTCTTCGATCGCATCCCCACACGACTGGATATAACACTTTGTGCGCTGCAGGGTTCGATTAGTTGCCTTAATATTCTCGATGTAGGAAAATTCTTAATGAATGACTTCTGTCGCGGTAATATAATATTTAAAGCTTTAAATAATACTATTGAAATGTACCATCGAAAATGTAATAAATTAATTTTATTAATCACATTTCATTAATAATGAATACGCTAAACAAAATTTATTAAATTTTAATACACATTTCTTTGAATGGTACTAACAATAAGTAAAGATGTATACTTACAGTAAATAAATATTACTCAATAAGAAAATGATAGTTAAATCAAATTAATAGTTTTTAAATAAATATAAATTTGTATTAAATAAATATATGTTTATATTTGATAAATATTTATTTAGCATTATTCAAGCAAATATTTATTAAAATTTAATATTTTTTCCGGTGTAGTATATAATTTATATATTATTTATGGATTCCTTCAAAAAGATTAGATAATTGATGAAATATTTTAATATACATCCATGTAATAGTAATTTAATACACTTCCATGAAGTATTTTAATATATATATTATTATATAAACTGCGTCGAGCTATATCTCTGAAGAATGAAAATTCTCCCAGAATAATTAATTTAAAAATTCTATTTTAGTATTTTAGAAGTTGATTTTAAGATTTAATTTTGCACTTGTAGACATTATATTTATTATTGCATGAAGTATTTTAGTATATATATATATATGTATATATTTAAAAACTTTATGGTAAATATGTTTAGGTACATCGAGCTGCATCTCTGAAAAGTTAAAATTAGAGTAATTAATATTAAAATTTATATTTTAGAAGTTGCTTTTGAGATTAAGTTATTCGAATTTGTATCGATATTTATTTAAGTAAGAAACACAAATATTAATTATTATTATTTCTTCTTATTTCACAGTAACAAGACATCCATTAACTTACTACATATTCGATTGACAATTGTATTTGCGACATTGTTCTACTGAAATTAGCTTTGATTATGCACCTTTATTGCAGTAATTGCGATTACGAGAATACCTCTGCCGTTAATATAGACAAGTGCTGGCGTAATAGCTGTGTCTCCTCTTTGAGAACTGCACCCCTTGATCTCCGATGCGGTCAAGTCAACTAAGTTGCAACCACGTTCTCATTTAAATATCCGCTGTGAGCTCAAACTGTCTGCAATCTCCCATCACGAGATTTCACGACCGAGTAATCGGAGTCGGGGAAACTTCGGCGTGAGAACTGCAACCGCCATAGAATTCGCGTGCGATCGAATTCGTGGCTGCTGTAAGTTGCCGGAACTAAGAACCTGTATCCATTGCGAATGGAAGTGGACTGTAAATATCGGATCGATCTTTTTCAGATCCTCACATATATGTGATTACATAATAGCGAAATAGCAAAAATTTGAAATTAGGATTGAAAAACCCAAGATTAATTTAAAACATAGAATAATTTAATTTAAGTAGATTTAATTTTAAGTAGATTTAATTTCAAGTCGATAAAGTACATCGATAAATCACGCAGAAACATATAAGCCGCGTAATTCTAATTTTCCTTCGAAAGAAGGTGAGCTTAGATTTTTACAAAATTATAGTTTTGTTTATCATAAATGTCAATTTTACACATTTTATATCTTATAGAATATAAGTAAAAGAAAAACAATAAAATTGAGATATATTTCAGATATATTTCATTTTAAGATATAATATATTTCAAAGACGTATTTACTCTAAAAATATTGTGTAGATTTAACGCCATATGATGTCTATGTAATTTTCATTGGTTGTTCACTGGTTAATACTGGGGTCTGAAATACTTGTCTGAAAAGTTTTGAGCTTTAATATGGAAATGGCATTACTCGTCAAAACCCATTCTGGTACTACAATCTTACATGTTTTGAAAGATATTTGTGAAAATTGTAACCATTTTGAACGCTCAGTTGATGCTTGATAGCCATTTGTGCCAGTTGATGTCAGTTTTTGTTTGATAAAAATGTCTGTTCTTCGAGCCAAACTTTGACCCTAGGAAAAATAGGAAAAAGTCGTTAGGGGCTAGATCTGATGAATATGGTGGGTGGTCAATTAATTCGAATCGCAATTCATAAATTTCTTTTATGGTGATTACCGATATTCGACTTTTTCCATTTTTACAGAAACATTGACATGGATTGGCAAATGACTGTCAAACAACAACTAAGTGTCCAAAGTAACTACAATTTTCACAAGTATCTTTCAAAGCATGTACGATTATAGTATCAAAATGGTTTTCACGAGTAATGCCATCTTCATGATGAAGCTCAAAATTTTTCAGACGACCTATGTATTAACACTAACATTATGTTAGAAGCATATTTAGCACCATAAGTTTTAAATTTACAACGATATTTTTTTTAAGTGTTCTAAGAAATATTCTAGAAATACGATATATTTTAAGAGGTCCTTTTTTGGAGATATTATATATTCTCTCTAAGAGATCTATATTTTATCTTAAGACACATTTTAGCTATGGGCATGTTGATACTCAACCATGTTAAAAATATGTGCAAAAATATATGCTTTTCGCTTTTGTATAAAAGTCAGTATACATATAGAACGCTCTTACAAAGAGACACTGCTCCTCGAACTTGTAAGGTCCGCGCAGAAAGAGACAGGTGCATTAATTATCAGACCCGCGTAACAAAAATATGTGTGTACCCACAGTGAATTTGGTGTAATCTCTTGTAATCGCGCGTATACGCGCAAGATAACGCCTAGCCATACGCCAGTTTCTAGGCCGACATTAGAGTTTACTTGGCGTCCATAGCGGCGACGTGTTACCTGTCGGGAGTTAATTAACTTAATTAATGGATCGGCCACGCCGTCAGAGTTTGCTTAGTGTTGCTCGCCCCGAGTATGCGACCGAGGCTCGGTAACAAACATCAAAGATAAATTGTCTAAGTTTCGAATGGGATTATTGAGAAACACATCTTGTGTATATGAATTCATAAGTGTCATCAACCGAAGTCAACCTATCTTCAACCTGTCTCTAAACTGACAGATCTCATCGTGGCTTTTCTTCTTAATTCGCCGCAGGGAACGTAGGGCTTTAATGACGTAACCTGCTTTACTCTATTCGGTGCAATGTTTGTTTCCAAGCCGCGCAGGAGAGCCTGAAGGCGTTACTGTAATTTGAAGAACAAATAGGAAAAAATTGAGCATGCGCGGTGGCTCGAGAGTCATCCGTGATCTTATTTTTGTCCCATAATTGCCGAGACAAAAAGCTAAGAACTACCTCGGCTTCGCAATCTTATTCTTCTTACGGAAATTGCATTCCCACTCATCCCGCAGGATACATCCTGTGTGGGTGGGAAGGAGAATGAGGAGGGAAATGCGCGGTTAGTGGATTCGGAGGATTTTGTCCTAAGCGTGTCATAAATCGAAAGTTTTCTGCTTCCCGCAATCGTACGCCAAATCGGATTATGAAATTGAATAGTTCCCGACCCTGAAGGGATAGATGGGTGGCAGAAGAAGAGAGGGTGGTCTACTCATCGATTTCTTCCTTGAAATTTGCGTCTTTCGCAAGTTTATTCGGTCTTTTAGGCCAAACGCTCCTGAACGGCGCTCATAGACCGTGATAAGGAAATAAATCGATTGAAATCGACGTTGGACCGTTTCTCCGCGAAATTATATCATCATTTTACGGAAGGAATAAGAAATTACGGCCTGCAATAATTTCTCTTGGTGCAATTTTAGTATTGATTATGACTCGTTGAGTCAGAACTTTATTTATCTACTGTGAAAATTTGCATTTCGTTTAAATTGACACGAGGAGCGAGCGTTTGTTTAACATAATCTCTATGAAAGTGATGTAACTTTGCGTCATCTTTGCGAATAGTACGCGAAGTGAACAGTTTGTCAGATATATTTATCACGAAACATACATGTGACATTTACGGCGTCCGTATGCAAATTAATTCAGCCGCGTAGAAAACAGGACAGAGGACGTCAAAGAAACCGACTTGACGTCCACATGGGCACGTCGTGAATAACAATGTTAATTACGGGAACTTGGAAAAGCAAGATCGAGTAGTGAAAATGTGACGCGCCACTTCTCTTGGGACGTAATTTCCGTCGAGAATCATTTGTGCCGTCGGATGCGATTCGATAGCCGGTCTCTAATAAGTCTCCACACGACGCGCATTACGTATACGAATATTATGTTCGCGACGTTATTACTCCTGCTTGACAGTCGACGCGGAAGTGTTTACCACGCTCGTGAATTATTTCGTTGTAATATCGTGGCCGCGCCCGCCGTAACTGCTAAAGGAACACAATTAAACTTCAGAAATAAACGGTGGGAGAGGAGCGGGGGCGCACAGCCATTATGCAAATATTAGTTTAGTGCCGAAACTTCCGTCATAGAGTCGGCACGAAGAGCGGCGCTCGAATACGCAACGAGCAACTTATCGGTGGAAAAACGTGGTCGTGCGATAATCGCTATTAAAACTTTACGATAAAAGCGCCGGAAGAGATGGAGAATTGTAATCATCTTTGTTATGTTTATTGCGACAGACGTACTTACAAACTGTGCAATCTCGTTACCTATAAATATCCTCTAGTGCATTTTCTTGGTCTCGCGAGAATGCAATTGATAGCGCGGATGCGAGAATCAGAGATATCCGATTCTTTCGAAAATAGAGTCATTTGTTACTTTGCGATATAACTGTACGATAGTAGAATAGTAAATTGCAGAACTTTTGTAATGTAACGTTAATTAGTTAATAATGCTGCAAGAAAACGTAATTGCAATTTTTTTTATTATTATATAATTTGATCGTTGGACGTAATTAATTTTTATGATAGATAGAATGTGTATTGTTAATCCGACAACAAGAAAACGCGTTTATATAATACATGAAAGAACGGTTTTGCTGTGAAATACCTAAAAATTTCAATAGATCTGAAAATAATTTTCTTGGACCATCAAAGTAATTATACACTCAAGCTAGTTCCTAAAACATACAAATTTTTTGTAGCATTCATTCATCATGCTTCAATTTCCTGTATAATTATTTTGATATTCCTATAAAATTATTTTCAGATCTATATTTAGCTTTCAAATATTTTAATAATATAATTTTTTCCGTGTATATTCGTTTCTGTAATAAAATAAAATAACGAATTTGATAAAACTCGTCGCGATGCGCGCGTCTCGGAGAATTTTTAATTTTTTTTCCGTAATGCTTGAAAAGGTGAATTGCTCGAGTTCTTGCACTCAGACCTTCAATTATGTTTCACGATCCGTTCAGGAGGATCTCCCATTCGCAAGGTCTATTGCGACGCCAAAGTAAAGTGATGAATGTTCGCGCCGGAAGGAGATCCGGGATAGGTCGATGCGTGAGGCTCGTTTCCATATTGATTTCCATTTGGAATCGGATGCAGAGCAGCAGTGCTTATCAGATACTGCTGTCTCAGGTTAGCGTGACTCTGTTATGAGGACATATTTACATAGATTGCATCAAATCGAAATAAGATGAACAACCGGCGTGCGAGGATGTTAAATATTTCCTCCCGGAAATCAGCTGCTCATAATTATATCGAATACATGTATTTAATATAAAAAAATTTTAGCTTATGGAAGTAACTAATAATATTATTTAAATATATTTTTCGAAACTTTGTAAAAATATTGAATTATTTACTTATATTATTATTAAGAATATTGTTATTATTATTAAGCACTAGAGGGATTATTTAAAAAAAATTTTCTGTGCTCCATTTACTGCGCCACACTCTCATTAACCTCGTTCTATTGTTTGTCTTTTCTTTTACTTTTATTAAATCTTTCTATTTATGAGCAGCTTATTTAACTAAAATAAATATCTATTAATATATAATTCAAACAATTTATTTTATTTATCTATTACATGCAATCATTTAAAGAACTTGTACTATAAAAAAGCATACTATAAAATTTCAAATTTAATAAAGAATAAAAAAACATTTGTTTTTAATATTATTATAAAATCAAGATATTTTTCAATGTAGTTCGTCTTTTAAACTATTACAATGCTTTGGATTATACTTTTAAGCCGAAATATTTGCAATTTAATTCCCAACATATTGTAATTTCTATTTTAAAGTAAAAAATTGGAAATTAATTTTTTTGCAACAAATTAATGATATGTAATATTTTCGACTAAGATAAAAAAACTTTGTACTCATTTGTAGCAGCAAAGTTTTAATTTTTGAACAAGATCCAAATCATCTATCTCAGATTTTTTGATCAAAAATATTGTCGATTATATCGATTTGAAATCTATAAATGAAAATATTTTAAGGACAAAGTTTATAGAACAAAATTTCTTAGATAAAAAGTATTTTAGTACTCTGTATAAAATAAATTTTATTTTTATAATTAGTCGACGATATTTCGCAAATTATTCAATCCGATAAATAATCTTGTGCTTATTAAAATCTTAGTTTTCCAACAAGATCAATGTCATCTCTATATGATTTTTCTGAAAAAAGATATTGACAATCTCATCGACCCATGATTTCGATCTGGAGTGTCCTTGAGTATCAATGCGCTCGTGCGTTTGTCATATCATGTTTTAAACCTATATATTTATACCTATATATGTTTTCACACCTATTTTTTTAACGCATTAGCACATCTGTCAAAACACAGGCAAAAGTACACGTTCTTTTATGTATAACGCATGTGTGTGCTGAATTTTTGAAATATTATAACTTATGAAAAATCAACGTATATACAACATGCGACAAAAATTGATTTTATATACAATATAATATTATATATGCTTTTCTAAAACATGTACAAGTATATCCAATAACATATGAAGAATAAAAAAAAACACTAATTCATAAAATCTAGAAAAGAATTGTTAATTAATTGCCTCTTTTAAACAATTTTTCAAAATTGTTAGAAAAGAGGTACATCAAATTATAATTAATATTTCTCACAATCACGACATTATTTTTAATGACGGAAAAGATATAGTTGGGCGCCCTTTTTGTATTTCTAATGTATCTTTTAAACAATTTTTATTATATACAAGAAATATCAATTGTTTATAAATTCTGTTTAAACATTAAGCATTTCAGGATTAAAAATCACAAGAATACTTTTTAAAGTTAAAAATTAAAAAAAACTCTCAAGGCTCAGCGAACTAATAAATTCAATAAATTCTCTTTATAAGGGCAAATGAGCCGAGCACGTTGTCGGTGCAAAAGAATATATTGTTCAAACTTAAAATTAGATAAATCTTCCAAACCGTTCTCAACGGAATCATCTTCAGCGGATAAATGACTTACAATTACTTAAGGTCTTGTCTTTTTTTATCAGTTACGCGTCGTTAGATTAACATAAAATAAAACTTGCCGTGATTACTCCATGACAGAAATGCATTCAGAGTAGTGATCCATAATAATTCGAGTGAACATTCTTGTTTATGGTGGGCTTAGAAATTTGAGAATTGTCAGATTAACAGGAAAAATAATTAGATATTGAGAGATTGTTGAATACAGTCCGATTCCGAATGCGTTTCTGAAGTAATCACAAGTTTTATTTTATGTTAATCTAATGACACAAAAGAAGACAAGACCATATGTAATTATAAGTTATTTATGCACTGAAGATGGTTCCGTAAATTAAAAATCAAAACGTTTGGAAGATTTATGTAATTTTAAGTTTAAACAATATATTCTTTTGCACTGACAACGTGCTTCACTCATTTGCTCTTATACCATCGATAATTTATTGAATATTTTTGAATTTATTAAAATCATATAATTACATACAATATTACAATGAAAAAGGTCGAAACTTATGTTTTATTGTAATATTGTATGTATTATAATTTTATTATTTGATGCTTTATAAATTGTTTTACGCATACCATATAACATCCAGCACAAATAAGCTTTCTCATGTTTAATAATAAATTTGTTTGAATATACGGTTTTTTATATACGATCTTATATGACGGAAATCAATCGATTTTTGAAGCAAGAGCAACTTTATTTTCGTAATCAGTTATTAAGCTCCGTGAATAGCTAACGCTAATCGCCCAAGCAAAATACCACTTAGCAAAACGGCATCTATTGTTTTATAATTGCTTGTGTTTGAATCTTCAGCTGAATTGGAACACAAAACGACAAAGGGGATAGCGAAGCGTCTTCCAGAAGTCTCTAAGTACTATTTCTCCAAGCGATCCTTACGCAGATATTACACTACGTGCCCGGCATTCCGCACGTCTACGATCGCTTAATTGGTCGTTAACTCAACAGTCCCGTGATGATAAATGGGCTAGATTGTTAGAGAGTGAGGAAAGTTTCGTGGCAAGGTTGAAAGCTCTGCAGGATATTTTGATGGAGGAATCGAAATTCACCTAAAGTACATCAGAAGAAACGCTTCGCTCGACAATTTTGTCTGCAACGAAGTTTCAAGCCGCTTATTGTCCGGGATTCTTTTCGTCACATTCTGATGATCACATCTGCGATCATTTTACGACTCTCGTACTGTGATAAGACATTAGCGCACATTAGGGGGAAAGCCATATGCAATGCAGGCAAAAGCTCTGATTAAATAAATAGCGTCGGATAACGCGTCAGCCAAGTTGACCGGATGAGGACGCGAAACTCGGTAATACCCAAATTTCCATCTACACACACGGAATTCTGTAATGCGTCTGGTCGTGTAACCGAGAGGCACTGGTTTCAACTTAAACACGCGCTTGTAGCTTCAGATCAATGGCCGTAAAGCCGAGAGCGTGTTGGAAATTGAGGCAATTTTCGATTCCTCGCTAGAATAGCGCAACGAGAATTGCGATATTGGCGATTCATAATAGAGAAATCAGATATAATTAGAAATAACTATATATTATCAATAAAATATATATATTATGATACAAAAATTAAACAGTTGTAAAGAATTTACAGTTGTAAACTTAATTTTTCCTTAAAATTTAATTTTCTAATTAGTATACACGGAGAATTTCCGCTTCAATGTAAATTAGAGAGAACTTCGAGATTACAATTCGCAAATCGTGTACAATTGCGACATATTCTATATGTTCCTGTTTTCTACGAGGAAGGTAGGTCGCATTGTTAGGAGTTTCTCCGACGTTCTTGTGACGCAAGGAACACACACACACACACACACACACACACACACAGTTCCTATTTGCATACTACTTTTGCGGGCTACGTCAAAACGAGAAACGATCTGCCTGTCTCGTGACACAGCGAAAACGTCGGGAATAAGAGGTGGATCGTGCGGATCGTTCGGAAACGAACGGCGTCGCTATCCGAGATGGAGGCTAGAAAACGAGGCATGACGTTGCGGTGGAATTTTCTGATTGTTATTTATGGTGAACGGATTCGCGTCTAGTCACGGCGATATTTCAGGCAAAGTGGGGCGTCCGGGCGGCGCGGCGTGCGCGTGAAAAGTAGCGGCATTCGTGTCTTCTCTTCACCTCCGTTCCTTTGCGTCCTATCGAATTCTATGGTCTGCCTTTCCTTTCCTTCCGGCAAACGGGATAGCTGCGCCTAACGCTTTCCACCCCCTTGGGGCCGATTATATCGATCGCTTTATGATAGCTGTCTTGTTACAGCGTCTCGAGGGAATAACTTGTGGGCCCGTATAAAATAGTTGCCTTCATTCGCTTCCTCAATCGCATCGTCGGATGTAAGTATATCCTCGTCAAGAAGTACTTCGCGAGAGCCTCTCTTGGGGCCGATATACAGGATGCCCTCTAAATCGCGAGAACGACGAGAGCATATTTTTCTTCCGGCTCTAGCCAGATTTTCGCACCTCGTAACGGAATCGTTCAGTTCTTGATTCCGACAGAGCCGGTTTATGTCTGGCGCGCATAGATGCTGGCTCATCGATCGCAATGAATAAAGAAGGATATAGTAGTAATACGTTAATCAAATTATACAGCCGTAAATAAAAAAAATAAACTTAAGCCTCTCTCTCTCTCTCTCTCTCTCTCTCTCTCTCTCTCTCTCTGGTAGAATAAGAAATCTCTTAAATATTTTAATATTGGCAGACAAAAGATCGAATTATTAAATTACGTAGATTTTATTTTTCGCCTTCCTTTCTTTCTTTTAAATTAACATTACTTTATTACAAGCATCCAAAAGTGTGAGTCTTTTTATTCTAAATCTCTCATCTTTACGTAAAATGGCCAACATACTTAAGTAAACGATTTTATTATTTCTTCTCGACTTTTGAATACAATAAATTATGTCACTTATTTTTTTTAAAACTTTATAAAAATCCTCTCGGTTACTTTGTAATTTAGAGTTCCTTCCCAGAATTCTTCATAGATTAAGCAAGCCCTCCAAAAAATATCGGTGTGGATTTTAATCATGCAGTATCTTTTAGAGTGAGGAATTCTGTCAGTGATTAGGCATTTTTTATCAGTATATTGAACAATTTATTTTAAACACGTTTTGAGTCAATATTTTAAGCCATATTAAATGGTTAAAATATTCAAAACACGTATCTTCTGTTTGATGTGCGATAAGCGATACTAACCATGTCCAGCGTGATTTGCTCGATACGCCGTTCGCAGCTTTATAGCATCAAGACCGATATCAAGAGGCATTAGACAAGTTTCGAAATTGGTTATGAAGTTACTGGTCACCGAGTAGTGGTTGCATCTCCGAATTCTCTATGATTATATGAAATATTGTTAGCGCGTTCATCGATCGTGCGAAGCGCTTTATTCGGTTGGGCGAACGGCGCTCTCGGAATTTTCGTTGCGGATGTTTTTCTCGCGCGCGAGAACGAAAAGAGCCGACGTAACGCAAGAATGATTAAGCAATTTCATTCTACTCGGGTAAGCCCCATAGAAACTCTCGTGTCGATGTACCATTCGCCATGAGTTTTCTTACTTTATGGATACAACTAATATCTCCCAATGGTCTTGTTTCAACTTTGAGCACATAAACGTCTCGCTCGACACAATCGATTGTTGCCCACAAATGCAGAATTATGGATTGTCGATATAATTTAAGCTTCCTTTGAACGCATTGTCTGAATAATCTTAATGTATTATTGTTAAATTATTATTGTATTAGTTTTAAAAGATTTACGTAAATCGATCAGAATTTATTATTAAAACAGACTGTATGGAAGTACAGATATTGTTTTCTTTCATCTCTTTTTGTCACATCTAGCTATTATAATGATATTGATATCCATTACAGTGCTTGCCTGATGGGACACATTACATCCATCATTCTGCGGAACTTAGCTTGTTGTAGAGTCCCTAAGGAGCCCTTAATGCACATCACGATACACGTTTCGTTGTACGTCAAAATGTATGCGCCATATACATCGCAGTTAATTAGTTACCCTTTGACCTCTTTTGCGCAAACATATAGGCAGACACCTTAACGATCATTTACATATCCATTTACATATATCCTACTGTTACAGCAATTTCGCGCATCTTGCCGCCTGAATAATTCCATTTTAGACGGATCTATATACAATTCCGCGTACTTGCATAATTACTGTCTTAGGAAGATATCGAAGGCTGAACACGAATCCTTCTGCGCATAATCCTCTTTCGTGCAAAATTCTAAGTAGCATTCTAAGTTTACTCGCTTAGGATTCTAAATTTGTTTCAAAATTATTTGTCAAACTTTTTTTTTCTTACGCAATTTTTATCAATACAAAAGCGTGAACAAATTTATCTCATGAACATGTAGATATCCCATCGAATACACGGATTGCATGAGATCGCAAATCTTCCTTTCGAGAATTTTTATTTTATCCAGTAGAAAGCTTGTCCGTATCACCTTATTACCTGATATCCAGGACAACAAACGAAATTCAAGCTTAACAAATTCTTAGCTAGACGAATATTCCACTCCACACGCCAACCTAAAGCTTCTATCTTGAATGTTTTACACGCTCCAAATTTATGGACATCGACTTGTAGACATATAGAAAAAAAACCTACTAGAGCTACTACAAGCACACTTATTCCTTTTATTCTTCACTGAAATAAAAGTACGTGATGTTTTCGATATTACAAGCAATATATCGTGATACAATATATTATGAGATGTAAATTTTTATAAATATCGTCCTATTAATTAACGGGTGAAAAGATTTCTTAATACTAAATTTTTTTTTTATTTTTTACTTTTAGTTTGTTTAAGTGTGATGCAATAAAAATGAATTTACGGGAATTATTAATTTTTAACGTATACATTTTGATCAAATTCTCGGTATTCTCGATTAAATCTTGTTCGCTGTAAGAAAACGTAAGCTCCTGCAATTTTTTCCTCCTCCACATTAAATGTTGAAAAACCTGCCGCGAGCAGGCACTGAGGTATTATTATTCTGAATCGATTAAGGGCGACGCATTAATCATACCTGCAACGAAGCGGATCGTAAAGTGCGTGCCTCACGAATGATATATAACTACTTTTCACCCGTGTCGCAAACGCACGCATCAATAAGAATATAAAATAACCCTCGGTTGATACGAAAAAAATTTCTCGATTTAAATACCTGAAGATGTAGTTGAATACTTTTCATTTTCCTCGCGCATTTTCGTCTAACACGTTTATTCTTTTCCTCAGAGGAAAAAAGTGCGTAAAGTCGCGCGTTTTTTACCGTGAGTAATGTATGATGCCATTAAATAGATATACAACAAGTACTTTGCAGGGTAAATCTGCTGGTTTTTTGGTACGAAAAAAGCCAAGCGAGCGCTGACTCATTCTTTTCTACGTAGTTTAAAATTATTAATCGCTTCAATTTAATCCTTTCATGTCACGTAAGATTTGTAACTTTTTACAAACGCGCGAGAAGTGACATGCAAATTTAATTAAACATATACGCTCGGTCATGTTTTTACAGATACAAAATAAAACTATAAACAATTGCTGATGACACGCGGAGACAATGCTTCTATTTTTATATTTTACCGCAAAATTCGTTACAAATTTTTCTATATTTGAAGATAAGCTTGGGACAATTTGTTATTGACATTCTATCAAATATCGGTAACAATAGGAATTTTTAAATACACAAAAGATATTTTATGTTATATTTACAAACTATATATAAAATCACCAAGTAGTAAATTATTATAAGACAAACTATTTCAAAATAACTAAAAGTAACTGATAGTCACATCGGATATAGTCGATCAATTATTATGTTGCGAGATAAAATTATTATCATGAGTGAGATAACTAAGTCAGATAACATTATGATATATAAAAAATTTATGTAATTATATTATACGTTTATCATTAAATTTATTTCAGACAAGAAAAATTATAAATTGCATTTATATATTAGGTGTTGGAATTAATTCGTAGCGTTTTACAAGTGATGGGAAGTACTTTCATTAATGTATTTTTTAATGCTCATGTGAAATAAATAACATTCTTTCATTAAAAAACGCTACGAATTAATTCCAACACCTAATAATTTAATCGATTTTAACGTATTTTGAAATCATTGAAATTTTATTATACAGGATTTCCTATCACAGACGATAAATATTTTAAAGACAGATTCTTTGTAACATTTTAAGACGAAAAGTTTAATACAAAAATGTCGAGACTATGATAGTCTTCATGTAAGAAGAGTTTAAAATTAGGAATGACGGGACTAAAATTTTGCGCGCTCAGGGATGGTAAGATGATCAGTGTGAAGGTACTTCTTCGAACTTCATGTCTTTGACAATAACAAAATTCAAAGAAGCACTTTCACATTGACCATCTTGCCATCCCTGAGCGCGCGAAATTCTTGCCCCGTCATTCGTAATTTTTAAACTTTCCAATTGAAAATTATTATAGTCTCGACATTTTCGTATTAGACCTTTTATTTTAAAATGTTACAAAAAATCTATCTTTAAAAATATTTATTGTCAGTGATGGAACATTCTATAGTAAATTATTTATTAAAATTTAACCAAACATATTTCATATTTTATTTTAGATATACAATTCTTTGAGATGTTCAATTTTATACTTTATTTTTGTAGATTAACAAATAAGAGAAAAATTACATGAAATTTTTAAAAATATTGTCCCACTAACTATAATTTTTCGGATAAATTCTAGAAAAGAGAAAATTTTGTACACAAAATAATAAACACTGACAGCGGAGTGGCGCGACGTCGTGAAACGAAGAAAAGCGACAAAGCGTGGTGGATTTTCAGGATCATTGCATGAGTACGGGATTATATTGCCGACTTCCTGATATCCGAGTAACATCTGAAAAGAAATCACTGCGTTCCGACGAACGAGAATCGGGCAAAGTGGGAATGAAGAGGCCGTTATAGATCATGTTTAAACAGGACTTAGTATTCAAGGTATCAACATTTTTTCCCGTCATCCCTCAGGATAATGTTTTTCTTAGGAAGCTCCGGGATAATACCTTCTTCCTAGGAATTCCCAAGACAGCGGCCATTCATCTTATCCGTCGAGGTCGCCGTTTCTTTCTCGTCGATTCTTACTTCTAGACAGGCAATCGGAAAATAATCCTTCTGAAGGATACAAAAGACACGACATGTGCAATAAATTTGTTCCCTAGATTCAGTACTGAAATTAATGTGGCAATATTAATCGCGCGTAGAATATCACGTATTTCGATTTTCTCTTTTAATACATATCGTAAAATAATTAATAGTCACGAATTGTGTCATTTGTATCTATACATAAAAGTTAAACACTTGACGATTAAGGAGATATTCTGTTTTCAGCATCATTTTTATATCCTTTTTAAAAATTTTTTATTCCTTTTTAGTCTTTTTTTTAATGTAAGTTGTAAATTAATAAATGTAAAGTTGTAAATTTGGAATTTGGTACATTTATTTTTTGATACTTAAATGTTTATATATTTTTTTTTAAACATTATAAAACATTTTTTTGACAATTATTTGCTAATTTTTTGACATGTTAAAAAAACCAGCTTACTGCCCATGATAACTTGTGCAGTTTTAATTCGATTAAGATCAAAAAAATTTTTTATATAGGAGGTGTTTATAACATTTTTCTTTGTTATCCGACCTATTATCAAATAAAAATTATATCTTCAATTTTTTTGATAAAAAAAAAGCTCAAAAAACGAAAAAATCGAATGTTTTTTTCTAAAAAATTTTGTTATTTTTGCAAAAAATATTAGGTGTTGGAATTAATTCGTAGCGTTTTACAAGTGAGGGAAGTACTTTCATTAATGTATTTTTTAATGCTCATGTGAAATAAATAACATTCTTTCATTAAAAACGCTACGAATTAATTCCAACACCTAATAATATTTTAATTTGATTGTAGGTTGAATAAGAACTACACTTACAATGGCGTGCAAAAATTTCCGGCCAGTGACATTTTGTATTCTAATTTATAAAAAAAACTTTATAAAATTTTAATCATTATCGCGTATTAGTACAAGATGTGGATAACTAAATCTTGCACTAATATCTGATAATGATTAAAATTTCCTCGGGCTTTTTTTAAATAAATTAGAGTATACAAAATGTCATTGGCCGGGAACTTTTGCACGCCACTGTATATCGATTAAGAAGAATTAACTTTTTTGAATTTTTCGTTTTGGATAATTTCTCTATCTTATACAGAAAGAATGAGGTGGTATTTTTGACATGCTTATACAGATTCGTAAATAAATGAAAAAAAAAATTTTTTATGTTTGAAAAAATCTGTTTGAAGAAATCATTTAAATATCAAGGAATAAATATAATATATTAAATTTTAAACTTATAGCTTTTATACTTTTTTAAAAAAAATTCTTGAAGAAAGGTATTAAAAGCGAGAAATATCTCTTTAACTTTTAAAAGTTTAAAAATCTAAAATTTAAAGATCTAAAATACATTTGCATTTTTTCTACAATATGCGATAGTTAATTCAAAATTTTATTCATAATCCGCAAAAATGTATTATTCTGTCGATCTATGAGAGGTGTTGTTGCGACCGAAAAACCACACTAAATATCCGCCGACGTGCAAAATCGGCGTTGTAACTTTTAATCGTTGACTTCAAGCGACGCTGATTGGCTCGACAGTATTGTTCGCGTGTCAATCGTAACGCATGTAACGGAGATTTTTGTAACTTCATTGGATCGTAAATCGGTTAGAGTTGGCGATTTTTGAAGCACACTCTTTGCCCGCTAAATTGCCATTCCAATAAATTTGCGAGACAAATATCAAGTTTGTATATTTTTCGAGCTGTCGCGCTGAAAAGGCGGTCATCGCTGTTAATTCATCCAAAAATTGATTACGATCAACGCGATTACAGTTAATCGACATTAAATTATTGGCATTCATGCAACTGCATGTAACGGCATTTATTTGCTTATTACATCAATACATTAATTTCCATTTTAATTTATTATTTATCTAGCTTCGATATATCGGTATATTAATCTCGAATATTAACGAGAAATATATATATATATATATATATACTACTGCATGGGCGTTGGCCACATCTTCGACGTGTGCACCCTATCAAGCCGATAACGTCCACCCTTTCCGCGTGGAAATTACAGGATGCATACTCCAGGAAATCGAATGACCTCGCTCTGCAGCTCAGCTTTGAGTGAACATCGAGGCGAAGCGAGGAAATTACGGGCGCGTTCACGGGTCACGGTGCGAACTTAAGGGTAATATCGTCATATACTGCTGCCTCGGATCGTTCCTTTTTTACTAGACGCGATGCAGGCATAAAAAGGAACAGGCTTTACTTCCCATGATCGGGAGCATGAAAAATGTCACGCCTCGTAACGGTATTTTAATTTGGGAAAGCAGGACAGCGGATTGATTTCAATCTGATTGCACTAGCGATCGGGATTAGCAAATCCTACATTAGCGATATTTGATAGTTCTCTCTGAACGTGATATAAATACGACTATGAATCATTGATATAGAAAATTGTAAGTTAACTTCGATTAGTATCAATTTATCCACGTCAACGCAACCGACTCTCAATTATTTCCTTTCTCAGTTTCAACAGCTGTACGGAAAAAAATCTACGCGAATAAAATTAAAACTCTACGAATGTCAGAAGTTCTTTTGTTCTTGCGAAACAACAGTTCCGATAAAGTTAGCTGTGAGAACCGTGCGGTTGTGAGGAAAATCGCGTGCAATCTAGTGTACAGTGCCCATATGTCGTGCAATATGTTCGCCAGAATGTCTCGATGTGTGCGAGAAAACTAAGAAATACGGTGTATATCTGACCAGCAAGGAAACACGAGAATTATTGGTTTATAAAGGTAGAGAGAGAGAGAGAGAGAGAGAGAGAGGGGGGGCAATAGTTTTAACACCTAATTCAATTTTCGAAAAAAAGATTTCATGACCCCATTTTTGAGTTCCCGGCCAATTCACATACAACACTTTATCGTATATTCCGAAAATGTGTTGATGCTGATGTCGCTATGGGCGACTCGCAAATCTCACAGTTCATACACGAAACATCCAGTGGGAGTTCCGCAGCGAGAATAGAGCCCGAGTGCGAAATATTGTTTGCCGCATCATGGCTCAGTGAGACTTGCTCAAGTCAACCACAGCTATGGCTAGTGTCGATACGCTATGGTGTGTATATATAATAGAATCTCATTCTCTTGTTTATATTATAAAATCAAGATTTACAAGTGTATATTTATACGCGCGCAATATCTGCAGTGACTAATATATGTCCAACTTGAGCATAATTAGCGAGTATTTCTTGCTAATTATGCTACACATTTATGTTGTATTAGATGAAACATCAGTAGAATTTTAATTAATATGACATAATATTGGATCTTTAGTAACTACAATGTAAATAAATCTCTTACCGCGCGCGCGGTAGCCTATAATTTTATTTTATTAAAACATACATATACGCGTGCGGAAAGAATGATTTTGCTGAAATTTTTAAAAATTTAACTAGATACAGATTTTAAAATAATTTTATTCGACTATCAAAATAATTTTATAGGAATCTCAAGTATGATAAGTTGCAAAAAATTTTGGCATTCTTGTCACAAGTTTGAATGTCTTTTAGAAGTCCAGGCAAATAAGCAAACGCTCTAGGTAAAGTGAATATTTTTTATGTTCGCTTATCTATTTGAGATAGTGTTATGAGTCTCTAACTGTTGAAGGAATGACCGACCGCAACGCTATGAAAATGCAAAACAACATGCGCTCGTTTGTGTTTAATAGAAAAATAAAAGAAATTGTGTGTTTTCTTGCTTTTCGCTAAGGTACGTAATTTAATTATTAATAGTAACTGTTTCTTAATCAGTGTGAATGATTTTTTATAAAAATTCTCTGACTTTAAATGTGTATTCAAGATTAAAATTTTTCACTTGTTGCTTAAACTTATTCTAACTTTTCTAAATTTGCGCCAAGTAAGTCTTTGGACAAAGCAGATGGAGGCAAAGTCCATCCTTTGACCCATCCTTTTTACCCAATAATTATACTGAAAATACCGGAAAGACGGAGGGACATAATTATTTACATCTCACTTTTGTTTTTTTCCCACAATCCAGTATAATATACGTTCTAAGGAATATATCAATACACCGTTCGAAAACTAGATCCAGTACAGTAAGTGCACCAAATGGGCTCATAAAGATTGCACTATACACAAAGAATTTGGTAGCTACTTTTATGACGACTGCCGACATTGATTTTGATTTTTTAGATCCATCCACTTTGCCCAGGAAAGTCGGGTAAAGCGGATAATTTTTCTTTTTTTAGGTTTTGACTAAAAAGACATTTAAATGTTCAAGTTTTTTTAATTTAATTTTCTTTTATTTCAAAGATTGATTTGATTCCATTAATAGAATAAAAATTATGAGAATAAAAAAGATTGCTGATCTTAATTTTAATTGTTATTTTTCTTTCAAAAACACATCCGTTTTATCTGGACTTCCGCTATAATTATTTATATATAATAATTTCATTTATTATGATAAATCACCACTGTATAAGAAAATTCTTTATTTTTGCTTTTTTTGAGCAAAGAGAAATCTATTTTTTTAAGTCATGCATTGACAGAAATTGAGCTTCAATATTAAAAAACACCTTAAAACGTTAAAAAAGGAACGAAAATGTACATCATTTACCTCATAATTTAATTTATTCCATTTAAGAGATGGGTCAGGTATGATAATGATAGTTTACACCTCTCTCTCTTCTTCTCAATGTTGTTACAAAACCATTGCCAAACCATGAATAAACGTCTTTCGAATTTTCTATCTTTAATTAATATTCGTAATCATTGCTGTAGTTATTAGAGTGTTCAAGTGTTTAAAATTCTATTTACTCAGCTAAAATGCGTTTGCAGTAATGCACAGATGCACGATCGTTGGGAAATCCTAAGAACGAGTCATGGTCGAGATCGCTTACGCGAGCCTCAACACTAGTAAATCTCACTGCTCTCGCACGGCACGAAACAACAGTTTCCAGAATCCTGGCTGACGACAGAATCCTGAGCCCGGGGGTGCGAAATTTCGGTCACCGCGACGTGACGCGCATAAAAAGGATCGCCGCGACACCGTCATCCTAGCACCCCGGAATGGTTCGAGAGAGTGAGCGAGGAACAATGAGTGGCAACTGGGCTCACCGGGTCTGGCTGCACGGCGAATATTTGTTTCACTGCGGTTTGCTGAAACGCGAACGACGTGGGAAAACACCGCGTAAATTACAAAGTCAACGGGCGCGAGATCTGTCCTTCTCGCCTCTTTCCTTCGAGGAATGGTTACTGAAAGTCGTCTAACCAGGCTATGCCAACACAATAAATAAAACATGAACTTGTTTATTTATATAAATTGATCGAAATACAATTAGAAACGTATTTTATATTTTTACAATAACATATAGAAAATACAATAACTGCTACACATGGATAGTAAAAAACATAAAATTAAATTTCAAGTTATTAAAGTATTATAATTAATTAAACTATTATATTTTCCATTAAAAATAAAAACTTGTGTAATATATTTCATATCTCTGTTTTCAAAGTATTTCATATTATTTGCATATCTTGATATGACAAATAAATCTTTTGTATCAATAAAAAAGTAAAAATCGCAATTAAACAGTATAACATTATTCATGTTATATTGAAAGCTATCTATGAAAACATCTATCTATGTAAGCATTAAAGAATTTACTTTAAACTTGTGTGTGGATTAAAAATAATGCTGTGATATTTCCAGAAGCAATAAAAATAAATAAATGTTTGTATTAAAAAAAAAATTGTATCGAATTTGCTGCTTATTACGGCATGTTTGATAACAATTACAACTTTCAGCGACTGCTACCAGAATATAGCGCTTAATTTAAAAAATAAGCCCCTATTCCATATTTTCACATTACCTGTTTTTATCCTATATATGTGCATAATTTACGCAAAATTAGGAATTGAGATAGAAAATTAATAAGATATGTTTGAAAAATTAACGGATAGATTTATTCTCTTCACAGTTGGCTTTTCACATCGAAAACTTTAATAAAATTTCAGATTTCGTGCTACATTATTATTACGATGTCTTTAAATGAAATTGAATTGGCTGTAATAATGCATGATAAGACATTTACGAAAACTCCACACTCCGATGAAGCAAGTCGAGCGCGAGTATTATCGATCGCGTTCGTGTTGAATTCGAGCTCACGGGGACATAGAATATATGCGTAGGGTATTGAACAAACCGAGCTTTGCGAATAATTTGAGCAAATTCCAGCAATTTCATCTTCTCGAGACACTTGAATGAGTTTAATTAAGTTAAATTTGACATCGCTTACGTCTTACTGCTATTTAGAAACTTCTCTCGTTCTAATATACCTACCATTAACACTTCTCCATGCAAACTCAATTCATCTCGTGCGCGTTCGATTCACGAGAATGTCAATTTTAAAACAAATATTTTATGAACAAGTTATTAGAGCCCGCGAGTTTCACCAAGTCGCGATAAAACATCCGTCTACACGCAAATATTTGAGTTTCACGCAATAAATATCTGTTATTGTATATTTGTGTCGTATATCGTATTTAACGTGATCGCTTTCACATTTGAACTATCGTGTAGTTTTTAGGGAGTATATATCGCCGTTATACTACCGTCCACCTCTGTGTTAAAATGTCGATATTTGAAATAAAACCATGTCAGCCTATTTATCGGTTGGCAGTCGATAGACCGTCGATGCGATTCGAAACGGAAAAAGCATATGGGATGCCTTTTTAACGCAACGCGTGAAGCGAAGGCACACGACCGAGAGAGAACTGGTTCATCATGCAACATCATATTCAAAAATACGACATCAAATCGAAATTCTAACACATGTTCATTCTCGTGAAATATTTCCGGGCTCTCGCCTGGCAACGAGCTGAACTTTTTGATTTAACATCGCCTCGCGCAGTTACTGATGAGCTGGCGAGGATCCAGTCGCTTGAATGCTTTCTGGAGCATCTTGTCGCTATTGTGCTAGCCTCTGGAAGCAATCTCAATAGTTTTATGTCATTTTTCTCGGTAACTTGCAGCATTCTTGAAAGATCGTCCGAATTTTGCCGAGATTAGAGTTGCGTGTTACTAGACAAACGTAGTATTGTTTCAGCTAAAGACTTTAATCCTCTTTGGAGGAAGTAACGAAAAGAAAAGCGAGAAGAAATACGTCAAATATCCATGATTACGAAAACAAAAACAGCACGTGGCTTTGTATTCTTAGTTCTTATTCGGTGGAATCAGACGCGCTCAATTTAATACACACAAGAGGAAGTCCTGTATCGATTTCAGTCCTGTCTCGGTGGAAGGTTCTTTAATTGAAGGATTATTTACTTACTCGCACTCAGTTTTATCTCGAATCTTGGGATTCTTGAGATGCTACTATGGTAGAAATTCTGTGCAAAAAATTTATAACGTTTTCCAAGAAGAGATACATATTGTCTAGCATTGTAAAAATATTATATATTGAGATATTAATTAGTGATTAGTATGATTAATTTATTATATAACGACAAATTATAAAATATTTAAAAGTACGAAAAATAATATTTTTTTATTTATGACTAATGTCGCTAATTAATAACAAAATCGATTACAACTTGACTAAAAAGTGTATACCTATATTAAAACATTATTTTTTGTATTTTTATACATTATATAATATAATAATTATTTAAAAATATGTGTATATTATAAAGTCTTTTAATTTATCTCAATTAAATAGTATTAATAGTCCATACAAGAGCATTAAAATAATTCATTGATTCAGAGTATTCATTGTTGGGAGTTCATTCGTTCTCCGCTTGAGGCTGCCGAAAAGTTTCAAGCTCGAAATCCCTTCGCGCAAGAAGCGAATCGTAATGTTACAGTTTTTTGCCATCTCGCCACATTTACGTTTAAAAGGTCCGAGCGTTTCCAATTTCCATGCGGCTGCTTTTTGTCCGTCTGACCCGCCCGTCTATAACGCCATCGGCCGTGTATCCCAGGCGATCTAACTTTAAGCGATCCATCCGAAGCGATCGGTCTGGTACGTACGCGGATTCCGATTGTAGAACGGCGGATGATAAACGACGTCGTAATGTCCCCGGCAGGCTAGGTCGCAGTCACTGTTCTCTCGACGTTTCGCTACGTTCTTTAATTTAATCCGACGTCAACGCTATTATTACGCTTACAATATATCGTATCTTATTATCAAGAGCCACACTGTGCTGGCGGTCGGACAAATTTCCGTGGTACTACACTTTCTGACAAAACTAAAATATATGAGGTCACTCCTCGTAACGCGCGTCATTTCTTTCTTGATAAAATGCTAAAAAATATTTTCTCTTCCCATAATTATCAAAGAGATATCCCAACAATTTTTGAATACTATAGTTCATTATTGATAATACTTGGAAAATGTTTTTGCAAATATTAATTCTATATTAGATCTATTTATTATATATTTTTATTCTATATTCTATATTAATTCAATTAAAATTCTTTCATAATTAATATTCATATTAAATAGCTCCAAAAAACTAATTAATAATAGGTATTTGCGATAACGATCGATTGTCCAGTAAAATAACAATAAAAAGGTAATTCATATATTATTTGAAAACATTATCAAAAATGCACAATTATCTGTGATATCGATTATAAAAATTCAATGACTCTATAATAATAATTATGAGAAATATAGACAATTAGTACGTATCTGTGCATAGAAAGGATGATTTTTTTCAAGTATCTAAAATTTAGCTAGATGCAGATCTGAAAATAATTTTTTGGATCACCAAAATAATTATGTAAGATACTTAAATTGGTTGTTAGAATGTCAAAACTTTTTGCAACATTGTTGAGCTTGAAATTGCTACGTACCTAATTATCTTGATAATCCGACAAATTTATTTTCAGATCTCTAACTAGATCTGAATTTTTAGATGGTTCAGCAAAATCGTTCTTTCTTTTCATATGATTAATAAACACATGTTTATAATTAAAAAGCAGATCAAGACGATATTTTTCATAGGAAACAGAATAATTTAGGAAAGTATGCTTTAGTAAACGCATCTGTCGGAAAGAATATCTTTTATATGCGATATGTGAATATGTAGGAATTTGCTGATACAGCGAGTTTGCATTCTCAGTTCTTGCAGTTTTGTATGAGGCAGATGTTCGTTGATGTCAGTTATTTCTAGATGCTGGTTTGCGAAGTGATATCCCGGATTAGTTGCAATTTCAGTAAATTCCGTGAGCATAAAATGTATACAATGCCCTAAAAGTACAACGTATTGTCGTAAAGTAACACGCGAAGCTCATTGTATAAATGGCCGATAAACGTCGACGTCGTAGTAATTTATATCGCAAAAGACTTGCGTGTCTAGTTGTCAATTGGTAGAACAATTAGGGAGACGTGTAGCTGAATGGGTTCCCGTATTTTTAATAGGCTATTAAATAACGAACTCATTCTTGAGATGTCTAATTAACGTACGGAACTTTGTTGTTGTTTATGGAGGTTTTCTTACTGGAGGAAACTAAGCAACGCTTCTTTATTTCACCACCGCCGCTTCCGTCACGAAGATAAGAATGCCGCGAAATAACGGCCCTTTATTATATACGGTAATAGGCGAAGTTCAAGCTCGGAACTTAACCGCGGCGTACATTTTCCCGGGGATAAGATGTTTCCTTTTGCTCTCAACCCTCGTCCAGGAATGGATAATAACTTTCCAGGATTTCAATTTTAGAAGGTTTTTTTGTACATATAATCGAGAAATTGTAATCTAAAAATAAAAGAAGTAATTATATTCATATACAAATATATTACTTGAAAAAATTATCAAAAATGCAAAATTATTCCGACTATTAAATCCTATAAAGGATTTAAATTTCAGATTTTATTAAATTTTATTTTTTTATTAAATTTTATTTTTCCACCGATTTGTTTCTGCGCAACATCGCCACTTCAATTCTCTGCCAAACGGATTATTTCTATGATGGGCATGTTACTTTACTTAAATTCGACGAACGCATTTACGATTACAATTGCTAGCTGAACACGGACACGATTCAGATACGAGTCCGGCCTGGTTTAAGATAGGATTACGTAGATTACCGTTTCCCACGTCGAATCACGGAATCAAATCGAAAAAAGGTCCAGCCCTGATCCATTCAAAGAAGTAAGTTCTCTGCACACTGATAGAATCACTAAAGAACGCAATATGTACCGGGATAACAAACGCAAATGGATATTACGTATCTTACGCGAATAGGATTCTATAATGATAGGTAAATTCGATCTTTCTATTTTCCCATCAGTGGCAGAAATTTGAAACATTTTCTTATTGAATTTTTACACTAAAAGAACAGTCCTGCTAAACTAATTAAAAATTTAGCTAAATATAGAACTGAAAACAATTTTGTTAAACTATTAAAATAATTATGTAGAACGCTAATATGTTTGAGCATCTTACATAATTATTTTGATTTAACAAAATTATTTTTAGATGGTCGATAAAGTTATTTCAGATTTGTATCCAATTAAATTTTTGAACATTTCAGCAAAATCATCTTTTTGTATAGTTATACGAGAACCTTGTTTCAAAAAGTTCTTCTAATACGAAGGTCTTAATATGTTCTTTATTGTACTATATATCACTTGTGTGCTACAGTTGGTAGCGACACATATTGAAATGCATTGGTATAGTTATAATTCTTAGAGAAATACGCGCAAACTGTTAGAAATTCTTTTATCATCGCTACAAATTATTTTCTCATTCTTATTCGCGCGGTGTCGCAGAGGACTGATGTATCCTAGGACACGTAGGAAACCCTATTTCACTCTGTCTTTCTGTCCTGCGACTGTCTCCGCTCTCGTCCTCGTCCAGTTTCGTGCAGTTTCGCGTGGATTCCGCAAGGTAAACGTGGAATAAAATTTCAAGGAAAACTGCCTTGAAAAGCGTCGGCGTGTCTCACCGTGCGACACGTTCTTTAAATAGAATCAACATGGATAGACGACACCGCGCTCTCACCACCGAGCATGAGCTCGGCCAGCTTTGCGGTTCTACGGATAGCAGGCGGTATCGGTTACGCGCGGCACGAGTTCCTACGTTCTAAACGATGGATCGATCAATCGATCGTAAGCCTATTATAAACTGCCGACGTACCGCTTGTACAGCGATATAACTAGGTAGCCGCTTATTCGAGACATAATGATCGTATAGTACGTGCATTTGTGTATTACGAATCGTTGACTCGCTATATATGGTTAGGTAAAGATTTAATAGTTCTTATATCAGGGCCGCTCTCCGTCAATCATCCGAGTTGAAAAGACGATGACATAGTTCTTATCAAACTGCGGAGAATATCCATAGAAATAGTTAGTATGGACCTTGAGCTGATAAAGCTATAACATGGCGCTAATTATTATTAATGAATGCCTCAGAGATTGAGGAGTGAATGAGATCACGTTAGTAAAGGTGATAAGCAATATAGCGCCGTTATACAGTTTCTAAGCAGGACATGCATGCGATCGTAAGCAATAACAAGTTTAAAAGTATTATAATATTAAACAAGATTAATCGAATACTCAGTTGGCCCCGTTTGCTATAAAAACTAACATTTGATCCGTGCGTAAATTGTAGCGATGAGAAAAATGGGATCGCCAACAGCAAATCTATCGAAAAATTATGTGATACGTTATCCAGCGTATTTAATTTTATTGATATAATAATATAATAATGCCATTTTGCACATGTAGAACACACAAAACATGGATGTTTTTCAACTTTTTAAAAATCTTTTCTTTCTCTCTCTTATATTTATATATAAAGGGAAAGCATGATTTTGCTAAAGTATAAAAATTTAGCTAGATGCAGATCTGAAAATAATTTTATTGAGTCATCAAAGTAAGTATGTAGGAGACGCTTAATTTGGTTGCCAGAATGTCAAAATTTTTTGCAGCATTGCTCATTATGCTTGAGCAATACTTAATTATTTTGATGGTTCAACGATTTTCAGATCTAACTAAATTTTTAGATGCTCAACAAGATCATTGTTCCCGTATACAAATTTATAAATCAGTAATTTATATTGATAAAGATTGTATTATATTTTTTGTAGCGTTCTTATTTCAAAATCAAATTCGCATTTTACAAAGATGAAATCGAGACTCTTACCGCTTACTTATTTTTACCTTTCCACAAACAGAGAAAATTGGCGAAAGTACGGATAGTCTTAATGCAGCAGCATTAAAGCGGCCGCGCATTTCACCCTGCGATTATACGGCGTTAATTAGCCGGCAAAGCCGCGGTTTAACCTACAGTTACCTCAACGATTTCCGGCCCGAATTTCAGCCCGTTCTATACGGACTGTGTACGGACCGTGAGCCTAATTATCTGACGAAAGACGCCTTCCATCTCCAAAGAGTCTCCAGAGTCTTTGCGTCTCGATGGAAAGTGTGGCCTAGCAAGTTTGTTAGCTACCCTGTTACGACGAACTATCTCGCGCGAACTTCTTCAAAAGGCCTTATGGTGGTATCACGAACACCCGCGCCGCGGGAATTACCTTGCGGATCTCTAACGTGTTCTTCGCCTCGGCGTCACCTAGGACGATACGTGTCGGTGCTTTGAATTTAAATTGAACACATCACGTACACGCTGCTGTTCGTGCATATCTACCCGTGCGGACTGTGTGCATCACGTGCACGGACTCTCGATATATGCGCATCCTTGTACCAGACTCATCGTCGTCGTCGACGTTGTCTGGAACGAAGGGCGCAACTCGCGTTTGTTATATTCCAGCTTTTTTCTTGTTTTCTCTGTTTTTTACGTAGCTCGCTGTACCATTTTGTTCGTTGCCGTTGCGGAGCTCGATCGATGATGGCTTTCACCCGCGGCTTTTCCCCGTACCTCGTTTTGGTCCACGCGTCTCGTCACAATGGATGGAGACTACGGATTACGTTTGCGCGACGTTCGACGGAAGCGGGTGCATCAGCTTGTGCACGACGCTGATAAGAAAAATGAATGATCTAGTATCGGGATCGCAGGCATGTATGGCAACTCTCGTGAAACGATTCGCGAGATTTCGTTTCATTGCCAACGGTCTGAAACGGATCGAGTCACTTACAAACTTTTGGCGATTTAAATGCTCAATGGGACATGCAAACGTTATGATGGATGCGCACCTATTACATAAGGGAAATGGTGCAGCTTTTGTTTCCACAACGCGATGACAGAAGAATATAACGATGTTACAGCGCATAAAATACGTTGAAAAATTATCGAGAAAAGATGTTATTATGGGAAACATAAAACTGCCACATTAAATATTACGCAAAGGCAAAGAGGATATTAATACTTTTTATCAACTCTTTTAGTTCATTGTACTTTATTTATAGTCAACTTCTAGTCGACAAGTAAATATCAAGGATACGCGATGAAACATATTTCCTACCTCTATTTGTGTGTAATTTTTCTTTCTTTGCAAAAACTCTGGATGTCGTCTTACAAAACTCATTCTCATCTAACTGGAAAGCATCTTTGGAAGTAACATCGTATTTACTTCATTTAAATAACATTTTTTCTTTAGACCAATCATCCTCGGTTCACTCTCGTTGTGCGTCATTTTGTGCGTACAACGCTTTAGAGATATAGTATCTCGCAGTAAACACATTTAGGTTCAATTTTTCGTTATCTGATTAACTTGGGGTTAAGTACTCTACCTGATATTCAACCCAATGGATTTCATCTATGACATCATCATATAAATGAAGCCCATTGGATCATCAGATTAAGCCTAACCACAAATTAACTAGATAGTGTAAAACTGGGGTTTAGCGACATAAGAAAGGATCAGAAAAGAGACTACAAAAATCTAAATAAAAAATTAAATAATTACTTATCATTTATAGAAGTTTTTATTTATTGAGAAAATAATTATTAAATATATTTGTTATAGTAATTCAAATCGTAATAATTAACATTCATATATTAATATAAACTTAAATAATAATTTTAAACAGAAAACAAACCTTGCCATTCGGAATTATTTTTGTTTAAAGTTATAGATTATTAATAAAATATAAATCTTAATTATTGTAGTTTAAAAAGCTAATTTTTTGAATATAAAAACTCTTATAATTGATAAATATTGTCGTTTTTATTTGACTTTTTCTTTTTAGGTATTCGCAATTTTCCTACTCTTCTCTACATTAAAAATATCAAAAACATGTAATGATATGTGAATTAAATAGTTTCTAGTTAAGTGTTACAATGCAATACTCTAAACGTATATCGGATTATTACTAGATGCGAGAAGTAAATGATTATTATTCTAATATAGATAAATAGAGAGATAAAAGCATTTATTATTATACTGGCTAATTCTTTGAGAACATAAAAACAAAAGAAAAACGTAAGAACAAAAAAATTACAAATACTAAAAATAATACAGCAAAAATAATAGAAATATAAATAAAATGTAAAATGAACTATATAATGACCGAAAAGTATAATATGTTAGAATAGTCGCGTTTATTCCATGTTCGTGCAATTTCTTACTTTGCCCTAATTAATATATAAAACGATACAGTTCAATCACCATAGAACGAAACATTCCTAATATTATGTTGTAAAATAGATCTTTTACAAATGCTCAAATTCCTTAGATAGAGAAATTTGCGGTCGCGTGTGCGGTTTTCGTACGTGTTCTATATCTAATCTCGGTTTACCTACTGGCACGTGTACAGACATACCAACGAGATACTTCATTCTAGACAAAAATTCTTGTATCTTCATTCGATGTGCATGTCACTCCGTTTTTCGAACATTTTATTTTTGAAAGAATAGAAAGAATCTCGAGTACATTCTTTCAAGTAGAAAGACATAGGGCATTTTGTACGTCCCTAGAGCGCGTAAAGTCTGTCTAAGTCTGTCTAAGATTAACTGAAAGCACATTGCATTACAATATGTAGACATTCTGAGATATTCCATTAACATTCCCCAGAGCGACCAAGATCATCCTTAAATGTCCCAGATGGCCCGATGTGATAGCTACGAATACAACTGACACACGACGGTACGAGAGATTCGCACTACGTTCACGTGCAGGATCCATTCCCGTATTTTACAGCAGTTAAGGATTTGAGCACGGAAGGGGAAATGATGATTACTTTAATTTCAACACTGAAAAAGATTTGATAATAGCTATCAAATGTAGAATGGAGTGACTTTAATCAAATGTTTATTTAATATAATTAACATAATTTCAATTAATATAATTCAAGTAAGTTCAAATTTGTTTACAGTTTTTCAGCACATTAACATCTTTCTAATATGATACCGAATTGAGCATCAAATTACTAAAAATTTGCTTATCAATTCAATTTAATTTGTGATATTATTACAATAATTTAATTGCGGAATTTATAAGTTCGGAAATCAATTCGGCGCGCAGTTCGAATGACTACAATAAATATGATATATATGCATATACAGCGGGATAATTTGAATAACGGGAAAATTTGAATAATAATAAGTGTTTGCAAGAAAATTTGAGACGTCATATTTTATATTTGAAGTTAGTAGCAAAGAAGATGTAGTCTACATATTCATGTAAGTTTAAAAAGAACCTAAAAATGTTTCCTATATGCACTAACAATTATCACATCGACTAGTGATGCATTTTATTGAATAGTTGTAGTATAAGGTGTTGGAATTAATTCGTAGCGTTTTACAAGTGATGGGAAGTACTTTCATTAATGTATTTTTTAATGCTCATGTGAAATAAATAACATTCTTTCATTAAAAAACGCTACGAATTAATTCCAACACCTAATATATTATGATGTTTTTAATTCATACACTTGAGAAAATTGAAATACACTTTTATGGGGCAATTTGGATAATACATTCAGTTTCCTAATATTTGTATCTCAGTTGTTTTAAGACACATTTTATTGGAGTAAAGAGAGCATGGGATAAGCCGTTACAGCTGTTACTGATGATGTAATGTCCATTTTAGGAACTACATAGCTATTTAATATTCCCTACAAGAGTTTATACAGACAAGTTCAATAAACAAAAACAAATATGTAGAAACAAATATGTGTGAAATTGAAGTATCTAGCACTTCTATTGGGCGTCCTGCGCCTATGTTCAGTAACGTAGTAGAAAAAAACTATAGCAGAAAGAAAAATATCTCGAAAAACCAAAGGTTTTGACGTGACTCCAAAAGAATTGTATATCGCAGCATATTCCTGATATCGAAACACCTTTATAGTCTCAAAGTAAATAAGCTGGTAATGATTATTGTTATCTAACTTTTTGTAAGAAGAACAACTTAAGAAAACCTAAAACCTTCTTCATAGCTAGAACTACTGGGGTTAACGAAGAAGCAGTGAATGCGTATTTTAAAATATTGGACCAAATTATGGACTATTTTAATACAAAATTTGATTTTTGTTGAATTTTAATGTTAATTTTCAATGTTATTCAAATTACCCTTTAAGATATCCAAATTGTCTCTCAAAATTGAGCTTCATTAAAATTATAGAGGAAAATCGGATAATGGCATTACGTTTCAAGATTTGAAGATTAATTTTTTATACTTTGGGTAAGTGAGTTTCCTGTTATATATTCAAAGTAACAATAAAATTATTATTTTTTTTGAGAAATTGTTTAAAATGTTTGAAATTATTCAAATTATCTCGCTGTATCCTACATATGTAGTATATATATAATTCATTGAATTGTAAATTTTAAAGTATTAAAGTAAATTTTAAAGTATTAAAATTTAAAGTATTAAAGATCCAACCTCAACCTTATAGGCTTTGATATTTTTACTTGTTGTTTATTCACATTAATAAATGATCTTAATAAATCATTAATTATTAATATAAATTTAATTATATAATATAATTTTATTTTTATAAATATTTTCTAAGTGTTATCAAACATAATAATTAATCATTTGTTAATAATTGCTAAAAATATTTAGAAAAAAAATTTTTTTGGTAATTTTAACCGATCATTGACTGAAATTGCTAGATTCTTTTTTCAATGATTGTGGCTCGATTTATAAAATAAAAATTGTTTTATATAACTTTTATTGAAAAAAAGTGGCTTTAAAATAAATATACTCTATGCTTGCAAGCCAAAAATGAAAAAATATTTAAAATAACATAGTAGAATTAATAATAATAAATCCTTTGTAACAGATATAATTAAGTAGTACAGCGAAAAATTTGTAACTCCCTCATAAGAACTTTGTTAAATATGTCAAAACAGAATTTGAAAAAGTTAAGCCGTTTCTGGAAAATCTTGCGGACAAACGGACGGATGGATAGACGGTCAGATCAATACTGTGAAATTATAAAGTAGTTTACTAGGCTCGCGCTGTACTACTTAATAAAACATATAATGATGCTTTTTCACTAACTATTGTACCCAATCATGATCATAAATGATCACAAATGTACGTCGATCGAGTTTGAACGGTTTGAAATCCCACAAGACGCACTATCGCCGCGCTTCGGCGTCAAACAACGAAGAAACAGCAGAAGCATTAGAGTCGCATTAGGGATTGCATTAGAGTCGGATAATAGTTCGATAGTAATCAGTAGCAAGAGGCTTTACCTAGGTCTCAGTCGACAGACACTATTGTTTTGATGAGAAGGACCTACTTCACTCGGCGCTGTATTCGTAATTCGGTAAAGGATCGAGGTAGAGAGAAGCGTGGGCTGTACGGAACATTCGCGGAATCTGTAACTTACGGAAGTACATTGTACTTGTCTATTGATCTCTCGTCACGGCCGCGCCATCGTGACTCGCCGATCGCAAGTTCTTCACCACAAGTCCGAAGTATGAAAGTTAGGCAAGGGATGTTCGCACATTGCGTCGTTGAACAATCGGATCCTTGAAATTATATTCTTGGAATTCGAAAATGTAAGGTAAATGTCTATCGAACCGGACGGATAGCACAACTCCGTCGTGAATTCCAAACTGATTGGCATCCCGTGCAGGATGGATCGGCGATGCGCGGCGTGGTAGTCCTTTGGTAAGGATGATTGCAAATGAAAATTGCACCTAAAAGTCACGGTGCATTCTCATGGGGAGAGGGAAATGACAAAGGCCCACTTGTAAATTGAAATTTACACATTGCGGCTTCAAATTTTCATTCTTGCTGCGAATATCGGTTTTTACGGTATAACGCGCGTGAATGATGTAATGACATGCGTTCGTAGATTTAAATATCGCAAATATTCGCGGGTTCGGACGAGTTGGTTTGGTTACCGCGTGTCAGATGATAAATCGTGACGGACGTTTTCGAAATTCACGTGCGTGGAAATATAACCATCGATCTGTCTGTATGGGTCGTGCTTTTGTCAACGATAAGCTCGCCATTGACAACAATTGAGCCGTGTGAGCTGTAAAAGCCGTACACAAAATCCACGAGAGAATCTCTCTCATGGAGCTATCAACGATATTTTTTAGTTTAAGGTTATCTGTACATGTACATCTGTATAATCTCAAAATTTATAACTAACAATGCATTTTAATATAAACAATTACAATGCGTATACGAAGATAAGTTGTTATTTAAAAATATATAAATTTATTAAATTGCAATATGAGATTTACACTTGCAATATCAAAATCTATGATTAAAAATTAAATGAAATATCATTGCGTTAAAATAAGAAACGAATGTTGAAAAAACATAATTTTTCCACACAAATTATTTATCACTTAGATTTAATGAAAATTAACACGATTTTTATACAATCCTTTAATTCGGTTTATCTCTTTAATAAACATAAAATATGATTTAATTTTAATCGATCAATCCAAAAGCATAAGTAAAGCAATGAGATCCGAAACAAAGCAATGAAATTATACGCGAGACGCGAGAGGAAGTAGTTGAAGTAGAAAGGTACATCCACTTGAAGTCGACGACAATATTCACAACACGTCGCGGGAAGCGCTGTAATGTGCTCTTACCTCTGACAAAGCGAATGCTAATCAAGTAGTACTACTCCGCGGAGTTCAGCGCGCATTAAAATTCATGGCAGATCGATATAACAATTAATCTTAGCACGCGCGGTGCATCGAATCGTCGTACGTCGGTAATCGATACTCGATGGAAGACAATTAAGATACAAGATCCGGCATTGGAGATGAGGATACGTACGTTGTTTCTGTGCCTTGCGAGACAGAGGTTGCTGCGACGATCGCTTCGTAAATTTATCCCATGCCCGGCACGTCCCATCGGATTGTTTCGTTACTTATAGGTTCTTATTATACGAGGATCCATATCCTGAGGATCCACAGGAGAGTGTTGGCATTCTCATGCCGTTAGCGAGAACCTTTAACGGAATGCAAAATTTATTCTAGGATCGGGAGGGTCCTCAGGACCGATCTTCTCGTAATCGCTAGTCAATATCGTAAAGAGACGATGATCACGAGTCGGGCGGTCAATTTTCCTGGGCCGGTGGGAATATCCTCGGAATTCTTGACGTATTCTCGGAATGTCGAAGACGCGTGGGATATGCCTATTGATCTTTCCGCGCTGAGTTTCCGATGTGGTCGGTATAGTCAGTGACACGTGACTGCAGGGCATCTCGGATCTCGTCGAGTTCTTAACAGGTAGTTCTTAACATGATAATTTCGTCCTGTCTTCTGCACGTTCCACGTGCTTCACTATTTTGAGAAGGAACATGACGCACTGTTCATTTCGTTATCTAGAATTGTAAAGGTAATTTAATCGATTAGCGGAAATATAGGAAAGATTAAAGAAATTAATAGATCATAAAATAAAGAAAATGAAAGAATGAAATAGAAGTTAAGCATAAAATTAAGTATTTAGGTACTTTATATTACGTTTATCCGTTTATACCGTTATCTACGCGAGTCAGCGTTTTCCTAACGTCAAATGTGTTCACGATGACAGAACGTCTTTGAGATCGCATCAGTGCGAGAAGAGTCAGGAAGTTGGCGATGAGACTCGCCAACCTGACCCAAGAAATGGGTGATCCTCTGCGACCACCAGTCAGCACGGATAGACGATCAGCTCTCGCTAGTGCACGGAGGCCGCGCAAGAAGATGACAGGGATGGCACTCCATTATCGTTCTGTAACTCCTTTTAATTATCTCGGCCATAAGTTATAACCGGATTCGCGCTTTTTCGCGTCCTTATCGGACCGGGGCCGCGATTTTCCCCGGTGCCGACGGGAAGAAGAGGAAAAAAGAAAAACGAAGAGAGGAGTGGTGATGAGGAAAGAGGTCGACGCGCGAGGGAACAAGGAGAAGAATAAGGAAAACAAGAAGAAGTAGAAGAAGATGAGGAAGAAGAAGGAAAAGGGGGATGCGCGCAAGATAGGCAACGGGGTAAAAGGGTGGCGGCTCCCTCATGGGGCGGGGGTAGGGGAAACGGTCTGATATACAACCGGGCTATGGGAGGAAATCGCGCGCGCGCGCGCGCATGTACGTGTACAACCACACATACACGCGCACGCCGCACAGCCACCCACACAGGTAGCTTGAGGTGCACACAGGCGCAGTTCCGCAGGCTGAACGGGGCGGCTGCGTGCTCGACACCCGAGTGGCGCTCGCGCAATGTAGTCCCTCGGCTATCCTCGACGCGGGAGCATCGTCGTTTCGAAAGAGCCGCGACCTTCTCCCCGTCGCGTCGCGTCGCGCGCGTCGCGTTCTCAGTGGTGTCCCGTGTCAGGGGGTGAAGTACGCGCGAGAGGGGCCCATTTCGTACTCCTCTTCTGCGAGAACTCTCTTCTGCGGACTTCTCTTTCGCCTGTGTGTAGGATTCTGTAGAGGAGCGCGCGAAATCACGTAGCGACGACGTGAAAATCCAGACCTCGCAGACTCCATCCCCGTGCGGTTCTTTGGAATTGACGGAGACGTACGTATCTATTTTGCCCCCGGCATTTCTTTTCGCCCTCGTTTCTTCCCGCAAACATTTCTTCTTGCCCATTCGTGTACGTGCATATTCTAAAACGGAGTAGCGCGACGCGAGATAGTGCGTGACGCGGTGCGTAAATATTTCCGGGGGCATCTTTATACGGTCTACGATCTCTTGACGAAGTGATAGTGATGGTATAGTGAAGTAGTGTCTATAAAACGATATATCGTGGCGCTAAATGAATGATTGCGCCGGAAGATTTCGATCGTCCAGCGAGTCATCTGCACGACGTTCAATTGAGGTGTGAGATCGGAGTGGAGAACACCAAGTACATATCGGAGCGTCGTTGGACATTCTAGAATTTTGAAAAATTTAGAACATTTCGTGTCGCAGGAGTGATTACGTACTTATTCAGCAATAAATCCTTCACTGCCCGTTAAAAAAAATTCAAATAAATTTCGCTGAGAAGAAAAGAAGAAGGAAACGATGCCGATCGTTAAATAAGGAAAAAATCCTTTGATTACAGATACGTATGCGAGTTTCTTCGCAAATTCCGTCCTGCAGTGCTTTGCCTCGCTAAACATAAAGAAGTGAAACAACTTCCAGCTTCATGATAGAAGGCCTTTGAACGCTTAAGGACGTCGATGATCTCTCTAGGGTCTGCGTTTAATTGTCGGTGGCATTAGACGTGCAGAAGTACGTTACAGGCGAAATAGACAGCTAGAGGAAGGCAGCTAGTGGTAGAAAAAAAATCGCATCTGTCAGAAAAGAGAATCGTGCAACGGCGCGACTAATGGGGAGATGTTAAAGTTAAAAGCCACTTGTAAAATGCATCGTCTCGCGGGTGTCACAACACTGAGGCTGTACAAACGAAACTTGTTTATTGGTTCCGCAACACCGACGTCGATGCAGAATTGAAAAGTTAGAAAAAAATCAGCGGTTTGCTCTCTGTTGTCAACGCTATCGAAAGAGTTTTATGCGGCGTGGGCGGACAGAGCTCGCAACCGTGAAAGGGAGCGATTTGTATAGACCAATCGTCGAGCGACAGCTATAAAGAAACAAAAGAAAAGAGAGGCGAAGTTCCTTCCTCGTTTGTGATTATTATCGAAGTACGTTCGTAGTTGATCCCTCGAGCGGAGGAAGAGAAATTGCGAGTCCGGAAAAATGCGGTGAAGCCGTGCACAGTGCACACAGGGCAAATAACCGTGGAATGATCGATGGAACGTCCAGTGCATCGTGCGGATTGCATTAATAACGACGACCAGTCTAATGCATCGCCAGCGATCTTACGGTCGTTGACGTAGCGAGAAGTATCAAGACGCCGCTTAGTGCCGGAAACGATCCTTCCATCGATCAATATGGATCACGGGGGAATAATCTTCGTCGGCAGAGCGAGTGATAATGGTGATGCGGAGGCATTCTCCATCTAAGTGAGAGCTGGAATCACGCGGCCGATATTGCCAAGTTAAAGTTTATCATTATCGCGATTGACGTCAAAGCGCCGCGATGTAAATAAGCAAAGTTCGTTCACGCACAGATTGCTAGATTTAACGACAATCTCCGACCGAGGACGTGAATAGTAGACGTCAAATTAATTATTGAAGCATCTGTTTTTCGGGATAGTCAATGTGGTCATTCGGAATACGCGATTCACGAAACCACGATACATTACGCAGCAATTAGTGACGTCGATTTGTAATTCGGAGAATGTGGTACCGTCGTAGAGTTGTTTCGTGATAGTGAGCGAATTATTGAGCAGTGATCTCCATCAGTCCCGTTTAGCGCGATTTTATCGACGAGGGAAAAACTAATTGAGACGTCACGTTTTAATTTGTGCGACGTGAAGCGAGATTACGGCATTCCCATTCGCGCGCGAGTGGTTGTGCATGGGATGTACGGTGATACGAAGTGATTCTGTCCGTTCTGAACGAGAATAGGTGGAATGCCGCGAACGTCGATGCACCGAGTGTGTTAGTGGATCCGCCTCTATCGTTTAGCGTTTCCTGAAAACGACTGTGATGCGTCTGAGATAGTATACCAATATGTGAATGAACCACGCTGGGGAAAAGCGATGTCTACTTCTCTTCCCACACTTGTCTGTTTTATAATTTGTTTTGGTGAGTGTACTGCATCTATATAAATTACAAACACTTATATTGAAGCATTTATGAATTATGAAAGAGATCTGCTTAAGGATGTTTTATACATATTTTCAAAATGATCACAAAATTATGAAAAAATTACAGATTATTCGAAATTGCATTTAAAAATAATAACGACAAATTTAATTTACTATCTGGTATTTTTTTAATCTGTGCTCTAATAAAAATGTATTATAAAAAATCTGACAAAAATCTCAATTTTTTAATTTAAGTACATAATATATTCAAGATTATTTATATATAGAGTTATATTGTGATGCATGAACTAGTTGTCCAGTAAATAAATAAAATATTTATTTGTTCTGTATCTTTATAACTAATTAATAAATCGCAATGAAACTTTGCATAAGTTACTTTAAATATTTAAAGAATTTACAAAAAAAATTTAGATTTTTGTTATTAAAAAAATTTTAATTTTTAACAATAAAAATGATAACAAATAAAATAAATAAACAACAAAAATGTGTTATTAAATAAAAATGTCATCTTATTCATCACATTCATATGTATAATATATAGTTTATTTGAATTGTAAGTATTAAACACATTTCCAAATTTAATTTTCTTTGCAGGGACTGTAAGCGTGATATATCCTTAACCTTCGATTATAGCTTTGAGTCTTTCGAACCTGAAGCGAAAATATTTTACAATCTGTATAATTACATAATACTATGAGATTCTAAATTGTAGATTTAAAAAATTTCTAATTTTTCTCTATATTGAGAAAAATTTTTGGTTAAAAATGAACGAGAGATTCTAATCATATCAATTGAAATTATGATTATTTCAACTGGAATTATAATAGATTTAGAAATTTCTGATTTGTTTATTTTCGATTAGAATTCCAATTAATGGAATGGATCAGACTCTTCCCAATCGTCGTAGGTTCACTTGTATTGTGTACTTCAAACAGAACTTAGGTATAGTTTTCATAACTAGTAGTTAATTACAGTTATATTAGGTAATTAGATAAATGCATCGATGCGAGTGTTTATCTTGGAATTTTGGTTCATGTATTTCGTTAGTATCATTGAACGTTGGTTAACATTATAATATATGTATGCGCATAATAACGCATTTTGAATGTGTAAACCTACCAGCTTAAAATTTCAAATATCGGGAAAAGCTAGGCAAATCAAACAGATCACGATTCTCGAACGTCGGTAATCGATGTATTCTCGTTAATTGCACGCGCAATTATTGAGGCACCTAATAATAGCGGTATATTACGTGGCTTTAACTACCGTATGCTGTTACGTTACGTTCAAGTCCCGAGCATGTACGTCCCAATTAATATTTCGTGACTCGACGCAGTCAAGTCACCTATGCAAAAATAAGAGTTCATTGACGATCGCGATGACATGTCTACCGACAATAATATGCTTATGTATATGGCGATGATTGTAATGACTGCCTCTAAATGAATTTTTATGAACAGGGATTATGTCAAGAGAATACACACATATAACGTACAGTTATCAAAATATATTTTGCATTTTTTTACAAGCATTGCCACACATAACGAAGCTCACTGAATATTTACAAAATTTGAGAATGGGACAATATATAAAATGTCATGCAATATGCAACATTTTAATGAATTGTATGTATTATAGCGGATTTCAGATCGAACATTAATAGTTTTGTGTAGGAAATATATGTGTATAGATTTTGCACACTTAGGTTAAAGGATAAAAATCGATTATAATTGGGTGTAAAATACATAAAATTGTTGAAACTGGCATTTTTTAACATAAAGATTATATATATATATATATATATATATATATATATATT
>NW_011627253.1:38336-77027 GCF_000204515.1 Acromyrmex echinatior | reverse complement strand
GCGATTCTCCAACATCGCATCTGAGAACATTATATGTGATAGCGACATCTTCAATGGACAGCAGCTCATTGATTGCGAACTATTAGCTTTAGTTTTCAATAAGTACGAAAACCGATGTAATAAGATGTAAATAAAACATTTTTTGTTAGCCTTATTTCATGTGTATTGTCTTTTACTTCCCATCCTTTGCCTCGACGCGCCAGGAAAAACCATAAAAATTGAAAAAACTGTATCATACAAAAGAAACTCGTACTCTATTAATTCTTCCATCCTTTCTTCACTCGTAGCACGCGCGCTCTATCTTTCTCTAACATGCAAGCCTTTATTATCGATACATTTTTAAAGAAAAGAAAAATATGTCATGGTCAAATTCAAACCTTTATTATCAATGCATTTTTAAAGAAAAATATGGTCTAATTTTGATAACAAAAAAGGAGCCCTATTGTGTAGGAGCCCTATTGTGTAGGACTAGGATTAGACCTTTCGCTCTCTTTCCCCCGCGTTAGGTATTCCCCGCGCCTACAAGTACTTCCCCGCACCCCGCATTCCCCTCTAGCCCCATGGCTTAGAACCCGCCTAGTATATCTATTAATATGATAAAATATAAAAAATAAAATAGATAATTTCTACAAATTATTTAACAAATATTGCAGAGAACAAATAAACATGATCACGTGTTCATAATATAGAAAGATGTTTCGCCCTTAAATACAGGAAGGATGAGTCTCTTAAGAAGGAAGTGAATTCTAAATTCATCTGTATTACCGAAACACATATAATTTTAATATAACAATTATTTTTTTCTCTGTTACTCATTCGAAAATCATTTCCAGGATTAAAGAAAACGCATTAATGTCTGCGATGTAGAATCTTAATGAAGAGAATGACTGAATGTTTCCAAATTGAGATTTTTTTTATCATTTCTTACTCCAATATGATGCTCTAGAGTTGTTACGTCGTAACAATATAAGCTTCATATAAAAGCTGTATTTATTTTTACAATCTGTATTTATGAAATAGTAGTCCACAGACTAATAGTTTGCACGAAAAAGCAATGTAGATTTCTTAAAATTTGATTTAAACTTTCAATTAGAACGTTATTGTTATACGAAAATTTATTATATCTACATTTGCGTGAGATATTGATGTAGTAGTACGTTGTGATGTATTGATGACACGTAATTTGAAAATATTATATTTTTGAGGAAAATATTATATTTTTAATTTGAGTATATGTTATAGATAATTAAATGTAGAGGCAGAGAATTAAAGATGTTTTATAAATATTTCCAAAATGATAACGAATTAAGAACGAGATAAATCAAATGAGTAAGTATTAGCGAGATTAAAGATTAAAATTTTTGAAAAAAATAAAAAAATAAGAAATTGTTAAATTTGAAACATATAATAAATTTTTAAGTATAAAAGCAATTCTTTAAAATATCACACTAGTATCAGGTTTGGATCATCTCGAACAGTTGGTATCCTACTTTTATATCCATACATATAAAAAATTATAATGACGCACGTATTTTATTATTATTAAGTATAGATACTTCTTCGTAACCACTATTCTAAAAAATATCATTTTTAATAAAAGATAATTTTTAATAATGTGTTAGAACAGCTGGGATTTATTTGTATATTTCGATCGATTTTTAACTTGGTTCCTGTATCTTTTATTTCATCAACCCGCCGCCAATCGGCATTTAGGCTGCGCGCAAGTTGGTGAAGTAAGGGACAGGAACCAAACTGAAAATCGGTCGAAATATGCAAGTAAATTCCAACACTGCGTTAGAACATATTTTCACATACGAATTTAAATATTATTTTAAAGATACGATAAAAATGGTAATTGTAATTAACATCCTGTCAAAATTATTACTATTATAAATAAGTAGTCTAGAAGATTTAGAATTCACACCCTCCTATAAAAAGATAGCTTGATGGAATAACTTAATTTTTCTTTGAGGATAGATTTTATGAATTTTACGTGGAATCAGTATACAATAAATTATAAAAATTGTTCTTCTTTGTATCGAACACTAATCACAAAGGTACATTTATTAAATTTCATTAGATGAATTTTAATAAATTTTATAATCGTAACAATTAAAAGTAAATACGATTTATTTATTGTTGATATTTCATTCCGTCAATACTACAATAACGATTACTTCAATAAAATGTGTGTTACATACAATATATATTCAACGCTTTCGTATAATCACGCATTATTAATTTTTTAATTATATTACTATGTAATAATATCATTTCTATTGTATTTTGATAGCATTTACTGTTGTATGGTTTTAAATATACCAGAATTAGTCGTTAATTGAAAAAATTTTTCTCGTTAACTATCCGTAGAATATTTTATTGAACAATATCAAAGATGCTTTTTTGTTAATTATTGGGGCATTTCGTTTTATGCATAATATATTGTTTTTCTTTGTTCATCGAATGTAAACAAGAATAAATGATGGATGATGCGCATGTACCCATAATCTATGAGGTACTTACAAAGTAACATAGAGAAATTTAAATTAATTCTATTGCTACTTTTAAATTTCTATGCATTTTTCTCAAAATTATATTAATGGAGGAAAGAGAAGACGTTTTTTCGTCAAGTACATACCACCCACACAGAACACATCATCCATTAGACGTCCACATGATCTTTATAAATCCATACGACATCTATCTCCACATGGAAGTCACATAGATGTTTATTAGAGATCTACAATAGATATTCATTAGAGATTTACGATATATGATCCACTAAAAATCTACGATGGACGTTCATTAGATAGACTAATATTTACATTTTATTCTTAAATTAATATTTTTAACTGACTTCATAAACATATTCTACAAAAAAGTTAAAATACTATATATATGTATAGATCATATTTTAATATATACATATAGAAACTATTTAAATTTATAGAAATTGATACAATAGTTAGACAATGTAAATCAATTATAAATGAATAATAGAGCTCCAACAGACGTTGAAAGGACGTTATACAATTCAAAAGTAGATGTTTTGTAGAGCTCTAATAGATGATTAAAAGACATTATATGAATTAAATGTAGCTGTTTTAGAGAGCTTCCGTATGATTAATAGGTATTGTAATCAACTGTATTATGCGAGGTCTACAATAGAAGTCGTAGCAGTAGAGTCTTAAGTCGTAGAAAATTGATCAATCATAGTCTATTATTCTTCTCATATTCAATTGTGATTGGTTAATTTTAGACAAATCACGGCGCGCGACATCGGCCAAGCAAAATTAGATTATCCGACACTTATCCAATGTTGTCTCTTGTAGTAATGTAAATTATTTATATTTTATATATTAAATTATGATATTTTTATTATATCTATATAATTTTGTGTACTGGTTTAGTTGATTGTAATTGAAGTAGTTGTTATACCCCTCGTAGGGATAATAATGAAGATTCAGGGTGTGAGGTTAAAAGAATTTCAGAACCAATGATTTTCTTAAAAAAATGTTCACTCACTAATAATACACAACTTGCTTGTTTATTAATTTATCGTATGATCAACGACTTTTATCGCTGCTCACGTTACCGAGTGTTATCGTGTACGGCCGTTCCCACTTACAAAGTGGTACTTTTTGATTACGACTAAACGTACGCGACGTATTGTATCTGCACTATTTGACTTCTCGGTCCAAAAAGCGAGTACATATTTTGTTTTAAGATGCTGAACTGGTCAGCTTAATTGGATTTTGCCCTGGTTCCATTGTCAAATGCAATCGGTCAGTACCGACCGCATTTGGCAATCTCTTGCAATTATGTGACACCGTATGAAATTCATGCGTGGTTATCGCACTGGTCTAAAATATATTCATTTACAATCGCGAATTAAGCGTTTTTTATATATTTAAATTGGGTCCGATATTCCGAAATATTAACGCAATTTACTACATGATTAAATACTATTTTAAATGCTAGTTGAATGTAGTTGAAGCTGCAACATCCCTTCTCCTTTGAAAAAGAAAAATGAGTAATGATAGATGGCACGAAGTTTTTCGTCATACAATGTCATAGTATATGTTATATAAATTTACATTTTTTCTATAATCTAAGATAGTGGAGGTAATAGGATTGAACTTCTTTTTATTTTTATAAATTTTTTGCATAAAAAATGAGTTAATACTGCTAACATAATAACAATAATTATTCCGGTAGTTGTTATGGGATAAATAAATTGTTTTTGTTTTTAAAATTCTTGATCACTTTGTAACTCTTCATGTATTTTATTTAATTTCATATCTAGATATTTCAATTCCATGGGATCTCGAACAAGTTATTTTAGTTTTATCTGTTCTGTCTTATTTTCTAGTAGTCGTATGTCTCATAATAGTGTTATGTTCACACTTGATAAATAAGAGTCTTAGTCCGTACGGATAATTGTGATTTTATGACGATATTCGTTGTAATAATTCTACAATTATCCTGTAATATTGGGTCATCTAAAAAGTATCCGCGGTTTTTTGTCACTAGATGTGTGTTGATGGTCATATATCTAGTGACAAAGTACCGCGGATACTTTTTAGATGACCCAATACTATTTTGTCTGTATTTGTTTTAGTTTCTTTTACCTCTGGGGAATTTTTGCACTTTATATTTATTACCTCTTTTGTAGATGTAGAGTATAACCAAGAATTCTCAAATTTTTTCTAAATTACATCCTGAGATGATACATATTTATAATCGCAATGTTTATAATGCTAGTCATGTCTTAAATAATTGTACTTCGCAAATCGCTTTGAGAGTTATTCTATATTTACAGCAAGGTTTGCTCGCATAGGTAATTCGAATTTATTTTAATACATTCTCGGAGATCGTTGTCTGTTAGCGTCATGTATGTATGTTGTTCAGTGTCTATTGGCTATGGGTTATTGATGTCTACTGAAACAAATACATTATCATGGTACACCGATAGTGGTGTCGCGTGTAGTATTTCATATATCGGTGTCGCTATTAAAGGGAATCGCAACACTGTATATATGTTACTTTCATTGCAAAAGGCGCTAATTTTAATCATTTCTTCGATATTAATCTACTCTCGCCCATTTAATGTAAATAAAAAATATAATCCTTCTGGTAAGATTGCGGCTGCTTCTCTAAGATTATCTATTATATGTTTTATAGGCATTAATCATGGATGTAAAATTCCTTCCTTAGTGTATGTTAAGTATTCTAATACATCTTCCATTTCGCGTGTTAAATCATTAGTTGTCGTCGTTATTAGTGTAAAATATTCATCTAACTCTTATTGCTGATTGAATATTAATCCCTGTTTCGTGATTTTTTTCAATAGCTTCGGCTAATTTATCTTCATTATTCTCTACCGCGTGTTTTAAATTGTATATGTGACTAATTGTTGAATTTATGTTGATTGCTTACAGCATGTCGTGTTAGCGCGTTCTCGTTATGTAAGAGCTCAATTGTTCGTTAATAACTTTTTCGTTAGCGTCTATTGCTCCAAATAATCGTCTTTGCTATAGTTCCTAATCTGTCTATTACCACGTCTTTTGTTTATTGGTGCCTTGTAAATTATTTGAATAGCGACTATTAAATTTTTAGCTCTATCATGGCTCTTTTTAGCGATCATATATAAATTTTTACATGTATTCACATGCGGAATAATGTATTTACACATTTCTTCTGCTTTGCGGACATTTTCCTGTAATATCGCTAATCGTTTAATTAATGCTGTCACATCCGTATGTATGACTTTTTTTTTATGAGTGCCAAATGGTTTATTTTTGTGAATACTTCTTTTCGGTGAGTATCCTCATTTATTTACTAATAAAAGCTTTTAGTCTATTTACGTGCGTATTTACTTTGCGTCCTTTTTTAATAACATAATTGATCAGACAATTTCTTTTGAGAATTATATACGGTTCAATCCATAGAGAATCTAATTTTTTAGGTTGTCCTCGGCATATAGTTTCGTCAAATAGTAATACTTTGTCTTCTGCTTGAATGTCGTTTTCTTTGTAATTTTCTTTTGCTTCAGTTTTTGCTTCCTTTATTTGTTCCTTGGCAATTTGACTCGTAGCGTGTAACCTCTCTTTTAATTCTTGCGCGTCGTAGGAATAGGTAATCCTAGAGGGATTTGATAATGCTGAAGATAAAGGAGCTTTATGTCCGTAAATTAACTCGAACGGCGTATAACTTGTTGCAGTAGGGGAGTGGTATTATATGTAAACATGGCGTAAAGTAACCAATCGGTTTGATCTGCATATACATAGTAGCGCAAATATTCTGCTAAATAATTCTATTCTATGGGAACGTTCTAGAACTCCGTTGCTTTGAGGATGATAAGCGGTAGTCTGAATTTTGTTGATTTTTAATAATTTACAGACATTTTTTAATACTTCGCTTAAGAAGTTGGTACCTTGATCGATCAAAATTTCCTCGGATATGCCGTATTCTAATATTATTTTGATCGTAAAATTTTTTGCTATAGTAGCGGCCTCCTGATACCTGATCGGAATTGGCATAGCTTTATTGAACTTTATTAAATTATCTTGGAATGTTAGTATATATTTATTTCCCGCGGTCGTTAGAGTCAATGGTCCTACAATGTCCAATGCAAATTTTTCAAATGGTTTATCCGGCGTATCTGTAATGATCAGTGGCATTTTAATCTTTTTAGACAGTTTATTTTTTTGACAATATTCACACTTGACTATGTAGTTTTCCACATCCTTCGTAATATTTAGCCAAGTATGATTTATTCTAATTCTATTTAGGGTGCGCTCCACTCCCTGATGACCTCCTGTAAGGGCGTCATGGTATTCGAAGAGAATTTGTTATTTTTCTTTTTCGCTTAAATTTTTTTCAGTAGCTCCTTGTTTCCCTAATTTATTGATTGTCGCTAGTACATTTCTACTTAATGTGTCTGCGTTAACGTTAATTTTCCCTGGCTTATGTATAATTTCGTAATCGTATTCCTCTAATTTTAGTCGCCAACGAATTAGTTGTGATCCGGGATCCGTAACATTAAATAATCATATTAACGGCTTATGGTCGGTAATTATCTTAAACTTAATTCCGTATAAATAAGAGCGGAAGTAATTGATGGTCCAATTGCTAATACAATTGCTAATAATTCTTTTTTTGTGATGTTATAATTTTGCTCGGCACGAGTTAATACGCGGCTGGCATACGCAATTGACCGGTCTTGTCCATTTCTTGCGATAGTACGGCTCCGATGGCATTAGTAGTTACGAGAAATTCCTGACTGAAATCCAGATGTTAATACTAGCGCGGTGATTAAGACTTGCTTTTTAAGACTTCGAAAGCGTCTTGTAGGTCCGCGGTTCATTCGAATTTTTCCCCCTTTTTTGTTAGTTTAGTTAAGGGTTTGGCTAGTCCTGTTGGATATCTTTAATTTTTTTGGTATCGGAAAATTTCACACAGCTTTTAACTTGGATGAGTCTGGCAGTATTCCTTTTTTGGTATAATAATATGCCCTAGATAAGTTACTTCCTTCCGAAGAAATTCGCATTTTTCCGGATGCAATTTCAAATTACTGTCACATTTCAAGTTACTGTTTAAGTCTGCTGTTATGCTTTTTTAAGCTAGGCCTATAGATTACAATGTCATCTAAGTATTGAGACATTTGATTCCTTGTAATCCTGTTAATACTGAATTCATCAGTATTAACGTTGAAATGTAGCTGGTGCATTTTTTAGTCCAAAAGGCATGCAGTTAAATTCATAGTGATCATATGGCATTGAAAAAGCTGTCTTATTTTTGTCTTTCTCGGTCATCGATATCTGATGATATCCTGACGCGAAGTCTATCGTAGTAAAATATTTAGCATTACCTACTGGTCCAAAATATCCATAATATTTGGTAACGGAAACGAATCTCCAATGGTCAAATCGTTCAGTTTGCGAAAATCTATTACGACTCGTAACTTTGATTTATCAGAAGCGTCTGTTTTTTTCGGAACAACTAATAAGGGTGCGTTCTATTGGCTAACGCTGGATTATATTTTAGTTCAACATTTCTTGAATTTGTCTGTTTACCTCGTACCTTTATTTGTCTGCTGACCTTATGCTTCTCAGGTAGTCGGTACGGTCTTACATTTACGTTTGCAGAATCGATCCGTGTGTTTATTTTGTGTTCAACTTTAGAAATACACGTTAATTAATCACCTTCTAAATGGAATACATCACTATACTCTTCGCAAATGGTCAATAGTTTTTTTTCTCTTCAATATTTAAATGATCCGTTCGCAAAAGTGATTGTATGCGCTCCCTACGCGAAATTGAATTATTAATCTCTTGCACATTATTTATAATATCTTCGTTTGTCTCTGCTATGGAAATGAGTTTTTTGATAAGTACTTGAGGCAATGACATATTAATTTTATTATCCGTAGTATTAGATGTAGTAAAAAGAAATCCATTATTTTTCCAATAGATGGCTTTAGTAATTTATATCATGCGTAGACGAGGTACAGATTACTAAAGCCATCTATTAGAAAAATAATGGATTTATTTTTACTACACCTAATATTTAATATAGTAACAGGACAAGTGAAGATTTGCGGCGCTATTATGCAGCTTCCAATGAAGATTCCAGGTAACGTTTCTTCCGTTTGTGTGATTCCAACTATATTTTTATCTGTGGTAACCTGTACGATAGTCTCAGGACGAGGTTTCAAATTTATCCGTTTATGTGGAAAAAGCTTGAAATTAGTCCCTTTAATTCTCATTAAACGCATGTCGCAATCATAGTTTGCCTTATTCTTTCGCAAGAAATCAATTTCGAGAATTCCGTCGTTCCATGGATGCATTATCTTTTAATACATATACGGGGTGCGTTATTTTGCAATCGCGTAACGTATGTTTTCCCTATGTCTTGGTATGCCCTGTAATACCTGTCAGACGAATTTGTTCTTCATATATTTTAACACTTTTAATGCTTTTAACTTTATTAGTGAAATTGTAGCTCCGGTATCGGAATAAGAAATTGAGTCTTCCTTTACTGGCTTCTAAGACGGATAGAGAAATTAATTCTAGCCCGATATATGTCATCTCGCGGCGCAAGTGCGATACCCGATATTCTGCTGCAGTATAACTTCCTTCTCGTCTTCGTCGCTAACTTACTGACTCTGGGAGTTTTTTATAGCTTTTATTTTATTTTTTATCTCAATGAGGATTTCTTTCATTTTCGCGTTGTAATGATTTTTCTCTTTTTGATTTTCCATTTAATACCCAACAGTCGTTTCGAGTATGTTCGTTCTTCTTACAATAATTACAATATTTATCTATAGTATTCATGTAAGAACGTCTTTCGGGTTTAGATAATGTAAACCGATTCGCGTATCTGCTCGTGGGCAATCGCGTCCGTGATGCTCTCTTTTACCGCATTTAGAGTATTTTAGATCCTATTCATGAGTTGCGCGTATTGTTGTACCACGTATCGAATTTTCAATTTTGGTTCATGTTTCGCGAGATCGTTCCTTTAACTTTTTCTTCCGCGCTCGCACCTGCTATGGCTTCTTGCAAAGTTGTGTATCGTTGTACGCGTACTAATAATTTTATTTCTTCATGTAGACCCGTTTGAAAATTAAACAAAGCTTGTTCTTTAATATTATCTAAGATAGCACGTTGCTGCTTGGATATATGATCTTCTTCTATTGATTTGTATAATTCCATCGCGAGATTTTCTACACGATGTCCGAAAGATTGCGCATTTTCTGAATATTTTTGCTTTAACGAATTGAATTCCAATTGTAAATACTACGTTTACTTAAATATTCATTTTCGCGTCTCAATTGTTCGTAACTTCTAATGTCCGTAACGTGTATGAAAATCCATCAATGCTTTTCCTCGTAGTTTGGTACAAAGAACGGCTTCTAGTAGAGCAGGCTAGATTCATCTGACATTAAGAAATTCGCGTACACGATTACGAGAGGTTCCGTCAATATTCGGAATCATATTATGTGCTTCTTTGAGGCTCAAGAAATTAATAGATGATCCTTGGCTATGTATATCTCGAGTAGTACGATCGTATGTGAGATCTAATGCGGGTAGATTATGGAATGTTTTATCGCGCCTAGTTACATTATTAGGCACAGTTCTAGTCTGATCAGTCATTTGTAATTCGTGTATTTCGCGTAATAGTTCTTGAAGTACTACATTCTCAGTATTTGAGTCATTTGGAGCAGTTTTGTGTGGGAATCTTGTAATAGCAATATCGGTCGTAAACGTCTCTCATGTTTTGGATCTCGTGGTTTATGGTTTCAGAGAGTATACCGAACGTAGCCTCTACGAGAATGTTATCTGTAGTTTGATTTCTTTCGCGAGACATTGTTTCAAATTGTTCTTCGTCTAGTAAACTGTAGTCGTTTATATCGAAGACGTATTCTCTTATAACGGTTATGTTCGTCGATAGTACGTTTATGTCGTCGTCATTGTTGGAGAAGTCAAGTTGTCAAAATCCTATTTATGTTTTCTATATCCTGCGCATTTGGAAATGGAGTTAATGTGCTCGCGTTGCTCGTCTTCCTGATTACGTGGTATGTCGTTACGGTGTTCGCTTTCTTTCTCAGACATTCGCAATTATAATGATTACTTTACAATTTTTCGCAAACATTTTACAATGGAATATATTATATTATATTTTTTTTTCTATTTTGCGACTTACACTATAAAGATCGCCTTCATTGTTGTAGTTGGTCCTTCCTATCGGCCCGTTCCATCTGGCTGCTGCGTCTTGTGGCGTTCAGCTCTCAATGGTGCTTAGTCACAGTGTTGTCGTAGGACAGGGCTGCTTGGCGGCTTCGTCGTGAATCGCCTCCGGTGATAGTCAGCTGTTTTTCTTACTGGCTTTATTCGATCCTCTTGCAATGTCGATTTTACTTTTTGCTTTATTTAATTGATGGGAGCGTCCGTTCGCCTGTTTTCAGGTCTTATTTATGATGACTTTACTTGAGTTTGTTGGCTCCGGCTTCTTGGTTTGTCCTGATCCTCCTGAGTTTTTCTCTCTCGTCAGGTTTGTTGAGGCATCATCAGAGTTTATCTGGCAATCGCTACCGTCTTGCGAAGATGAGAGATAGATCCCACCGCTGCCACCAATGTACTCTTCGTAAGGATAATAACGAGCGTAATTAGAAGAATCTCAGAACCAATGGTTTTCTTAAAAAAATGTTTACTCACTAATAATACTTGCTTGTTGATTAATTTATCATGCGGTCAACTACTTTTATCGCGGCTCGTGTCACATTACCGAGTTATCGTGCACGATCGTTCTCACTTCAGAGTGGTACTTTTTGATTACGACTAAACGTACGCGACGAATTGTATTCGCGCTTACTTGACTTCTCGCTTTCTCGGTCCAAGAAGTGGATATATATCTTGTTCTAAGATGCTGAGCTGGTCAACTTAATTGGTTCTTGTCCTGATTCCATTGTCAAATACTGTCGATGCTGACCGACCGCATTTGGCAATCTCTTGCAATTATACGACACCGTATGGAATTCATGCGTGATTGTTGCAACTTGTCTACTAAAATGTACTCATTCACAATCGCAAATTAGTGTTTTTTGCATTATTTAAATTGGATCAATATTCCGAAATATTAACGCAATTCGGATTACTACATGATTAAATGCTATTTTAAATGTTAGTAGTTGAGGCTGCAACAGTAGAGAATGAATAATACATTTACCAATTGAAGAAGTAATGTAGTGGGTAACGTAGAAGACTTATAATCCAGAGATCCCAGATTCGAATTCCACTAAGGTGCATTTTTTAATATCAATTTGAAGTAATTAATTTCAGGTATAATATAAATGTCTTAGAAATGAAAATTGTAACTTAAATATGAATGTTTTTTTTTTCGAATATTAAACTAGTGTCGGATCCAATCCATTTCAATCCATTCAATCCATTTTCATGGATTTAAAAAACGCATTAAAAAAATTTTAATCCATTCTCGTTTATTAGATCTGTGAAACATCTATAATTGATCCATATAACGTCTATTAGTTAATACATTGAATAGAGGTCATCTTATCGATGATAAAATGCGGAACTCTGGATTTCTAGTAGACGTCCACTGGAAGTTTCGCGGCTGTCTAATAGAGGTTTTGAATCTCTATGATGGATGTTTAATGGACGTCTAATAGATGTTTCTATTCTGTGTGGGCATTTTGTTCCAATTCATTACAGGAAACAACACGACGACATAAAACAATATTCGCTCGATTTGTCGACTGACACAATAATTGCACTACTAGAGTGCGCGAGATTAAAATAACTAAATGTAATCATCAATATTTAATAGTTTCCAATCAAACTGAAAAATATTAAACAAATCCTTATAATGTAATAAATAATATAATATTTATAATATAGTTCTACTTCTAGTTGTAAAATCTCGAATCTTGTCATAATAACCGGAAATTCTTTTGATTGTTATGGCGAGATCCGAGATGCCAATTTAAATAAAATACATTTAATTATACAGGATGTCCCATGTAATTACGATTTTTCCGGCATTTCCGATGATCTGACAAAAATTAGTTTGGATAAAAGTTAATCAGTTTTCAATCGATTACAAATTGCAATATTACAAATTTGCAAAATATTCTTGTTTAGGAAAAAAATCAAAGTCATCCTAATTTTTTTAAATGGCACTACATATTTTTTATTTCATAATATTGTTACTGGTATCAAAATGAGTTCAATGACCTGCTGTACTATGACCTTAAGATGACCTATAGTCAGACGTGAAGAACAAACGTAGTCATTTCGGAATTCGTAATATTCCCGAATGTAGTTCACACATATATGTAATATGTACGAAGAAAAAAATATCAACATAATTTGTAATATAGCGTAGCTCGAATGCTTCAACAGTTGTGTTCAGTCTTAGTTTGTCGAAAATGTATTCCTATAATAAGAAAAAGTTAATATGCTGTTAATATTAGGATTATAAAAGAAATGCACGTGAAAGTACAATTCTGTATGCCACAGAGACATCATTCGTGTGCAATAATGTTTTATAATATTGAAAAGAATTTAAGAAATTATAGAGAATTTGAAAAGAAGAAAAAAAACAAACTCCATTTAAGCAGTTTCTGCGTTTTACAACTGCAAATAATATTCTTATGGTCTTAGCACATTTAGAAGAAGATCCGCACACTTCCATTCGTGCAGTTGCTACTGAAACTGGTTTATCTAAGAGTTCTGTTCATAAGATAGTAAAACAGAATCGTTATCATCCTTACAAAATGATCAAAAGTACAACATTTACGTATAACTGATTCACAATGTCATCTAAATTTTATAGCATGGCTAGTTGTCACATACGAAAGTAATCCTGAAATATTACAGAATATTCTATGGACAGATGAATGTAAATTCTCAAATAATGGTGTAATTAACCATCATAATCATCACTTTTGGTCGAAGGATAATCCCCATTGGTTCCGAGAACATAATTTTCAACAGAAAGTTACAGTGAATGTTTAGTAGGTGTAGTCTAGTATACGGTCATCTGATTAGACCTTACTTTTATTAACAGAATTTGACAGTCTAAGCTTACTTAAATTTTCTTCGTTCTCAATTTCCAACATTGTTGCAAGTGCTTCCAAATGATGTTGTGCAACGTATTTATTTCCAACAAGATGGTTATCCATCTCATAACGCTCGGATTGTTGTTCAATATCTAAATTCAAAATACGGAGAATGTTGATTGGGCACTTACGGACCAATTCCTTGACCACCTCGGTCTTCCGATTTGTCACCACTAGATTTTTTTCTATGGGGTCATTTGCCATTAATAGTCTATGCGGTACCAATTCAAAATATAGAACATTTAAAGTAACGAATCCGTACAGCATGCGAAGAAATTCGCTATGACAGCATTATAGGAGCAATTAATGGAAATTTATTACATAGAGCAGAACAAGCAGTTGTGCCTACAAGGAAATGGACTACAATTCGAACTTACTATAATTGCTTTCATTAAATTTGTTATAATTTTTTATTCTACTTTTTTGTTATGCTACTATTTTTATTTATAATTTGTTTATAATTGTTTATAATTATGTATAATTGTGTAATTTGTTTATAATTGTTTTGTATATAATGTTCATTTAAAAAACACAAGAATCCATGTCTGTGAAAAAGTAACAGATACAAAAATCTTTTTCTACTGTAGAATAGTCCATATAAAAAATTTAATACAAATAAAATAATTTTTCACGAAAAATCCTTCCGTTCATTAATCCCACAACTATAGGTCATAGTATAGCAGGTCATAGTATAGCATTGAATTTATTTTGAGTTACAATATTCACCAGTTACAATATTATGAAGTAAAAAATATGTAGTGCCATTTAAAAAAATTAGGGTGATCTTGACTTTTTTTTCTAAAAAAGAGTATTTTGTAAATTTGTAATATTGCAATTTGTAGCCGATTGAAAACTGATTAACTTTTATCCAAACTAATTTTTGTCAGATCATTGGAAGTGTCGGAAAAATCGTGATCACAGTTACGTGGGACATCCTGTATACGCGCAAGCGTCTTATTCATATCAAACCATAATTAAACAAAATTTCTCTGCGAAAATAGAAGGTCTGTTACATACCTGCGTAATAATTATTGTAACGGACAAAACTGTAGAATACATCTGAAAGAAAGTATGCTACCATTATATTAAATAAAAACAGTTTTATTAATCCTTTCGCTCTGAAAGCGATCCACCGGAATATCACCACTGATCGGGATCCCACGCCAAAAGTGTATAAATTATACATGAACAGTTTTGACATTTAAAATTACGTTTTATGCCTGAACAACGCCACCTTGACATGTTTAAAAAAAAAAGAACTATTCTGTAAAACAAAATGATTATAATTTCTTCGTAAATCGTGTTTTAATTATTCCTTTCATGCCAGTGGCATTAATTACAGACATCAATATACTACTATTACTACTAATTATGTTTAAATATATATCATTTGACAAAATCAGTTACATTAAATCTTATTATAAAGAATATAATAAATTACTTCGCGAATGCTGGCTATAGCCATACGGATCGCTTTGTGGATGTAAGAGCAAAAGGGTTAAACTTAAAAGAATTATTTGTAAAGAAGATCTAGAATACGTTCTATTTTATATGTACGCATTTATTCTATTATATTATATATATAGGGTGAGGCAGTAACTTTGTTCACTTAGAATGTTTCGCTATTTTTAAGATATGAAATGATATATTTATTGAAGTTGTAGCATCAAGAGAGAGAGAGAAAGAGAGAGAGAGAGAGAGGGGGGGGGGGAGAGTACAATATACCGGGAACAGTTTCTCTATGGAGGCGCTTCAAAGATTTCAAAATCATCTCCACTTTTTTAAATGGAATTGTATGATTTTTTTACACAATATGATTCCTCTAATTATTCTGCATATAAAACTATTATAAAATAGTAGTATCAAAAAGCCAATAGTTTACGAGATATTTTCTATTTTATTCTGACATACACATATATCGACATGAAATATTAAAATACTAAATTATTAATATTTTTTGTAATCTTTAATACTTTAAACAGAATAATGAGATGAATCAAGTGATGGAAAGAAAATATATAATTGCTTATTTAAAAAATTATGCTTTTTATACATATTTTTTTTAAAGCAACTATGTGTTTTCTTTCCACCAATTGATTTATATTTATACTCTGTTCATAAAAGTATTAAGGTACGATTATAAAAAGTGTTATGAGTTAAATATTTTACGTCAATATATGCCAAAATAAAGTAAAAAATATCTCATAAACTATTGGTTTCTTGGTTATCTTAATACTTTTATATGCAGAATAATTAGAAGAATCGTATTGTGTACAAAAATCATACAATTCCATTTAAAAAAGTGAAGCCCCACCCTGTACATATATGTATATAGGTTTATTATATACGTTTATACTTTTATTTAAAAGAGGACATACCCAGTAGATAAAACTATATCCAAAGTAGAAATGTCCCAAGCCAAATTTTATCTCTGTCTGTTTTATTTGCAACATAAACTGCAAAATCTGATTGAAATCAATAATTTAATAAGCGTTAAATATATACTACCATTCTTGACAGTTCAGATACTTGCATAAATTTTATCAAATGGATGAATAAATTTTAGACATTATTATAAAACATTAATTATGTTACATTGTCATAGATATTAAAGAACAACCCTATCTCTTACGTTTACTGATATTCCGTTATTTTTAATTTCAATACGTGTCAAAAAAAAATCAGTCTATTTTTTAGATTCGAAATACAGTATTCATGCATAAACATATTAATGTATAAACATTAATGCATAAACATATTAATGTATAAACATTCATATTAATGTGTAACTTAGTAAATAATGAATTAAATTTGAATCAAATTTAATACATTTTAAAGAGTTAAATTATTTCACTACAATGTTTTAGTTAAATTAACGACATATTAGTAGAAGCAAGACCGGCATATAGAAATTATTAAAAAATAAATAACTCAAATTGGTTATAATACAATATACAGGGTTGGCCATATTCGACGGAAAGATGTTTTTTTTTTCAATCATGGGAAACGTCGTTACTCGATCTAACATCTCTGTTAAAAGTTACAGTGTTTGCCAGATCTTTCCGTCGAATATGGCCAACCCTGTATATAACTATGAATTTAACATATTCTATTATATGTATATTCTATTATATCTATATTCTTTTATATGTATTTTTAAGATATTTGTACATATCAACACCAATTATAAAATCTTTATCTATATGATAAATATCTCAATTCTATATGACAAAATGCATTGAGCAAAATGATTTTGCAGAATATTATTAGCGTGATAGTAGAATGTAGATGGTATGTATTATAGAATTGACAGTATGAAAAAACTTTCAAAAACTCACTTTTATTACATAAAATGAAAAATAATTTTTAAAACTTTTTCTAGCTTATCCTTATCTGTTAGAATGTGCACAAATATCCTAAAATATATGAAAGAATAACAATTATTATGTAATGTTTCAATTTTGTACATAATCATTCCATGAAATTTAGATAGGTGTCTGAAATTTAGATAGTGAATTTTGAGAGCTAATAAAATTACGCATAAGACAGTAAAAAATAATTAGTTAAAATTCTAAATAAAATTTTGTTGTAATTATTTACCTGCTTACGTAAATCCTCATCGAGATTATTGGACAATTTGTGAAGAATTATTACTGTCTCATTTTTCTGAAATTATATTAACATTAAACGAAAGTTTGTAGTAAAACTAAAAACTTTGTACTCAATGAATAAGATTTTGTCATTTCAAATAAAACTTTGACATGTAATTTCATTGCTGCTTGTACTTATTATTTTTATTATAAATAATTATTAATGCTTTTGATCTACTGTAACTATACCTTAAAGTAAACAGTTTGACATACGTAATTTAACGTGAGAAATAAAATGCTACTCAAAAAAAAATTAAAATGTGTATATAATTCCACTATAGTATGATGAAATGTCCATATTTCCTGATGATCTCCAAGCAAATGATACATTAATAGACAGAACGAAGTAGTTTCAGAAAAGTACCATATCATTTGCATTAGCATATGTACTTTAAATATTATGTTTAGTTTGCGTGATATAAGGCACAGTTGTAGGTGGACATGCCTGTAAATAAATTATAATTGTTATAATTAATCAAACCGAGAGATACATATGAGAAGTACTAAGCAAAATATATTTTTAACGTAGTATTCGATATAAATTTATAGTATTTATACAAACTATAGTGTTATAATTTGCGGTTCACAATGTGTGATTATTTCACGTAATTGAAACTAATTATCCTTATACATGTATATACATATATAGAGTGTCTCATTTTAACTGTTGCATCAAATTATCTCGAAACGATACGGAAAAGTATATTTTAGATAAAAGAAACGATTTCGAGTGACATATTTTTATAAATACAATACTTTTTTGAATATATTATTTGTTACATTGTTTCTTTTTTAGATATAAACATCTAAAATATATTAGTTTGTGTGGTGTAATTTGTATGGGGAAGACATAACAAAAGCACAGCAAATATCAACGTTTACCCATCCTTTTTATTTCACCATCTTTTTTTTTGAATACCTTTATCTCTCGTTCCTTGGGCGCGGTAATATCGGAATCGCGCTAATCGATAATCGATAGGGATCGACGGGCTGCTTAAGCAGACGTGCTATACAATTCGGCCATGCTGACGAAGATTTGGTCCCGCAAACCAAAATTATGTAATCAGTTCGGTGAATTCGCTGGTCGAGCTGTACATCGAGGATGAGATTAAAAAAACGTCTGAATGTTATAACATGTAATGAATCTAATGACACCAATGAGATTAATATATATTATATTAATATAAAATTTGGATTAGATTGCGAAGCTAAGAACTAGATTGTAAATGAATGTAAGTGGATTACTATGCAAACTACAAAAAGACTCTACAATTTAGAAGATGTTTGTTCACTAAGCCTGTCCAGGATCGCAAATTACTCACGTCCCAAGTATCTACGTACAGTTGCTGCGAGTTTTGAAATCCAACGGGATCCGAAATCACGTATCGGTTGTTACGGAGTATCTTGAATATTTCGTAAGATCCGCGAAATTATGGGATCAATTTTTTATCAATATCAGGTGTGCTTTCAAAATTTCTAATTATTACGAGGTCACCAGGCTTGCTTGGGCGCCTTGCGCTTGGAATCGTAAGCTGACTTTTATTGAAATTGCTGAGTTTGTTGTTTAACTTGTTCACGAGTAATCGTCAGGTTCAGAAGCAGTGTGTTTAGTATATCCCTTACGAAGCCTCTAAGTCGGTCGGTGTGGCAACCACGTTGGTCAATTCCAAACACTAATTAGCTTGGAGTTTTCTCTCTAGATCTATTCATAGTGTTGTTGATGGCGTGCTCAATTGTAGGGAGTGTCTTATACTAGTGCTGACCGGCATTGTCGTCAATTAGTTTAGAGAGGCATGGAGCAAGAACTCGGTTTATCCAAATGCCGCTCGATGTATAACACTCGTAGACATGAAGTCCACCTGCTTTGGGCGCTCACGCTGTAAACTTCATTCTATATCTTTTTTTTTTCGTTCATTACATAACTAAAATAGAATAGAAGCAACGCATAAGTGCTTAATCTTACGCTCAATCTTACGCGATTTGGACTGAACGCAGGGCGAGAGGTGGGGAATAGCTAAAGGCGGGGCCAAGTCGAAAATCGGCCGAGAAGTGCAAATTTTGCCGAGTCCTAGATATTCGATTTCTGTATAGAGAAAAGAACATTTTCCGATCCGTAGTTCTAATTTGTTTTCTACCATAACTCTGAAGATCTGTTTTAAAGCTTTTAAATGTTCATCGATTGTTTCAATGGCAATTAATATCGTCGTTCATATACACAATAATAGTCTTGGCTTTGATTAGGTCCGCAAAAATCTCATTAATAAACCGTTTGCTTAAAATCTGATTTTAAGACCAAACGGCATGCGCAAAAATTCAAATTGCCCCATTGGAGTCACAAATGACGTATACTTCATTGAACTTGGCGACATCGCGATGTGATAAAATCCATCTTTCAAGTCTAGTTTGCTGAAGAAGTGCTTACCTCTTAAAATGTTTAACTGGTCTTCAATCAGCGAGAGCGGGTAATATTATCGTGCTAGTATTTTATTGAGAGCTCGGAAATCGACGCATATTCTGATCACTCCATTTTTTTTCTCGTTAGGACGATTGAGGACACATACAATACTCGGACGTGCTCCTCCGGATAACTCTTTTTTCTAATAATCCGTCGAGTATTACCTGAACCTTTTTTTTCTCAATGAATCCCAGCCTTCTGGGCTCAAACTGTACAAGCCTGTTTTCTTTTAAAACTAGAGATGGGCTCCATTTGAACCTTCGATAACTCTCGGGCACGCTGGACTCATTATAATGTTCACGGAAGATATTCTCTGCTGCGCATTTGTATCTGTTAAGAATAGAGATTAATAGGAGATCATTAATGTACTTTGATTATGATCTATATTGAGAAATTCGCTAACTACCTTATCAAAACCGGAATTTCTAGTCAATTTATATCCGAAAAGTTGCAATGTATCGCGGCCTAATAAGAGTGGAGTAAACATCGTGGAATTGGGAACAACTCTTATAGTAATCACCTTGGTCGTATCGTCAATGGTAATCTTGATATCTTTGGATTGACCAATCCTTTAATAATGAGCTTTGAATTGTTGATTTCTCTCCACTCATGCCCTGGGATACGCATATCTCTATCTCGGAGAAGTTGTTCTTTAATAAGAGTAATTGAGCATCCAATATTTATCCTACATAAAAATTATCGACTTTATTCTGATTCTGAAGATTTACTGTTCGTTGAAACTCGTCGCAAGGCTCACTTTGCGATAAAATAGATCTCCTCATCCTCAGTTCCTGTTCTATCCAATGATGTATTTTCCCCGTACAAATTGAATCTCGTCTTCTTTCACCCATTCGATGTCCTCAGATCTCATTCCAGCTCGGCCATGCGACTGACTAATATCTATCAATTTTACCTGCCAATCTGCTTTTCGCTCTCTTGATGGAATGCCCTTGCTGCTGTCGGATCCTCCTTTTCTGCCAGGACATTCCTTGGCATTGACTTATCACAATTTGATGATACTTCGGTTGATCGGTTTAACTCTATTAGATTCCTTTGAATCCTTTTGCTCCTGGATTTACTTCTCTGAACTTGTTGGATTTAATACCACTATACTCGTGGCGAGATGTGATCATATCCGCTTAATGTGATCTTGCGAAACGCTGTCAGTAATGTCTGCATCGAGGAGGAGTGCATCTTCGCTTGGTTTCTTAGGTTCTTTCTGATGATTCCATCCATTACATAGTCTACTAGTTCGTCGGCGACTGGACGATTTCCATGAATGAGCGTATCGTGGCAGTAATTACTAAACGTCTCATTTTTTTCTCCATTGTCTAGCTTCAAATTGATACCTCCTTTCTAATCGACCGATTGGCTACTTGAACATGGCGTCCATCTTATCTAGCAGCTTATCCACCGACAAAGTTAAATTATCGGCCAGCGAATAGTACTATTCTTGCGCTTTCCCACATAACTTGGAACTAATTAAAATTTTGATAACATTCTCGTCGAGATCGTAAGTACTTTTTATCAAGTTTACCTGAGCTTTTCAGCGCTCGAAGTTCTCGCTTGACCCAGTATACTCTGAGTAACTCACTTATATTTTTAATACTCATTGTGGCTCTTGATATTATCGATGACGTGCTAGCCGCGGGAGATGATCGTAGCAACTGATTTTCTCTGGATAGTAGATCTATTTCTTTCTGCATCAGCTCTCATTAGCGTGCTTGAAGAGTCGTTTGCCAACGAGCAAAAGAGCCCGTCAATTCTTACGACTGTGCGCCGCTCTCTTGAGCTACTTCCTCAATGTCGTTGTTTGCTCCTGTTTGTAGAGCTGCCTCTAACATCCAACCTTCTGTCGAGTCGACTTCCTGCATTCTCGCTATTAATTCGGCTTTCCTTCCATAGGCGGATTGTTTATGTCGCACCAGTATGCTTACCAGTAGGCTCTTTAGCTGGACCACTGTGAGCGTGTTTGGGTCCATCGTCACGCTCGGTCCTTTTAATCTCACACGTGTGTAACGTACTTATGTGTAACTTACTTCGATCGCGTCCGCCGTCGCTATCGCTTTCCTTGTTCACCAACCGCACACAGCAGATCGGGCTTGTATTAGATCCCCAGATGTCCGTTTACTACACTCAGCTAAACAAATATTTCGAGGCAGTGACCATAGCCGGACATAACGCATGCGAAAGTGTACACGAGTATGGACTTATCGTGTATGTACCTTCTTATGCTCTCTTCATGCTATTAACCGTACTGCAAGCAGATTGGAATTCGCATCACTTTTTCGGAGTCTTTCATCGCCTGTACACAGTAGAGTAATCTCATGATATCGTGACAGTTCTTGTAAACTCTCTTCTCGAACTGTTACAACGGGTCTTTTCTCTCGAGCACACTAAGCAGAACAAGAGTAAATCCCACTTTTGAGAATTGTGGCGTAATTTGCATGGGGAACACAGCAGATATCAACATTTACTCATTCTCTTTATTTCGCCATCTTCTTTTTTTTCGAAACATTTATCTCTCGTTCCTCGAGTGCATCGCGGTGATGTCGGAATCGCGATGGTATCGCTAATCAATAATTGATAGGGACTGCTTAAGGTCTATTGCAGGCGAGCTACAATTGACAATTTAAGGATGTATTAGATGCACAGTCCCTACAAAGAAAATTAAATTTGGACGTATGTTTAATATTTACATTTAAAAAAAAATATATATTATATATATATATAAAATATACATATACAAATATACATATATAAATATATACATATATAAAATATATACATATAAAAGTTGTGTGAATAAAATTATATTTTTTTAATGATAAAAAAATTTATATTTTTCTTTCATAAGTACTTTAAATATTCATATAAAATAATTTATGCAAACTTTCATTGCGATTCATTAATTATTTATAAAAATATAGAATAAATAAGTATTTTGTTTATTTACTGGACAACTAGTTCGCAAGCATCGCAATATAACTCTACATATATAATCCTGAATACATAATGTACTTATATTAAAAAATCGAGATATTAATCATTTATTCTATAATATACAATGCATTAACCATATATTTTTATTAGAACACAAATTTAAAAAATACTACTATTTATTAAAATTTATTATCCAGATAGTAAACCATCATTTTTGTCGCATTATTTTTAAACATGATTTAGAATAATCTGTAATTTTTTCATAATTTCGTTATCATTTTGAAAATATATATAAAACATCGTTAATTCTCTCTACATTTAATCAATTATAACACCTATTCAAATTTAAAGTTTTTTCCACCGTATAGTTTTAAGGCAATCGTAAAGACGAATATTCATACTGTAAATAGCACTTACGCACTGATGATTTACATGTCATTAATACATCATTACATACTACTACATCATGCAAGTGTAGGTACATGTAAATTTCCATATAACAAACGTTCTAATTGGATGTTTAAGTTGAATTTTAAGAAATCCATATTTCTTCTTCGTGCAAACTACTATATATATAGTCTGTGGACTACTATTTCATAAATATAGATTGTACAGCGTTTATACACAGTGCGACAAATATGTTCCCGGACACGAACCACATCTCAGCAACCAGTGGCGACATCTGTGCGTTCAAACATGCATTTTAAAGGTTGAACATTTTGCTATCATCTGTCAAAGTTTCATTCATTTTAGTTGACATATAACGAAGATATGACAGTTCATGTTAAACAAGATTTTGGTCGAGATAGAAATTTTAATATGGATCAAAGAGTGATTAAATTTAACGCAAAACTTGGTAAAAGTGCATCAGAAACATTCCGATCGATGCAACAAGTTTACGGCAGTCAATGTCTAGGTCGTACAGCTGTTTTTGAGTGGCATAAGCGTTTTTTGGAAGGCAGAGAGACCCTTCAAGATGACAAAAAATCAGGACGGCCAATTTTGGTTCGAACACCCGAAATCGAAAAAGTACACAGTGCGACAAATATGTGTATGGTTCGAATCGTTTCTCTACTGATATTTAAAGCCTCCTCCATCATTTTTAGTGATGCATTGCGATCGTTTGCAACAAAATCACGTACTTTTTCGATCATTTCGGGTGTTCGAACCAAAATTGGCCGTCCTGATTTTTTGTCATCTTCTCTCTCTGCCTTCCAAAAAACGCTTATGCCACTCAAAAACAGCTGTACGACCTAGACATTGACTGCCGTAAACTTATTGCATCGATCGGAATGTTTCTGATGTACTTTTACCAAGTTTTGTGTTAAATTTAATCACTGCTCTTTGTTCCATATTAAAATTTCTACCTCGACCAAAATCTTGTTTAACATGAACTGTCATATCTTCGTTATAAGTCAATCAAAATGAATGAAACTTTGACAGATGATAGCAAAATGTTCAACCTTTAAAATGCATGTTTGAACGCACAGATGTCGCCACTGGTTGCTGAGATGTGGTTCGTGTCCGGGAACATATTTGTCTCACTGTGTATGAAGCAAATGTTGTTACGACGAAACAGCTCTGGAGCACCATATTGAACTAAAAACTAATAAAAAAAATTTCATATTATTCTTGAGGCTTCACGGTTTCTATATAAAGATTATGTGCTTCGCGAATTCTGTCCATGTAGATCCATTCTTGGAATGTCAATGTTTAACCTTGCAATCCACTTTATCAGGGCGAGGAGCAGCCTGATCAGTATCCAAGAATGGATCTGTACACGAAGAAAACCCGTGAAGCACATAATCTTTATAAAGAAAATCTCAATTTCGAAACTTTTTGTCGTTCCTAGCATTAAGATTCTATTTCGCGGACACATGATAATGCGTATACTTTAATTCTGGAAAAGGATGAAGAATGAATAACAAAAAAAAGTGATTGTTATACAAAAATTATATGTATTTCGGTAATACAGACGATTTTAGGATTTACTTCCTTATTAAAGGATCCATCCTCCCTCTTAAGTGCGAAACATAGGACTACGAGCCTAATCTTTTTTAATTATCTTTCTTTAATTATGAACGCGTAATTGTGTTTATTGATACTCTGCAAAATTCGTTGAATAATTTCTTGAAATTATCTATTTTATTTTATTTTTATTTTATCATATTCTAACTTAGCTACTTTTTTCTTTATATTATTTTCGTTTTGAAAGCAGAGTATTTGTGTCTTTAAGGTAGAGAATTTGTATTGTAAAGCAAAGAATAAATGTTTTAAAGAAAAGAACTTATGTTTTCAGATCTGAAAGCAAAGCCCGTAAAAACTGTTCTAAATGTTTAAAAAAATGGAAGTCGGTTGGCGAAAGATCCGATGAATAAGCTGGATGCTGCAAAATTTCATATTTTAATTCATTTAATTTCGCAATTGTTTTGTACGACGTATGCGGCCGAGCGTTGTCGTGGAGAAGTATTGGGCTATGCTGATTAACAAGTGATGAAGGGCGTATAATTTTCAATTTTTCATACATTTCATCAATGTACTTTTCGGCTGTAATTGTCTCCCCAGTTCGAAAGAATAAGTAATGAATTACTCCAGTCACATTCCACCAAACTGTTATTAAAATTTTCCGTAGATAAAGTGGTGGCCTTGAAGTATGAGCCTCATTCCTATCAAGCCGAGCACACCTTTTCCTATTGTCGTAAAGAACTCATTTTTCATCACAAGTAATAATCTGATCGAAAAATGGCTCTCGATGAAATCGGATTAGTAATGATGAGCATACGTTCAATCGATCCAGCTTATTTCGCTCGGTTAGTTCGTGCGGTACCCATTTATCCATTTTTTTCACCTTGCCAATTTCAGAAAGGTGTCGCAATATCGTTGTATGGTCAACTTTCATTCTGGTAGCAAGTTTCCTTGTAGATACAGTTGGATTCATTTCCACCAATGCTTTCAGAGCATCATTTTTCATAGGCGTTTTGGGTCTTCCACGCGGTTCATTTTGTAGTCACCAGATCGAAATTTTTCAAACCAACGCTGCACTTTTCGATTGTTAACAGTATTCTCCCCAAATGCCTGGTTAATATTGCGTGCAGCTTTTGCAACATTATTACCAAATTTATACTCATATACAAAAATTACATGAATATCTGTTGAATTCATATCCTTACGAAATTCAAAACAAATAACAAAATGGAACACTTTTGAGAAAATCTTTGTTGAAATGTGACTCTGGCAATGGACAATACGATTATAAACGAGGTTATGCCAAAAACAAAAGCATAACGAAAACAGGGAGACAAACATTCATATGTAAAGAAAATCCGACATTTCATATGCACTAACTTAATAATAATAAAAAATTGACGTCGATTTGACATCAATTTCATTGTCATTTCTCACTGAGTTATGTCATGTTGAGATTACAGTCCTCAAATCTCGAATTACTGAATCTCTTCTCTTTTGTGGATTTTTTGAGCAGTGTATTTATTTTTATCTCATTATTATGGCGGACATTGAAGCACGATCATGAGGCGAATGTTACGCTCTTTATTTTCATTGAGAAGGTTGTAAGCCGATTGAGACCTCACTTCAGCAAACACTCGAACACTCGACTCACTTACGCGCGCCCCGTGACCATGTACAAACGTCCAGGCTCTACTTATTATTATTCTCTTAGATATTCTTATATTTGTCATTTATCAGTTCTTTTCAGAACTCCTCCTTTTGGCAGAAGCGCTACAAATCAGACAGATCAGGCAGATCACACAAATATTGTTATATGCTATAAATAATATTGTATTAAAGCTATATAAACGCTTATTGTTATACGAGGACAAGTCAATAAGTTTTTAGTAAAAAACATAGTAAAACAAATTTTTTTTTTTTTGATCGATTCATTTCTCAATATAATCTCCTTTCAGCTTGATCTAACGATTCTTCAACTTTTTCAAACCGTCCGAATAATATGATTTGTCCAACCCTTCAAAATAAGCCTCTGTTTTGGCAATGAGCTGCTCTCTGGTGGTGGACCTCTTTCCTCCGAATCATTTCTTCAGGTTTGGAAACAGGAAATAGTCACAGGGAACTAAATCTGGCGAATATGCTGAGGAAGCAATTCGTAGCGGAATTCATTGAATTTGGCCATCGGTGCCGGGCACGTGTGAACCCGTGTATTATCTTGATGGAAGAGCACTTTCTTCTTCGCCAAATGGGGAAGTTTTTTCTTTAAAATGTTGTTAAAATGGTCCAATAAGGCTGCGTAGTAATCGCCATTGATCGTTTGCTTCGATGAAAGGTAATCGATATGAATTATATCGCGTGCATCCCGAAAAACTGTAACCGTTATCTTTCCGGTCGACTTCATAGTCTTCGCCTTCTTCGGAGCTGGTTCACTCGATGAAGTCCATTGTTTTGACTGTTCCTTCATCTCGGATGTGAAGTAATGGATCCATGTTTCGTCCATAATAACGAATCAACGCAGAAATTCATTTGGATTATGTTGAAACATCAAACATTGTTTTGAAATCGTCACATGGTCGCGCTTATGGTCCATAGTGAGTGCAAACGCGACACCCATCTTGCCGATAGCTTTTTCATATCCAATTCGTACAAAATTGAAATCACTGTGCCATGTGATATGGCCTCAACAAGCTCGCGCATTTTCACTCGTCGATCAGTCAAAACAATATCATGAACTTTATCGATGATTTCTGGCGTAGCAACCTCAATTGGACGTTCCGAACGAGGTGCATCACATGTGAATGTACCACGTTTAAATTCATTCACTCAATTTTATACAGTTATAAACGCTGATTGAAACGGTGCAGATGTGCTATGAACATTATCCAACTCAGCTTTGATTTTTTTCGGCGTTAAACTTTTCATATGTAGATGTTTGATCACTGCAAAACTCGTTCTTTTTCCATTTTGCAAAAAATATAAAGGTTGTTCACTTTAATCGTTTACAGAAATGAAACTACGCGATGAATTCCAAAATTTGACAATAATCAGCTAAAAGATACTACTTGTCAAAAAGTAATGTGACATAACACTGCGAGTGCTCTCTGACAGATTTTCTAAGAACTTGACTTGCCCTCGTACCTCCCCAGACTAAGCTTCAGGTCTTTCTCAATAACGGATTAATAATTCAAGGAGCTGCTCGATGTTGCAAAAGGCATTTGAACGATAGTGTTTTCAAAGATGATGATGCCAATCGAATAAAACAAATATCGAATACAATTATCTTAAGTGGAATCGATGTATTCAACTTGTTGAATAATCTTCGAGTATTAGCAAAGAAACAATCATTGGATTTTGACACTCCTGGAACTTTGAGTGATATTGATTATCATCGATTTACCAGAATATCTGCGACAGATTTCAATAATCTTTTCACTTATGTTAGTGGTAAAATCTGTAGTACATCCACAAAAAGTGTACTCATTTGTCTCGTTCTATTCCTTATTAAATTGAGAACAAAAATGTTTCATTTAATTTTGTCAACACTTTTTGGCATACAGAGTCGTAAATTGGTAAATTAATAGACTCTATTAGAAAAGCACTCATGGAAGATTTTATTTCCAATCATGTTGTTTTGAATCAGAAAAGATTTCATGTGATTATATACTACAGATATAACTAAAATTCTATTTGCGGAAAATAAAGACGTGGAAATAGTAACAGATGGAACATATATGTACATAGAAAAGGGTAGTAACTATTCTCTCCAAAAGCATTCTTTTTCTGTACATAAAGGTAGGTCTCTGGTCAAGCCTATGATAGTAGTTAGTACTACTGGACACATTTTAGATGTCTTTGGTCCCTACTTTGCTGATGGGAATAATAATGATACCAATATATTAAACAATCTGATGAAAGAGAAAAATTCTTTATTTTTAGAATAGTTATGGCCAGAAGACGTTATGGTCGTAGACTGAGGATTCCATGATTCAATAACAATTTTGAAAAAATATGGATTGATACCGAAAATGCCTAATTTTTTTAAGCAGGAAGGCAACATAATGCTATAAGCGCGAATGGATCCAGACTTGTGACCAAAATCCGTTGGATTGTCGATGCTCATCCAGAAATGGATGCAGCTTTTTGGTCCGAAACAGATGAATCGGAAGATGAGGAATAAAACATAAAAATTTCCCAGCAAACACCAAATATAAATACAATATAACATGGAAGTAACAAATAATGTAACAAATGTTATATTCTATTTATATTATAACTATATAACTTTATATAAAACCGAGTTATGAAAAAATTACATTGTTTTATTATTTATATGTTATAATAAACGAACAGTAACATAACGGCATTCATTACATGTTATATAACAATTATTTCGTTGATATTAATACAAGTACTATATAATTTAAATTATGATTGTAATGTTGCAGTCTCTATCCGCGATGTCGCGAAGCTCTGTGCCAGTCGAGCTTCAAGCTGTTGAATGCGATATGCGTGACTATTTGTACTTGAATCAATTTACGGACAAATGAGTATTACTTATGCTACAGAAGAATATTATTAGTGAATTCAGTTGCTTCCATTACAAATTATATCAGTGCATACTAAAAGCTGTTCTATGGAATTAGTTAAATGTAAAAGTGGTAATTGTTAAGTTTAGCCTTTATACCTCCGATGTTGATTAAGTTCATTCGATGCATATTTGCACGAAATGAACGAATTTGATAAATAAAGTATCGCTTTGCCCCATAATGGATATATTAATCATTGCAGTGAAGACTATTCAGGTTAGGAGATCTGTTACATCGATGACATAGATAATCATGAAAACATGTAAGTGAGGTAATAAGACGTGACAAAATTGTAAACGATCCTTCATGGAAATCAATCGCTGAAAATCGCTGCAATCACTAAAATCTTTATCAGTTGATCCATTTCAATATAATTTAGTTGAAATAGATCAATTGATAGAGATTTTAGCGATTTCAGCGATTTATTTTCACCAAAAATATTTCCAAGCGATTTTATTTCCAGCGACATTAATATATTCATAATACATACATAATATATTCAAAACAATTGTACAAAAATATAACACATTGAAACGTTTACACAACAAAAATGTAACTATTATATAACAATCCATAACATCAATATATATAGCAAATACTGTATAACTGTTACATAGTCTTTGTTATTCATCTGAGTGTGAAATTATAACTAATAAGAATGCAACATGTTGCATCCTAGTTATATAACCTGTTATATTCGGATTTATAAAATGTTACATTATATACAACTGCATTTACTGAGTTAAAATTCAAAATATTGATTTTTGAATAGCAACTCCATTGCTTTGTGTTCGGTCACCCTTATCATTTATGGCGTCTAGTCACATCGCCCGATAAAGAATCGATCAATCCACGAGATGTCGATTGTTAAGCGACGCATGCGTCGCGCGTAATCAATCCGGTACACTCAGATTATCATAGTCGCTTTGATTGTCTCGACAGCATGTGTCTCGCCTCGCGCTGAATAGTTTTTTATCGCGCTACCTCACCGTTGAGATCCTTTCCGCATTTACTGTGAAACACGTTCGCCCGCATTTGAGGTCTGTTTAAATAAAGTTTGAAAGCAAGGAAAATCTCATTTTTCTCGACAAGTGCCCTCGAAGCAATTATACCGCGAGAACGCTTGGAACGGTGATCGCATGGCCGTGCCATCACAAATTCATCCTGCACGTAGCAAGATCGCCAACACTTCGTTTGAGCTGAAATCACTCGAATTGAATCTAATTGACCATAAAATATAGATTTTCGTGAGTTTGGACAAAATTTGGAGGAGACCGAAAACACTTACAGGCCCTCCATTTTATAAAAAATATGTAGGCACAATGAATAATTTTGTTAAACAAACAAGTATATATTTTCTTTATACCTGACTCATGTCATTATTCTATAAAAGTATAGGATATTACGATTATTAAAAAATTAATGGTATATGAGATATTTAATGTGTCATGTCAATTATATGTGCCAGAGAAACCTATTAGGTGTACAACTTTGCTTCCGCCGTTTTTTTTCCGAAATTCAAGGCTTTATTGTAAAAAACTGGTTATATATTTATTCAAAGTATGGTCCATCTCTGGCCACTACTTTCTCCCATCTTTCAGGCAGCGTACGAATCCCGCGTCGAAAAAACTGTTCATCTTTTGAGGCGATCCACGAATCGATCCAATTTTTTACTTCTTCATAAGACCGGAAATGATGGTCAGCCAGACCGTGTACCATTGATAGAAACAAGTGATAGTCAGAGGGAGCAACGTCTGGAGAATACGGCGGATGGAGTAGGATTTCCCATTTCAACATTTCCAAGTATGTCTTGACCACTTTCGCAACATGGGGGGGTTGAGCATTGTCATGCTGCAAAATCACTTTATCGTGTCTCTCGTTGTATTGCGGCCGTTTGTCTTTCAATGCTCAAACGCATCAATTGCGTTCGATACTGATCGTCTGTGATTGTTTCAGTCGGTTTTAACAGCTCATAATACACTACGCCGAGCTTATCCCACTAAATACAGAGCATGAATATTCGATTGGCCGTCAATGTGGAAGCATGGCAGGGAACTCCCCATGATTTTCTGCGCTTGGGGTTATCGTAATGAACCCATTTTTCGTCCCCAGTCACAATGCGATGCAGAAATCCCTTCCGTCTTTGCCTTTCAAGCAACTGTTCACAAGCAAACAAATGCCATTCAACATCTCTCGGCTTCAATTACGTACGGCATCCAATTTCCTTGCTTTTGAATCCCCATGACTTTGAGGTGTTTTGAAATGGCTTATTGAGTCTCAATGATCGTGCCAATTCTTCTTGATTTTGACACGAGTCTTGATCAAGTAATGCCTCCAATTCTGCATCTTCGAAAACCTTCTGTCTTCCACCGCTATGCCGGTCTTTGACGTCAAAATCACCGTTCTTGAACGTTGAAACCACTTACGATCTTTTACTAATAGCGGTCTCACCAATAGTATTTGAGAGCATTCGATGAGCCTCAGCCGCAGATTTCTTCATATTAAAGCAGAAAATTAAAACCTCCCGCAAATGACGAGAATTTGGCTCGTAAACTGACATTTTCAATCGAGAATAACTTTATGATGCAGACACAAATCGACTAATGTTTCTATAGGGTTATGTTGACAGATGCCCAAGTTTATTGTGACGTCTATGATCTATTTATTTCGACCACTTACTGCTAAAGCCATCTATAGGAAAACGGCGGAAGCAAAGTTGTACACTTAATATAATATCTCTTAAATTATTGATTTTTTATATTTCTAACTTAATACTTTTACATGTAGAATGATTATAGAAAAATCGTATTACGTAAAATGTCATATAATTCCATTTTAAAAAGAGCAAATATAAACATAATGTCTTTTTCATTGCGTCTCTCATCGTATCTCTATCTAGAAAAGAATAACGAGATCACATTAGGCTCCTCTCAAAGCAATTATACTTTCATAGAAAAAAATTTTTTTATATTACTTGAAATATGATGTGAAAGTTAGATTGAGACATTCTATATATGTATATATATATATATATATATATATATATATACATGCGCATACAAGTGCGTACAGTAATTCTATTAAATAATTATTACATTATAATCCATATATATTTATTATGATCCTTAGCTCCTGTTATCCGCTGATACACAAAGATGGATCTGTTTTGTCTTCTGTAGTCTGTACTACTTTCAAACAGATCAGAATATAATACACGTAAACGTTCATTGATTCGATGAAATCTGGAGCTTATGCATCTAAATTAAAAAAAAATTAATCATATCTTTTATTAACATTATAATATACTTGTATGCATTATATATAAACATATTAACGCTAATTGCGTTAATAAATAATTATAAGTCGGACTAAATTAGAATTTTATTATTTATTTGTTATGTTTCAATATAATATTTTATACATATATGAGGAATAGAATTTCAAAATGAATTTTATTCAAAATTTATAATTCAGTTTCATTCATTTTAAACTATAATTCGTTTTCGATAACGAAACGAGATAACGAAAAAGAAATTCACCAAAAAACTACGCGTCTTACAGAAAATAATAATTTACCAATCACTAAGCTAAGACATCTTAAACGAAATTGCTAAACAATTACTAAAAACAAATGCATTTTGTTAAGGTTTGTTAGTTTTCACATTTTAGGGATAAAAAAATATCAATTATTTTTGCTTTTTTTGAAATTTGAATTATAGTCTCAAAAATACCCACAAAAATGTTTTTTGGGAGAAACGAAAATTGTCCAAGATATACGAGATAAAATAATATGATGTGTGAGGCCTCTTGATCGATTCAAACAGCGCGCACCAATTGCTATAATCACTGCTCACCATCATTTATATTCAACCTTTTGAAACTATTCTGGAACATTTCTCTCCAAAAGAGCAAGTCTCTTTTGTTCTCTTCTGAGCTAACTTCTGAGCTCTCTTGTTCTAACTTTCTAATGGAAAACGGAGAGGTATACGTGTAAAATATTTTAAAACTTTATACATGTTTTTCCCGAAACATATGTTTTCGAATATGCTGATCATGATTCTAAAAAAACCATTAGTCCGACTGACTTCTACTTTTATGTATACTTCTACTTATACTTAGAGAACATATCGCCCATACTAGAATTAATAATCTACGTAAATTTTTTTATTTTTTTGAAGGTCGAATAAAAGGAAAAATATGAGAAAAATTCGAATTATTTTTTTAAACTGTTGCCATTTTGATAATATGCATATGATATTAATTATTCTAGTTCGGGCGAGAATTACAAGTCCATTCATTATAAGAAAAAGCTTTACTTTTGCTATCAGACCAACAATATGATCTGTATCACCGTTTGACCGTATTGGTGCAGGCCTAATTTCAACGCCATCATATTACTATTGTGTAAAAAATTAATACTACAAAAAATATATTTTTTTATATGTATATTCTATGCATTTTCTAGACTTATATTAGTTTTTGACTATTCCTAAATTTTTATTTATTAAAAAAATTCTCAAAGAATGCCTCCAAAATCGACTCTCAAATGTAAAAACCCCTTTTTTGTTAAAGCATCTTTGGTTAAAGGACCATGTCATTTTTCGTTTTGACAGTCTCTTTTCAGATATCCCGCACAATATCCGGAAAATTCGTTATCCGGATAATTGGATATACAAAAAGAATTTAACGACAGAATATCCGATATCTGCACTTAACATATTATGGAGAGCATCCTTAAATAATAATATAAATAATTTTATATTAATATCCAGTACTACAGTACACGTTCAGTCACTGGTACATTATCTTAAAACAATCATTTTTATACGAAAAGTGTAAATTTCCAATTTCAATCACTTTTTGCAAATACCTAATGTTTCCTGATTAAAACGCGCAAAAATTGTTGAAAATCTATAACAGTAAATTGCAAACATCATACCACGTCATTTCGTCATATTCCAATTTGAAATTATGAAGTTACATTGCTCATGCTTGTAGACATTAATCAAAGGCGAATCACGGGGACGTTTGGGATGAACGTAAAAATATCACAACAGAACAAATTTTATACATTTGCGCCTCCGGAGCTGTTCAAATATTTACATGCACACTGCGAGCACAAATATGAAACTGTTATATGGAACGTGTTGTCAAGATCATGGTCATTGATGGCTTCCAATTTTTATATGTTACCAAAGGTCTTTATGTGTTTTATACTGTACACATTTTAACGCACAATGTCAATAAAAATAGTTTAAATATATATACACTATAAAATATGTATACACATGTATAATACTAACCCAAGAATAGCTGCAGAAATCAATGTATTTAAAATAATGATGTTTGACGGATAATTCCACAGATATGCATTATACATTGAAAAATAAAAATCAGTCAAATTTATGTCATAATTACGAACAAAGAAAATAATAAAATTAGAATATGCTATCTGATGAAAAACGTATACAATCCATATGATTATCATTCGAATTATTAAGTTACGTAGCCTTTGGTATTCCTTTGGCACTCCGAGTGCTACCAACGTGTCGTCTACTATAGTGAGCTCATGTAAGCACATTTTCAATTCCTTTAAAAAAATCATATTGATCGTTTATGCGACACAGAAAAGAATTTTTATAATTTTATATTTGAGTAAAAATTGTTATTGCAATGGGTACGGGACATGTGACATAAAGAGTTATATTATAATAATGTAAGCATTAAAGTTGATCCAAAATTTTTTTTTAATTTAAATTAGTTTATTGCTTTATGAAATAGTGTACAGAGCAATAGACATAAACATAAAATATGATACAATAGACTAAAGTAACTTGCAAGTTAGTTAGGCGTCAGCAAAATTGTTGTTGCAAATCCTACCAGCAACAAAAAATAAGAATTAACAAGGGACACTATAGGCAACTGAGAAATTCAAAAAATTCTGAAACTTTGTGTACAAGTAAAGTAGTTCATCCATAACACAAAACTATTTTTTATTCGTGCGGAATTATTAAGAGTACTATACTTTAGGAGAGTACTCCAATAAAAAATTTTTTAAAATTATTTATTTATTTTATATCCCCATCTCTATTTAAAGAATGTTTTTAATTTTTAACGCACATTAAACAACATTTGACGCTGAAAACAACAATGTATATTATAGTTTTGTTCCGAAAAACCATTTTTCACATATGAACAAAAACACCTATGTATACATGTTCCGTAGGTATTCGTCTCATATCACGTTGGCTATGCTAGATAGCATAAATAGCAAAAACCATATAATATAATCCATATAATCCATCAACTCAGTATCAGTATAGTAGGAACTATTAAAATATAATATAAACTTTTCTATAACAACAACAACAATAGCAGTAATAGTAATAATAACAGTGTCAATGTTAAAATCATTCAAATATTTTTATACTATACATAAAGGAATGTATAAAATACTTCAGACGATTAAAAAAGTATGAATAAAGAAATTGTTATTCTTATAAAATATCGTTTATTTAATTTTTTTGGCTTTTGATAGAGCAGCCAGTTACAACGTACTTGAAAAAGAAAAAATATTATTATATATCAACAGTAATTCCGCACGAACAAAAAATTGTCAACGGACTTACTACTCTATTTACACACAATGTTTCAGAATTTTCTGAATTTTTGAGTTGCCTAATCTTCTTTGTAAGACAGCGAGGCAATAAGCGGTGATGCAATATTTAAAATCATACACACACACACATACACACACACACGCGCGCGCGCGCGTAAGCATTTCACACATACCAGTTACATCAGTCTTTCTTTGTATAATTATGGTATAAGGGATAACATGGTGTGCTCAGTTTGTAAGCGTCTCTCTCTAAATCTCCGTCTTTTTCTAAGAGTATCGCTTAAGAGACAAAGCTTCTTTTTTTGTTTGATGACATATCATAATGCATCTTAGGTTCTCTTTCTATAAAAAGAGAAATCTACAGTGTCTTAAATAAGGAAAGTTCAATTTTACAATGCGAAATAGTATGCATATTCGATTCTTGCATTTAAGCCTGTCTTAAGCCTGTCTTAAGCACAATCTTAAGATGTCTTAAATCAATCCGAAGACTATATTATCATCTTAAGACATTATTCAAGACAGCTTTAAAATAAATACAGACTATGAATACCGCCTCATGTTACGTTTTACAGTTGGTAGCCTTTGCCTTTAACGCGACATCCATAGAAATCCTGGCGGAAAAATTTCCATATCAAAGTAGGCCCAAAAAGTATGCCTTTCTACTTCTACGAATGTGGCGTAGAAATCGTATTGTTAAACAAAGAAATAACTACGCCAAGCTACGCAAAAAATGTAAAATGTCGTACTTGGACCTAATTAGGCATAGAAAGTACGCCAAAGTACACGCAACTAATGATCATTACATCTTGAACTACGCCGAACGCTTCTAAACTGATTTTCATTTTTTCGTAAATATTAGAGAAAGTATGCCATTCTACTTCTTTCTACGCAGAATCACACTCTACAATTGAATAGTTTGGGCACAGAAATAACTATGTCTACCTACGCCAAGCTAAGCGGTTGCGCGAAAAAATTGTTTCCTGATACGTATTTCTATGCAAAAGTACAATACTTAATTTTTCCGTTTGTAACAAATAAGTCATTCTACGCCATTTTACAAGGAATTATGTGCTTACTCATCCGTAAGCATTATGCATCTCCGCTGACAGAAGGTCATGGTGGAGATGCATGAGTTCGTAAATAAGAATCACTTGAGAAAGTATATAAGGAATGCAGCATTTTGCATGTGAAGTGAGCCCTCAAAGTTGGACTTTAATATTAAAGAACCTACGCTATGATGGAATTCTAATTCCATCATGATAGCAACGTAATAGAATCTTGAATTCATGCCAAATGTTCAAGATAACATCATGTCACTTTAAACAGTACAGTATAAATGTACCTGAAACTATGCTTAAAATATTGTTTCGCGTAGGAAGGGGTTAAATTTTTTAGGCATAGGAGTAGAATTTTACGCCAAATTATTTTTATGGTTTATTCGATACTCAGATATAGATTTTAATGTAGTTAAGCCTTTACTTTCGAGCATAATTAGATGTATATTTTGGCGTAGTTTGCCATAATTTGGCATTATTTTGCATCGTGTAGCATGAATCGTTTACTTTGGCATAGGAGTAGAATTCTACACCAAATTATTTCCGTGTTCCAAACCGCGTATTTAGGAATAGTTTTTGGCGTAATTAGAAATAATTTTACTGTACTTTGGCATAGAAATTTTTCCCCCAGGGAAGAAACGGCGGAAATTTAGAGAGAGATGCTTGTAAACTGAGCTCACCATGTTATTCCTTCTACCATGCTCTCCTACAAGTATGGGTAACCGAGCGATTCCTGTTCGTGCAAATTTCTTTGAGTCTTTCGGTAATTATAAATTATACTACATTTTATTATTTTCTAAAATGAAGTTCCAATATTTATTCTAGAAAGTTGAAAGTATGTAAAAGTATAAATTTTTAGAGATTTTTAAAATCATTTTGTATAAAATTTTAATCATGGGTGAAAAAACAAATGGATTTTAGTGACCCGTATTTGTATGGATGAGGCACCAAATTGTAGCTTGTATGGTAAGACTTAAATACTGTGCGATGAAACACGAGGCAGCAGAACGGAAGGAGGACAAAGAGGGAGAGGTTTTTATTGATACAGGAAGAGAATTAAAATATTTGACTAAGGTATAGGAGAAAGCGTCACGGAATTTAATGAATAATAGGAATCGGGAAGGATAAATAATCTTGGTACTTAATAACAGGGGAGTTAAAAGTGGAATGAAGCTCAGAGTTCAACTGAAGAAGGCGTCGCAAATATAGAGGAGCAAGGAAAAATAAACAGCACAGATGGAGAATAAAGCATTGCCACATCCTAACACAGCTAGATCTCTGGTAATACACCCACACACACACACACACACACACACACACACACACACACACACACACACATATATATATATACAGGATAGCATGAATATACGGCCCCACTCGTTCCGAGCAAGTAGAATGGACTAAACTGAATAGAAAAGTCATCTATTATTTTGTAATAATTAAAGAGATATTAACGTTTAAAGATAGCGAATATGCGTGTCCTCCCGACTTATTGTCGAAGGTACAGCCCACCGAGCGCACGGCACACGGACTGCGAAGAGCGGGCCTAGCAGGCGCGCCGCGCCATTCGAGCTTAGAAACTCGCGACGATAAGTCCCGCTTCTCGCGGTCCGCGCGTTCGGTGGGTCGTACCTTCGGCAATAATAGATCGGAAGGACGCACGTATTCGGCTACCTTTAAACGTTAATATCTTGTTAATTATTGCGAGCATTGCAAAATGGTAGAGGACTTTTCTATTCAGTTTAGTCCACTCTACCTGGGACGAGTGGGGCT